>SJYV01020857.1:547189-611742 GCA_006410875.1 Neotragus pygmaeus | reverse complement strand
TGGTTCATGTACTGTTAAAGCTTGGCTTGGAGAATTTTGAGCTTTACTTTGCTAGATGAGTACAATTGTGCAGTAGTTTGAACATTTTTTGGCATTTCCTTTCTTTAGGATTGGAATGAAAACTGACCTTTCTCAGTCCTGTGGCCACTGCTGAGTTTTCCAGATTTGTTGGCATATTGAGTGCAGCACTTTCACTAGGTCTTATTGTGACAAAAGAGTCAACACATGTAAAATACTGGAACAGTATTAGGCATGTAGCAGGAATTTGGAAAATCTTAGTTATGACCTAAAATAGTAATTATAATAATTATTATTACTTTCTCAATAATAGATACAGGAGAGTAATTGAAAAAGTGCTGAATATATAGCAAGAATTTAATAATTCTGTTATTAATTTAATATCCTAGTGGCTTAGACAGCAAAGAATCTGCTTGCAATGCAGAAGACACGGGTTCCATCCCAGGGTCAGGAAGATCCCCTGGAGAAGGAAATGGCAACCCACTCCAGTATTCTTGCTTGAGAAATCCCATGGACAGAGGAGCNCCTAGTGGCTTAGACAGCAAAGAATCTGCTTGCAATGCAGAAGACACGGGTTCCATCCCAGGGTCAGGAAGATCCCCTGGAGAAGGAAATGGCAACCCACTCCAGTATTCTTGCTTGAGAAATCCCATGGACAGAGGAGCCTGGCGGGCTACAGTCCACGGGGTCGCAAAGAGCTGGGCACAACTGAGTGACTAACCCATCACACGCTAGCATTGTTAGATTAATACCAATCTCCTCAATGATGCTTTGTGCTATTATTACTACTCTTTTCTAAAGTTTTTAAACAACTTTTTATTTTACATCAGAGTATAGCCGATTAGCAATGTTGTGACAGTTTCAGAGAGATAGCAAAGGGACTCAGCCATACATAATCATATGCGCATTCTCCTGCAAACTCCCCTCCCATCCAGGCTGCCACATAGCACGGAGGAGAATTCCCTGTGTAGACAGTAGGACCTTGTTGGTTATTCATTTTAAATGTAACAATGTGCACATGTCTGTCCCAAATTCTCTCACCATCTCTTGCCCCCATTCTTTCCCCTGGGAACCATAAGTTCCTTCTCTAAGGCTGTGAGTCTGTTTCTATTTTGTAAATAAGTTCAATTGTATCATTTCTTTTTAGATCCCACATTTAAGGGATGTCATATGATAGTTCTCCTTTTCCGTCTGACTTACTTCACTCAGCATGACAATCCCTAGATCCAACCAGATGACTACATACGGCATTATTTCATTCTCCTTAATGGCTAATATTCCACTGTACATATGTACCGTATCTTCTTTGCTCATTCACCTGTCAGTGGACAGGCTACTGTAAGCAGCGCTGCAATGAACACTGGGGTGCATGTATCCTATCGGATCATGGTTTTGGGGGGTATATGGCCAGGAGGGGGATTGTAGGGTCATATGGCAGCACTAATTTGTTTTTTAACTATTATTACTATTCTTACTATCGCATAGAGAAGACTACAAAAGAACTCTGATGATCTAAGCTTCGAGGGTGTCAGATAAGATGGTTGGCTGTTTTATCCAGAACCTTCTTATGCACATCATTATCAATTGCTGGTAAGGCAGCTGAAGAATGAAATAAATATGTAGGATTGACATCTCACGTCATATTACACCCTCTAGACTGTTGGGCTGGATGTGGTAATCTAACAGCTGTCAGAAACCATTCCACAGGCCTTGCTCCTGACTCACAATTGCTCTTCATCTCCAGGGATATGATGTTAAATCTTTAGGAGTTTTGGTTTCAGTGAAGAGGAAACATTTTGATCCACACCCACTCCATCCCTGGGAAGAAGGGAGGATACACTTTATCCCATGACTCATTTGATTTCCTAGAAGATTCCTCCTGCTTCAGGGGCTCAGTGGAAATGACACTGGCATGGATGAAGGAAGGAATTTTCATACACAACCCACATCACTGACATCATAGTAAAGAAAACTGAGCTGCCTATTTACAGTGAGGGTGCTCACCCTGACAGGAATTCTAGGAAGTAAAGGCAGATCTTTAATGTTTAAAACTAAGAGGCCTGTTCTGCTTTGCATAATCAGTTCAGTTCAGTCGCTCAGTCGTGTGCGACTCTTTGCGACCCCATGAATCGCAGCACGCCAGGCCTCGCTGTCCATCATCAATTGCCAGAGTCTACCCAGACCCATGTCCATTGAGTTGGTGATGCCATCTAACCACCCCATCCTCTGTTGTCCCCTTCTCCTCCTGCCTTCTATCTTTCCCAACATCAAGGTCTTTTCTAATGAGTCAGCTCTTTGCATCAGGTGGCCAAAGTATTGGAGTTTCAGCTTCAGCATCAGTCCTTCCAATGAACACCCAGGACCGATCTCCTTTAGGATGGACTGGTTAAATCTCTTTGCAGTCCAAGGGACTCAAAAGTCTTCTCCAACACCACAGTTCAAAAGCATCAATTCTTCAGCGCTCAGCTTTCTTTATAGTCCAGCTCTCACACTCATACATGACTACTGTAAAAAATCATAGCTTTGACTAGACAGACCCAAAGCCTTTCACTGTGTGGATCACAATAAACTGTAGAAAATTCTGAAGGAGATAGGAATACCAGACCAACTGATCTGCCTCCTGAGAAGCCTGTATGCAGATCAGGAAGCAACAGTTAGAACTGGACATGGAACAACAGACTGGTTCCAAATAGGAAAAGGAGTACGTCAAGGCTATATATTGTCATCCTGCTTGTTTAACTTATATGCAGAGTATATCATGAGAAATGGTGGGCTGGAGGAAGCTTTGCATATTACCATTTATTAAACTCTTAGCAAGCTCAGAATGGATTCAAAAGACAAAAGACTTTTTTTGGCCGTGCGCATGTGGGATCTTAGTTCCCCAACCAGGGACTGAACCTATGCCCTCTGCATTGGAAGCATGGTGCCTTAACCACTGGACCACAAGAAAAGTCCTTAAAAGATATTTTAAAATATTTTTACAGCATGACATTGTGTTTGACTTTAAATCTTCACACAAAAGAAATATTTAGAAATCTAGCCTTGCCTGGGAAGTTGAAGAATCAATAAAATAATTGAAAAGAACACACCATTGTATGAGAATCTTTTCCGTGTTTTCAAAGTCAATAAAGCAATGATCAGAACAGACCAGAACTATCAAATATGGTTCATAAAGTCATGAAGAACATCTTCTCGATCTGAGACCTACGGCTTTCAGCTAGCCCACTTGTTCCTGAAGTTTTAATAGGAATTTACTACAGGCACATCACTGTGCTTGGTGATAAAATACAAGTTGGGAACAGACTTTGCCCTAATAAGGTGGGAGGTAAGGGCCAAGAAAAGGAAGAAGAGATGAAGCAGGTGGAATTTCAGGGGAAGGAAAGTGCAGGAGGATTGGGGAGGCAGGTGCAGGGGACTGGAGCAGGCAGAGTGGAGGACTCTGTAACCCAGGATTCACGTGGCAAACAGAGCACGCACGTTGTTTGGTCTAAGAGCGGTTTTACTTTATTCCCAGGTAGGCATACAGGACCATCGTAGGGATCTGAAATGAATACATGTAAAAATCGTTCTATCTGGTAGATACTGAACACGAGAAATTTCCAGTAACTGGAGGTGACACAGATCCCTTGTGAAGGAGAAGAAGCTTATGCTGTCCTGGGCTACCCTAGACTTCAGAACCACTGGCCATAAGCACACATGAGATGAGGTGGAGATACCACTCACATGATTCAAACAACAACAAAACCCCCACCCATGTACGCACCTAAGACTTTGATATCAGTATAAACACCGGCTCCTCCTCTCCCTGGCTATATAATCTTAGGCAAGTTAATTTACCTCCATGAACCTCAACTGCCTTTTTTGTCAATTGGGAACCATAACACCATCTTTGCAGGGTCGTGGGGATTACACTTGAGAGGTATGAAGCACTCTCAGGACTCATGGCAGATAAAAGGAAAACCATAAAGATCACGGTGATCATGACAATGTTAAAGAATCAAGATTTAGTGTCTCTGGACCACAGCTTTCTCTACTGTAAAACTAGAGGGTGGAACCAGATTTCCAAGAGCACTTAATCCTGGGTGATGGCACTTTTTCTTGCAATGGCCTGAGAACTGCCTCTTTTATTTATTTATTCACTTTCTGTATGAGTCATGAGAACCCAGCTCTAAGTGGCATTTCATTTTGGACACCAGAATACTGGAGAAGTGATTCCTTCACACACCCTGGGTCATGCCACATCCTTGGGATCTTGGCCCTATCTTAGCATAGTGTATCTTGATATTGCTCAGATTCACTATTACTGAGTGATATTTCCAGCTTGTCTGGTTTTTTTTTTTTTTTTTTTGGTTTTGTGTATATCTGTGTGTTCTTTTCCTCCAGGGCAGAGATAGGTGAACTTTTTATGCAAGGGGTCAAACAGTAACTTTTTAGGCTTTGCAGCCTACNATTTCCAGCTTGTTTGTTTTTTTTTTTTTTTTTTTGGTTTTGTGTATATCTGTGTGTTCTTTTCCTCCAGGGCAGAGATAGGTGAACTTTTTATGCAAGGGGTCAAACAGTAACTTTTTAGGCTTTGCAGCCTACACAGTCTTGGTCACAACTACTCAACTCTGCCTTTTAGCACAAAAGCAACCCTAGACAATACATGAGTGAATAGGTAGGATGGGTCCCAACACAACTGTTTATGGGCACTGAATATGAATTTTGCAAAACCATGTGTTGTGATTATTAATATTCTGGATTTTTTTTCAGCAAAATAAAAACATAGAACCCATTCTTAACTCACAGGCCACACAAAACAAATGGCCGATAAGATCTGGCCCACAGGCTTTATAGTTCTCCTGCTCATTATCTATGGAAAGTTCTAAAAAAGAGAGTTCCATTCCTGTTTTTCAAAGTCTTTCCAGAGAAATCTTTCCTTGATTCATGCCTGCTCACTCTTTCCTGCTAGGAGGGTTCACAGTCCTTTGGAGACCCCACGACCAGCTCACACCCCCACCACAATGATGGAAGAACAGATCCACTTACCACATGATCATGATCACCAACTTCATTACAATTTCATTCAAAATGTTGAAGAATTCCACCATCAGCTTGGCCTGCTCACCCATCTTCCCCATGGCAATGCCAAAAGCAATGAAAAACCCTATCAGACCTGTTGGGTGAATCACAGAACACAAAAGGACAAATGATAAAATATGTGTTTTCTTCTTGTTCATAACCATCCCCTGCGTACGCAGCCACATTCTCACCACCGGCTACCCCATGAATTAAGCATTAAAAGTCAGAAGTATTATGTCCCACACTGAAAATACCTTTCCCCTGCATAATTATGGCTNCATGAGTGAATAGGTAGGATGGGTCCCAACACAACTGTTTATGGGCACTGAATATGAATTTTGCAAAACCATGTGTTGTGATTATTAATATTCTGGATTTTTTTTCAGCAAAATAAAAACATAGAACCCATTCTTAACTCACAGGCCACACAAAACAAATGGCCGATAAGATCTGGCCCACAGGCTTTATAGTTCTCCTGCTCATTATCTATGGAAAGTTCTAAAAAAGAGAGTTCCATTCCTGTTTTTCAAAGTCTTTCCAGAGAAATCTTTCCTTGATTCATGCCTGCTCACTCTTTCCTGCTAGGAGGGTTCACAGTCCTTTGGAGACCCCACGACCAGCTCACACCCCCACCACAATGATGGAAGAACAGATCCACTTACCACATGATCATGATCACCAACTTCATTACAATTTCATTCAAAATGTTGAAGAATTCCACCATCAGCTTGGCCTGCTCACCCATCTTCCCCATGGCAATGCCAAAAGCAATGAAAAACCCTATCAGACCTGTTGGGTGAATCACAGAACACAAAAGGACAAATGATAAAATATGTGTTTTCTTCTTGTTCATAACCATCCCCTGCGTACGCAGCCACATTCTCACCACCGGCTACCCCATGAATTAAGCATTAAAAGTCAGAAGTATTATGTCCCACATTGAAAATACCTTTCCCCTGCATAATTATGGCTTTCCTGACTATTTTCCACATGAGCAAGTTGAACTGTAAGCAGGTTAGTTCCTTGGAGAAACTAAAAAGTACTCTCTTCTCTCTCTCTCCCGCCCTCCCCTCACTTATGAAGTCATGTGTAAGCAGATTCCATTAGTAGATAGATTAACGAAGAAAGGCTTGTTGGGACCTGGGGATTACCATGCAAACCTTGGAGCCAATATCAGAAGAGTAGGGACGAATTAGCCCATTCAGTCTTGGCCAGGGTTAGGTCTATATTAGTTTGGTGTTATCCCAAATTAATGCATGGCTGGTATATGTTTCACTCCAGGAAAATCCTAACCATGAAGTTATTTTTCTACTGCTTATTTGAGAAGGAGGAAGAAATCTTGAAAAATCAAAGGGAAAGCAATGAGAAATCCAAAACAGCTGGGAAACCCCAGATGACCCAGTTTGTTTGGATTTAACCTGTTATTTATTAATTCATCATCATTTTTTCCATGGTCCAAACGGTTAGAACACTTTCTTTTTTATTGTGTGTGCTTTTTTTTTTTTTTCAGGATCATAAAACTAGAATATACTCTTTGTTATTTCCTAGGCCCTTCGCCCTCTTCTCCTTTTACTTGATGTCACTTGACTTCCATCTAAGTGCAGCCCCACCCCAGCTCCCAAGGTCGATCTCATCCCAGGCCAGGAGGGTCTGGGGAACCCTTTCCCCACCTCTTGATGTCAGTGTCAAATTGCACTAAGTCCTGGACCAAGACCAACTGCCAACCTTGGATCTTATTTCTGTGTTGCCTTTGCCTCATTCTCTGAGTATCTGTCCTGGAAACCTGCCCGATATGTTAGTTCTTCCAAGGCAAGACCCAGCTTTTCTCTCCCCAGAAAATCCTCTCTGCCATCACTCCCTCCACCCCTCTCCCTCAGCATCTCACCCTAAAGTCTCACCCAGACTCTCTTAGTGTCTGGGGTGTGCTCCATGGCTAACAGATGTCCCCATACTGCCTGTGGGATACTACCTGTGGGGGGTGAGGTGTGTCTGGATTTCTGATAACCAGTCATCATGTACCCCTCAACTACCAATCTGTGATTGCCAATCTTGGTGCTCCACTGCTAATGACTTGCATGGACTATAAACCAATGTCATTGTTCCCTTAGCAACAGGTCCTTGCTTGCCCATCTGACTTATTTTCTGCCCTGCAGTATGGGCCATCCACTCTTCCCTCTCTCCCCTTCCTCTTCCCTACACCTACTCTGTCCCACTTTGGCAGACTTTATTTCTAGCCCCTCCCTATTATATCCATTTTCCTATAGTGTCCATTTATGCCCCTAGTCTTGAGCTATATCAAGGTAAATTATAGCATTATGATTTGATTCTCTTAGGGGAAAATTCTTTCTGTCCAAACTTCTGAATTTACCTTTGCCGTAGTTACCAAAACCATTCACTTCTCATACCAAGTACATATCAACCCAGATTGTTCAACTATCCTTTGCTGGACCCTCTCTTCTTCAGAAAAGAGAATCTAGCACTTGCAGTGAAATTCTTAATTCATGATATTTAATATTTCCCCTTTTCAGCTCTTAGCCAGAAAGATTAACTAGTGACTTACAAGTCAGTTTTGGCCATAAACACAAAGGCTTAATGAGAATTAGCGTGACCTAGAATTAGAGTGACCTAGTTCTGCAGTAACAGAAGAAATCAAATTTAGGCTCATCTCAAACCCACAGAGAGTTTTCTAGGTGTGTGGTGAGTGATAATCTGTGAATATCATGGCTGAGAATAGCTAGTGTCACGTGGTAATTCCATCTGGAAATTCTAAGAGAAAATGCCCAAAGAACTGAATAAAATAGCATCCCTGGCAGAGTCAGCAGAAACTGTCCATCTCCATGAGTATAAGAGAGAGAGATGTTGAAAGGAGTAATCTCTCACAGGAGTTGACTTAAGTGGTTGGGATTGAATTGAAGTGAAGCCCAGAGTAGTCTGGAGGTTTGGGGAGTAGAGAAATGAGTCTTTAAAGAAGTGGGAGGCTGGAACCGGAGTTTTTATCTTCACTATTGCAACGCTTGATCCTCGGGACTTTCCAAAGCCAAAAAACAACCAAAAAAAAAAAAAAAGCCACCATCTCTGCCTTGGAAGACCATGGAAAGAACCTTATTTCAGCCATGATTTGTAAATGGGAAGTTTCTCAACCGTCTAACTTCCCTTAGCTCTCCAGCGCCTCAATCTGCACTTAGAAACCCATGGCCAGCCTGTCATTTCCCTCTGTAAACACTGCCTCATTGAACTCACTCACTGGAACAGCCAGTGTTTCATTTGAACAAAGCCCTCTTAGACTTGGTCACTGAGGTTGAGCGAGTCCTGAATGGTGTTGAAACTCCCCAATACAGCCAAAGGTCATGTGACTTCCCAGAATCCACCAAGACCCTGGAAATGACCACAAAAACTCTTCTGAATGATTCACTCCAGAGTCCTGACCCCGTTACTCATGGCCACAGAACAAAACGGTGGGGCTGCATTGACCGTGGGTCATGGGGGGACAAGGGGAGTTGGGAATGCCTGAAAGGGTCACAGATATCTGGACAGTGGCAAAGGAGAGCCACTCAAGGTTGGATGCAGAGGGTGTTTGCAAATCCTTCTCCTCAGAGGAATTCTCCCACTTTCTCCTTCCTCCTCTCGCCTCCCACTGATTGTCAACAATATTTATTGATCTTCTGTTGCCTGGTAATCTGGTCTGCTTATCTCTTCCCTCACTCTCACTTCCTGCCAGGTCAAAGAAAAAGACACTTTTTAGTGGTGGGGCAATCTTGCTGAGTCAACCATTCTGGATGAGTAAGGAGTAGGGTTACCAAATTGAGAAGAAAAAAGAGGACTCCCAGATGAAATTTGAATTTCAGATAAAGAATGCATTTTTTTAAATACAAGTATATCCAGTGCAATAGTTGGGACATAACCCTTTAATACTATCTGTTGTTTATCTGAAATTCACAGGAAATGGGCACCCTGTATATTGTCTGACACCCCTACCAAAGAGACAAGGGCATTTGATCTCTTAGATGACAAAGCGAGCTCAATCTTTTCTAAAGAGCTCTCATTCAAATCCTTAGAAAGCTCGCTCGGCATGGATCAGCATATTTCTTCCACATAGATTTCCCATTTCTCCTACCTTATGACCAAATGCCCCTCTGTCTTGGTTTGGGGACACCATTCTCGCAGGCTTATGGTAGGGAGAATGGACCCAGGGGTGGTTGGGGAGTAAACTGGGTGGGGAGTATCCTCTGTGGGTTTTTCCTACTGAGCAGCTCACCTTTAATGATGAGAGCAGCTCGCACGATGAAGCACAGGGTACGTACCGCTGGGCCCATGTGCACAATCCCATTGAATCCTCGCAATGATCTACAAGAAAAATGCCAACTCCATGCCCACTTTACATTGAGACATAGAGGAATCTTTCCACAATTAGATAATCAGTGAATGGTCCATAAGGGATCCAAACAGGATCCAAACTGGTCTAACTGCAGAGTCCAAGAACCCCCGTGATGGCATGCTCAGAAGGTTCCACACTTGGGGAAAGGGCTCCCTGGAATCCCAGAGAGTTAAAACAAAAGCTTCTCCTTTCGAGAAGCTCCTTTAGCACCAGTGCCAACACTTTCCACTTCTAAAAGCACTGCCTTTGTTTACAGACTGTGAGGACCGGGGCGGGACAAGCTCCTTTGCCTACACAGGCCTGGGACTCACACAAGGGTGGCTAGAAGAGAAAGAAATGAAAGACTCGGATGTGTAACCTCATGAAATGGAGAGTCAGAGAAAGTGACTGGCCAACACCAGGCAGAAAGTCGGGGGAAGCGCCCCCCCTGCCCCGAGTGTCAGTCCCTTCTCCTCCTCCGACTCCAGTCCCCACACCCCCACATGGTATTGCTCCTGCCTTCTCCCCTGCCCTTGTCTCAGCTCAGTCCCAGTTACCCTCAAGTCACTCCCCAGAGAAAGCCTCTTGCTCCACCTACAGGACAGCAGGGTGACTGGCTTTCTGAGAAGGAAGCCAGGATGCCAGGGTGCCGCACTGCCGGGAAGGCCGGCCCCGTGACCCCAGCAGAGGTGTCTCCTGCAAGGAGATGAAGACAAGCGTGCTCACCTAAGACGTTCATGCCGTCCTTGAACTCCAGGCCCTTCTTGATGACCACCTGGGTCTCCTCCGGAGCCTCGGTCACAGTCTCATTCAACAGCGAGAGGACAGCGTTGGTGGCATTGCTGTCCTCGTCTGATGGGGGGGCCACCAGGACTTTTTTCGTCACTGTTTGAATCTAATGGGATGGGGGCAAAAAACAAAGATGAGACACTGTTAAAAATCACCAAAATCCTAGCCAATTACGTGTTTTTAAATTCCTAATATGTCAAAAATAAGAAATGTCATAAACGAGATTATAAAATTGGGGAATTTGACAGAGTGGTGCTTTAAGGCACCAAATACAGGTGAGAAATGGCTGTCCTCATCCCATGGGAGGGACAGGATTTATAACATTCTCTTGTAATTACTATGAGCGGTATGGTCAGTAATGGGACACAAGCTTTGAGCGGAGGGACGCCTGTCTGCTTCTTTCATTCCCAGGGAGACAATATCAAATGAAACCCAGTTGGATGACCTGCTGGCCCCTGTGACGGGTCCTGGATCTAGCCAGGAACAGGAGGGTGATGGTCTTGGTGGAGGTCAGATCAGCACCCCATGACTCACACGATTTGGTCCTCTCTGCCTGGTTTCCGTCACATGGAGTCTTCACAGACCCACTCTCACGTGGGCTCCTCCCAGAGCCTGGCTCTGCTGGGGATTTCCATCTGGCTGCCAGATGTGCCAGCCACTAGCACCCACCACAGCAGGGAGGTGTGAGGTGGGAAGACAGCTTCTCCTTCCGGGCAATGATACCAGGCAAGACTTGCTCCACGTTCCCCAAGCATCTCTGGGCCAACAGTCCCCTAAGAAGCTCTCAGGCTGTTCCTTGACATCTGGGGCAGCCATCCTATTTTCAAAGGTGCCAGGCATACTGCATGCTGTGAAAATGCAACGTCTGAGCCCAGAGAATCACTACCTCCCTCGTCATGAAAATAGGTGTGCAGAATCCTAGAATGTCAGTGCCGGCACATAGTAGGTGACAGATGACTGAAGCCTGAATAGATATGGAAGAAGAGGCATGGAGAAGTCAAGTGACTCGTCAGATGTCATAGAGTTATTGGGACTTCAGCTCAGATGCACAGAGAGGGAAGTACAGCGTACAGGCCCTGCAGTGAGGCAGTGCTCTACGTTCCAACCCGGCCACATGCACTTGTGCTGGGAGAGGAGCAGGCTGGCTGAATGGGAGCAGGCAGCTCACAGCCCCCTTGGCCTGGGCAATGATGGCCCAAAGGGAGAATGCAGGGGGGGATCTGAAGGGACGCCTCCATGGACAACAGAGTCATGTGCCTGGGGACACAGCCAAATATAGGCCTATTCTGAGAAGGCTAAAAAAGCTAAGGCTCAAAGGAGTAGCGGCCAGGTGTGTGCTCAGTCACCTCAGTCTTGTCTGACTGTGACCCCATCCATGGACCGTAGCCTGCCAGGTGCCTCTGTCCACAGGATTCTCCAGGCAAGATTACTGGAGTGGGTTGCCATTCCCTTCTCCAGGGGATCTTCCTGATCCAGGGATCAAACCCACGTCTCTCGAGTCTCCTGCCTTGGCAGGTGGGTTCTTTACCACCAGCGCCACCACAGCCATCGGCCTGAATGAATGGTGGCCTCCAGGATCAGGTGGCCAGGTATACCATCTTCATGTGACATCTGTCAACCTCTTTGTCAACAGGAGCCCCTCAGGACTCACAGGGCTGAGTAACTAACCCTAGGACAGAGAGCTAGTAGTTACTAAAGCAGGATTCAAAGTGAGTTCTACTGACTCCAAAATACAGCTCCCAAAGAGCACAGGTGAGTGGCTTGAGCTGGAGGCCAGGCACTAGGGATGCTGCCACCGAGATGGGGTTCTCTGCCTTTCTCTCTGGCAATGCCATGTCACCGGCTAAGCGTTCCCTGTCTTTCAACTCTCTTCAAGACCCTCCTAAGCCCTTGGGATTGCCCGTGGGTTAAGCTCCCTTTCCTCTGGGCTGCCCGGAGATTGGCCTATGAAATCTGCACCCTCCCTCAGCCTGAGGTAAAACATTCCACATGATTTTTATTTTTATTTTCCCGGTAGTCCTAACCCAAAGGGACCATGTCCTTGGGCTTCGCTGGAGGACAAAGAGCTCACTCCTCATGAGAATTTTGCCAGCGAAGGGGTGAATCCAGGGTCGGGCGGGGCAGGGAATAGCCCAATCCTCTAACCTGGTGCTGTCCCCCAGCCCCCAGTGCCCTTTGCCCAGGGCAGCAACATGCAGAGATTGCCCATCGACCAGACAGCTCAGGAAGCGTGAGCATGGCTGACACCACAGAACTCTCCTCTAGATCACATCCACAGCTCCGGGGGCCTGCCTGCTTCTCAGTCCTGCCCCAGTCACTCAGATGAAAGAGGCTCCCTCTTGCATGGAGCGTGGTCGTGATCGGGTACCAGAGGGAAGCCCAAATCTGTCCCCCTCCCCTCCCTCCGATACTGCTCCCATCCCTGGTCTCCTATGGGCTCAGCCTCCAGCTGCTCCAGCTCCAGGGAGCTCTCTCCAAAACGTTAAGAATAGACTTGGCACCTGGTTGAGTCCACTGCCCCAGAGCCAGCAAGCTCATCTTTCTAAACAGGCTGGCTGAGGTGCAGGGGCAATAGAGAGACGGCACCCGGAAGCACCCCTTCCCTAGCCAGTTTCATTCTCTTTTTTTCATCTATAACTGCTTGCAGGACAAAGAGCGTTTTTCTTGTCTTAAATGTGTTTATTTACAGCTGCACTGGGTCTTCATTGCTTTCTCCAGCTGCGGTGAGTGCGGGGTCCTCTCCTTTGGGGCGTGAGGGCTTCTCGTGGCAGCGGCTTCCCTTGTTGCGAAGCACAGGCTCTCGGTGACGCAGGCGTCAGTAGTTGCAGCACGCGGACTCAGCAGTCACGGCGCGTGGGCTCAGCTGCTGCGTGGCACGTGGAATCTTCCCGGACCAGGGACCACACCCGTGTCCCCCCCACTGGCAGGCGGGCTCCCGTCCACTGCACCATCAGGGAAGTGCCCTAGTTGGTTTCTAGTCACTCCCCACTCGACTTCTCCTGCCTGGGATGTTTCCTTTAATGTAGTTCCTTGCTACAAGTGCATCCAAAGTGGCCTTGGAAAGCAGAAACCATATTCCAGATTTATCCAGAGTGCACTGGCTCAGCAGTAGGTGGCAATGGCACCTTGAGGGCAGCTGGGAATGCAGACTTCTCTTCTCTGTAACTTGTTTCCTAAATTTATTCTTCTGTGAGTCACTGGAAATGGCTGAAGGAGGTTCCTTGGTTCTAGTTTACTTCCAACCAGGGCTAATGGGAACTGAGGTATATTCTAACCTAAACGAACTTTGGGTCTAGACAACAGGCTGGTTGTCTGTTGAGGGGGGTCTGGGCAGCTGACTCAGTGGATTTACTTGAGAGAGGCTAGGATTTGGGACCCGGGACCTGGGACCCTTTGCTGCCAGGCTTGCACCAGGGCAAATGTCTCCTCAAGCAACAGTAAAAAGAAGCTATCAGGGACTAAAGACAACTGCATGCATGCACAGTTGAGGCAAATTATGAACAAGATAGTGCAAGACCCAAAACCCAACTGCCACTCCTGAGGTTTCTGGAACAAAAGCAGGGTACCAGGCATGACCCCTGCACACAGCACCACCAAGGGAGTGGGCAGACCACCCGAGGCACCCTACTGGCCTAACCCCTGGACTACCCTACCCTCACCCAATTTAAGCGACCACCTTGTCCTGCACCCCTGCACTCCCCCAACCCCCNTGAATTTCCTCTTCCCAACACACATTTTTGAAGACTCCACAATGTGCATAAAGATACTTTTCCCTGAAAGAGGGCAATCTTAGAAGTTGTAATAGGAAATTGAAGAGACAAAGACATATATCATAGAAAATATTCCATGTGAGTTCATTAGATTGTTGTAGAGTTTCAAGTATGCCATCAGCTTAAACATCATCTTCCTCAATTGTTCTTTCTATTCCAAATAAGGTCCATTAAATTCCTCTCAGAAGTTTCAAAAACATGTAAGAAAACAAATTGCTTAAAGTTGTTCTGAAATGTTGAAAAGCTAAAAATAGGATTGTCTTCCAGTTCCAGTAAAGATAAAACTATGCCAGAGTTTCCCTTTCATTGACTGCAACCAACCTCCACAAACTGCTTGAGCAGCATTTGAGGATACTGAAAAGTGAATATCAGCAGGCAGGAAAGGGAAGAACACTAGAATTTGAAGGACCATGAGCCAGAGTTTATTATTTTTTTCTCTAATATTTATTGGCCTGAATACATCGCACTATAAAATCCAGAAGTGAGCACTATGGTTCAGAAAGACCAAGGAGAACCTTTCTTACTCTGGTTTGAGAAGCAGTAAAGGAAACTCCTAAAGTTTAGAGAAAGTGGGAGAAACCTGATTTTTCTCCGCTCCGTTTTCTCTCTTCTGCACTTCCCACCCAGGTTGTGCTGAAGCCGAAACTCCTCTTTGGGAGAGCTACATCTCCAAGAGGGTGGTGCAAAGCTGTGTATTTCTCCCCTCTCCCTCTGCCCTCCTGCTACATGGCTCTGGAGGGAGTAGTACAATCACAGAAGATAACAGTTTTTGACCAGAAGACCAAAAAGTGAAAACCAATGGGCTGGAAAGTCCCAGTGATTTTATGAAGAAGAAATATCTTGGGAAAGCAATAATTTTGTTTATTAATTCCCAGGTTAGCCCCTGACCTCTGCAAGCACAAGTCTGATCCTAATTAGCATACTGTAGACTTTAAGAAGTGTGATAAAGAAATAGATTTCTCATTAAGTCTCAGACTGATCACTGACCACATACATATGCAGGATAGAAATGAAAGCACTGCAAAGGCTTTGAAAACTGAACCAGCAATGGAAACACTCTCAATAGAAAGCTAAAAAAAAAAACAACATTCTCATAGAATATAAATAAGACCTCTTGTCTCATAAATGTAATATTCAAAATGAACACAATAAAACAAAAATTACTTGGCATATGAAGAGTCACAGATATTTCTTCATATATGGGAAAATGAATAATTTTCATATTTTCATAATTACCAATGAAAAAATCACAGAGATGTTGAAATTATCTGGCAAGAACTTTAAAGCAGTGTTGTAAGTAAAAATGCTCCAATAGGAAATTGGAAGTAATCCTGAGTCAAATATTAAAATAGATAATATCAGCAAGATAAAAGAATATATAAAGAAGAAAACACATAGAGACATACACATACCTAACTTACGTGCACGTGAATAAAATATGTTGTTATTCTGTTGCTAAGTCATGTCTGACTCTTAGTGATCCCGTGGACTGCCACACGCCAGGCTTCCCTGTCTTTCACTCTCTCCCAGCATTTGCACAAACTCATGCGCATTGAGTTGGTGATACGATCCAATCATTTCATTCATTGTCTTTCCCTTAAAGAATAAAATATAGACAATTGAAAGGAGAAATAGTTTATCAGTAATTGGGAAGACTGTAATACTCCGCTATCAATAATACTCCATTATCAATAATAGACAGATAAGTACTCAAAAGATCAACAGGGAAATGGAAGATTAATGGAAACAATGTAAACCAACAATATATATCTAATACTCTTAACATATATTTTAAGAACATTCCATTGAATGGCTGCAGAATACACAGTCATGTCAAATGCATAAGGAATGTTTTCCAGACTAGACAACAGGCTAGAGTTTAAAACAAACTTTAATTAATTTAAAATAATTAAAGAGAATATATTAATTTGAATAAACTTCAGTTTAATTTTTCTTTTCGGGACCACAATTTGGTGTTCTATGTAAAAACTCATCACCAAATTTAGCCATGCAGATTTTCTCCAATATAGTTTTCCATTTTACAATTCTATCTCTGATCCAATTTAATTTGTGTGTGACGTGTAAAGTTACATATAGACATCCTCATTTTCCAGGACTATTTGTTGAAAACCAACTTTGAAAGTGAATTACTTTTTTGTGTCTTTGTCAAGATTTGTGAGGTGTATAAAGATATATTTCTGAGCTCTCTTTATGTTCTATTTATTTATATGTATATAATGTCACACTGGTATGGTTATTGTTGCTTTAAAGTTATGCAGTCAGTAGTGTGAGTGCTCCAGATTTGTTCTTTCATATTGTGTTGACTGTTCTCAGGAGCTTTGACTTTAGAGGAGTCAAACAGAATTAGCTGGTTGTTATTGAACCTGGGTCTCCCACACTGCCGCAGGTTCTTTACTGTCTGAGCCACAAGGAAAACCAAACATATATATTTGCGTATAATATATATATATATGCATATAGTATTTTGTTAGGATGTTGATTGGAACTGCATTGAATCCGCATATCATTTGGAAGCATTGATTATTTAACAAAATAGAGTTTTCCAATTAACGATCAAGGAAAATTTCTCTACTTACTCTTTAATAGACTTCGCTAACATTTTGTTGTTTTCTGCATACTGATTCTATACATATTTTCTTAGATTTATATCTATGAATTACATTTCTATTCTAGTGTAAATTAATTTGGGAAATTTCACATTCCAATTTCTTTTTTTTTTTGACATTCCAATTTCTTATTGCTGATATCTAGGAAATCTATTGACGTTTTCCTTTAGCTTTGTATTTTACAACTTTTGTATATTCACTTATGAGTTTCAGACATTTAGCTGCAAGTTCAAGGGCTCTTTCTCATAGACCGTTGTTGTTCAGTCATTCAGTCATGCCCCTTCTCTTTATGACTCCATGGACTTCAGCACGCCAGACTTCCCTGTCCATCACCAACTCCCAGAGCTTGCTCAAACTCATATCCATTGATCCCATCTGACCATTTTGTCCTCTGTCATCCCCTTCTCCTCCTGCCTTCAATCTTTCCCACATCATGGTCTTTTCTAATGATTCAGCTCTTCATATCAGACGGCCAAAGTATTGGATCTTCAGCTTCAGCACCAGTCCTTCCAGTGAATATTCAGGATTATTTTCCTTTAGGATTCACTGGTTTGATCTTCTTAAAATTGTACTGTCTATAAAAAATAATGTTTACCTTGTATATGTTTGTATTGCTATTTCTTATCTTATTTCAGTAAGACTTTAAGTGCTACAATAAACACAAGTAGTGAGAGAGAATGTCCTTTCCTTGTTTCTCATGTTGGGGGTGGGGAGCACCTAGTGTCTCATTAGTTATAATATTATAGTTTTTTAAATAAGTGTTCTTTATTAAGTTAGGGACACTCTAGTTTTATAAGAATCTTTGTCACAAGTGAGTGTTGGATTTTGTCAGACAAAATGCTTTTTCTGTGTTAACTGAAATGATGATATGATTTTTCTTCATTAGCCTGGTAGATTGTTTTGATATTTGAACGTTAAGCTAGTCTTGTTCAATGGAAATAAATTTCATTTGGTTATGGTGTATAATTCTTTTTTATACAAATNGGGGCATAGACTTGGATTCAAGAAACAAAAACAGATGAAATAGTCAAATATCAAAAGCTTATAGCTCTTTGTACCTGTACATGTGTGTGCTCCATCATGTCCTACTCTTTATGACCCCATGAACTGTAGTGTGCCAGAATCCTCTCTCCATGGAATTTTCAGGTAAGAATGCTGGAGTAGGTTGCCATTTCCCGCTCCAAGGGATCTTCCAATCCAGGTGTATGCATTCAAAAATTTCTTTAAATTTCTACAAGCCTCATGTATTACTTTAACAAACACCCTCAAGTATTAATGACAAACACCCTCAAGTATTAATTTGATGAATACCCAATTACTGGGCCCATTATGGAGATTCTGATTCTGTAGAACATAAATAAGCATTTTGAAATGGACCACATGTGGTTTTGCTAACATTGCTAAGATCGAGAACCACCGGGTACTCTAGAGGGTTGTGGGCAAGGGTGATAAAAATGTGCCTGTGGATGATACAGAGAGAAGAACCAAAAATAAGAAAAAGAGACAAACAGGAAAAAGGAGAAGAGAGATTCCAGAGTTAAATGCTATTAAAATGTACTGCAAAAGAAATGGAAGTTTAAAAAAAAAGACTAAAGGACTCCTATCCGAAAATTCTGCCCCAGAGGATCCCCCACACAGGCAGAGACATAAATATGAAAAAAATTATTGCCCACAGCTGAAATAGTCTCAAAGTTATCACCTTCATAACTTAGGAGTTTGGAGAAGCAAGACTATCAAAACTCTGGGTTACCTGCTGAAAACAGGCTTGAACAAGGTTTTCAGGGAAGAGATTCCGAATAAGGTCCAAAAAGGCGTCTAAGCTGGACACTTCATCATTCTTCTTCCCAGGCCCCAGTTGTTTTTTGAGTTTGGGGTTCCCTGGGTGGATGGCCAGGACAAGGATGACCCCCAACACCGCGGCAATGATGGTTGTGGACATGTAGTACACCATAGCTCTTGTGCCTAAGCGGCCGCTGGCTTTAGCATCCAGGCCTGACAACCCTGGATAGAAAAAGAAATCCAGAATGATTAGTTCCATTATCTCCCTGTTACTTGGCCCTGTCTGCATACCTATAGCTTCCCCAGGTGCTCAGTGGTAAAGAATCTGCCTGCAATGCAGGGGACCTGGGTTTGATCCCAAGGTTAGGAAGACCCCCTGGAGGAGGGCATGGCAACCCACCCCACTATTCTTGCCTGGAGAATCCCCATGGACAGAGGAGCCTGACAGCCTGCAGTCCACAGGGTCACAAACAGTCGGACATGACTGAAGCTACTTGGCACGCATACCTATAACCAACCCTGGGCTTTGTATTACTCAAATGTATTAATGGTTAATTAAACCTCCTTCAACTGAATATTTGGTCAACGCCACAGTTTACAATTCAGTTTTCCAAGGACATTTTTGAGATTCTAGAGGGTGGCGCTAGTGGTAAAGAATCTGCCTGCCAATGTAGGAGATGCAAGAGACATAATTCTATCCTTGTGTCAGGAAGATCCCTTGGAGGAACTGGCACCCCACTCCAGTACTCTTGCTGGGAAAATCCCATGGACAGAGGAGCCTGGTGGGCTGCACTCCATGGGGGTCATAAGAGTCAGACACGACGGAGCGACTGATCACACGCACACAAGGGACCGTGATGAACTGGAGAATGTCTGGTCCAGGGTTTATAAACTGGTTGGTGACAACATTTTTTTTCAGCCTGTGATAGTGAAAGTTGAATGCTCTATTCAATTTTTGATTCTGAGATTATGTCCTTCCCACTTCTTAGGTATTAAGAAATCCTTTCCTTATGAAGTGGTGATGCTGGTACATGTTAGGTTTTTTGGTTTGTTTGTTTGAAGGTCCTCACTTAGGGAAACAAAAGGTTGGTAGCCGTATGTATTCAAAATCTCTTTTGAGTACATTACGGGTCACAACATCCAAAGTCTGGGAAAGTGGAAGTGGTTCTAGCACAGCCCTATCACTCCTCTCAGATGAAGCCTGATGGAGACCACGTTTTCTGACCTTGTGTAGGGACATGAGAACACATGTACAAAACACCCAGCATGGGTGGAAGCTCCATCTAATTCTCAGAATCTTCTGTGATAGTTAGTAGAAACTCCAAGCAAGTCACAAAAACTCCAGCCTTCACTGGGTTTTTTTCCAGTAGTTTCTTCAGTTTTTCTATTTCCTGGTTTCAGTTCCTGCTTTTACTAGACTGAGACATGCAACTTTTACTGGGGATCAGTCTTTTTTGCCATGCAGGAGGAGGCTATTATTGACATTAACTTTTCTGAATGAAGCTGACTCATATATGACCTATTTGTCCTTTCAATCAATCTGAAGTCTAACTTTAGCTAATGGAAATGAAACTTCCTTACTGGGTTGGCTAATGTACAATCTATTAAACAGGCATGGAGAACAAATTTCTCTGATTTCAAAAGGAGGTTTTAAAGTAAAATACAGCTTCATGCAGTCTGAGGCTGAATGCTAGGACCTTCCTGACACCGAGTGCCAGCTCTTTTCCTCACTGGATTCATTGGCCAACCAGCTATGAGACTGTAACAGCTGAATCTCTTGGAGTTACCAGAGCTTCACTACATTCATAAGGTGGGTGGTCTAGAACAGATTTCTCAAGATCACCCAGCCTGTTGGTCCCCTGGATACAAACCAAAACCCAGTTCTTCATCCCTAACTCAGAGCTTAGTCTCTAACATTCAACAGTTTCAACAACATTTGAGTAATATTTGGTAAGGAGGAAACTACCTGTATAAGACCAGGGAGGGGAAAAAAATAAAATCCTTTCAAATGAAACAACTCTTTGAGCCAAAACACTAGGAGACATGAACTACACATTAAGGGCACCTTCTTCTGAAATACCCCAAGAGTTTCATATCTAGTATTCTATTCACCGTTAATAACCACTTCCCTCTACACACAACTAAATATTAAAGAAAAAACTTCTTTTTCTATGTGTCAGCTTTATTTATCAGTTTCTGAACAAATACAATTTAGACAATGAGAAAAGTGTACATTGAAAATTAAAATCTCTAGAGATGATCACTTTTAACATGTGGCTATTTCCTTTTTATCTTCTGTTGCTACACAGACAGATGGACCGACCAAACTCTTTTTCTTAGGGTTGCTTATTTCAGTTTTGTGGGCTTCCCTGGTGGCTCAGACAGTAAAGCGTCTGTCTACACTGCGGGAGACCCGGGTTCGACCCCTGGGTTGGGAAGATCTCCTGGAGAAGGAAATGGCAATCTACCCCAGTACTATTGCTTGGAAAATCTCATGGACAGAGGAGCCTGGGAGGCTACAGTCCATGGGATCACTCCAGTACTATTGCCAGAAAATCTCATGGACAGAGGAGCCTGGTAGGCTACAGTCCATGGGGTCACAAAGAGTCGGACACAACTAAGAGATTTCACTTTCACTTTTATTTCAGTTTCAGAGTTAGGAAAATCAAGACTCTGAAGAGAAATGACACAGAAGATGATCAGATTCATTGATTCTACCAAATTGAGGTTTTATGGTCAGTCCAAAAGCGAGAGCACAAGTATGACCCACTTTGACCTGGTGCCAGAGAAGTGGTCTTACCTGTGATTAAACTGGAGATGATGAGAGGGAGAATGAGCATTTTCAGCATCCTCATGAGTATATCCCCTGGGAAGGCTATTAACATAACCACATCTGGGTGGAGAGGAGATGCCAAGCGAAGAAGTCCTCCACATACTGCCCCCAGGATGACACCTATAAGGAAGGAGAAAAAATATGAATCTACTTTTTGCCCTCATCAGATGAATAGCTCCAGGGATATAGTTCAATAACGTTAACTTTTCTCGTACCTCGCTATGATCAGATGATGACTAACACATAACAAAAATACCATTAGAAAAGTGAAGGTAATTTTGCTGACTTGTGAGAAAATGTTCTCTATCTCCAACTCTTCTAAAAGGCCACTCTGGAAGAGTCAAGAAGAGCCTTCTGAAGGCTTTGTGGGAAATATAACCTGGCAACTTGATCCCGATTTCTTTAGCATATCATCCACTTGCAGAGTCAGAGATTATCAGTAGAAATAACCTACAACATCAGATATGCTTCTCTTCCCAGCCTAGGCTGGGTACATGCCATGGTGTCTAACATATTTCTTATCTTTGTAACTGAATATCAGGCAAAAGGAACATTTATGGGACCAAACTGGCGTTAGTTTTCTTGTTTTCTACTTCCAGTCATTTTCCCTTGGCTCAGCCTCAAAGAGCTTTGTCTTTGACGTCTATGTCCTGACACATAATCTTGAAACATGTGGATCTTAAGGGAGATCAAGGAGGGTGTCTAACAATACAAGATTTGGGAGGAAACAATTTGAGCAGAAATGCTACCAGGAGCCTTTCACTTTGCATACTCAAGGATTCCAGAACAAAACCGTGGATCGCTCCAAACTGGTAGCTAACATAAGCCACCCTTGTGGAAACCACAGATGGGGTCATAAGCGTGACTGGAGTCGGCGAGGGAGGCAGGGGTGTCCTAGGCATATGGCTATGGGATTAACTCCAGAGATGCAAAGAGAGTAAGTAACATGGCCAGAAATCTGACATTTTTTTCTTACACAAGTGAAGAGCACACTTTTTTTAAAACTTAGGATGAATGAAATTTCATCCCTTCTGTGGAGGGTAACCCTTGGAAAACCCTAACACATCTGCGGTTTTCTTCTATTAAGTGAACTGAGCTGGGGCAAATGTCCTCTCCTGACTGTAGTCCACTGGCATCCAAGATGACTGACTCAAAGGAGAAGGCGTTTCGGTATAAGAAACTGCAATTTCCCCCATTTTCAATAAATCCTGGTAGAAAATCCAAGGCCAAGTCTATATCAATGGTCACACAAAAGTACAACCAGCGCCTGGGTGAGACCTGAAGCAGAGGAGCAAGGCTTCTGAGGTGGAGTTGGAGCAGGTCAAAGCTTCAGGACAAGCCTCTTCCACACTGACCTTATTAGCTACTGTGCTAACTGAATCTAAGTTAATGAGATGCATGGAGAATGTGAATCCTTGGAGTCTTGTTGGTGAGGTTTTGGCAACTGTTGCCTTTATCAAGATGCAGGAACTTCTCTAAATGTGGTATACTGACCATCTGCTTTGGAATCACCTAGAAGGTTTAAGGGGCTTCCCTGGTGGCTTAGTGGTAAAGAATACGCCTGCCATGCCCAAGGTATAGGAGATGTGGGTTGGATCCCTGGGTGAGGAAGATCCCCTGGAGGAGGGCATGGCAACCCACTCCAGTATTCTTGCCTGGAAAATCCCATGGACAGAGGAGGCTGGGGGGCTACCGTCCATATTGTCACAAAGGGCTGGACACGAGTGAAGCAGCTGAGCACACACACACACACACACACACACACACATGCACAGAAGGCTTAAGATGCAGATTCCAAGGTCTCATGCGAATGGCCCACAGCACAGTCTTGAGCAGGACCCGGGAATCTGCATGCTCATTTGCCCACAGAAACTGATCATGCTCACTGGAATCTGAGATCCACTAGAACCCCAAGGAGGAAAACATGGCTGGGGTGGGTGAAAGGGAAAAGAGTCTCACTGAGGCGGCTGTGCCAGGGCAAATGTGGGGTTAGGCAGCACGTGTGGCTTGCTTTCTGGGTTGGAGTGCCCGCTGCCAGAACCAGCTTCAGCACAGACCCAGGAGAGACCCGGGGCGGAGGAGTGGGTGGGGCCACCTGTCTCCTACCGAACACGGTCAGGGTGAGCAGGAGATTCTTCCCCAGCTTGTCGCACAAGCGCAGCCCCAGATGCCGTGGCTTTGGCTCCTCCGCGCTCAGGTGGCTGTCGTGCATCCGTACTTCCACCTGCTTGGGCATGTTGTTGGCACTGAAACAGAAGTGAAGGCAGTGGTTAGAGTCTGCTGGGCACTGCCCTCTGCAGTTTCAAGGGCTCAGGATATAGGAGGTGAAACAGCCTTCCCGGGCACAGCTGGGTTTCTGGAATCGCTGGCAGGGAAGTAAAAAGTCAAAGAAACTCAGGGTGCCCTGAATGATAGTTCACCCATAAGCAGGACACCAGGAAACACCAAATGCCAACAAGCTAAGTGTTTTTATCCCTGTTATCTTGAATCATTGCAGGAAAGGCATCGCACAGGCAGTGGAAGGTTCTTCCAAGAGTCCCATGGTAACTCTCCAAGGCAAGTGTCCCTGCCCCATTTCACAGAAAGTAATTTGCCCAGATATGTCTGGCTCTAAAATCTGAGCCCTTTCATTCTTGTATCAAGAACAAAAAGATGACTTTTTAATCATCTAAGGTCAGGAAAGTAACAGCCTGCTGCTGCTGCTAAGTCACTTTAGTCGTGTCCGACTCTGTGCGACCCTGTAGATGGCAGCCCATGAGGCTCCCCATCCCTGGGATTCTCCAGGCAAGAACACTGGAGTGGGTTGCCATTTCCTTCTCCAATGCATGAAAGTGAAAAGTGAAAGGGAAGTCGCTCAGTCGTGTCCGACTCTTAGTGACCCCATGGGCTGCGGCCCACCAGGCTCCTCTGTCCATGGGATTTTCCAGGCAAGGTTGCTGGAGTGGGGTGCCATCGCCTTCTCCAAGTAACAGCCTGAGTCACTGCTAAATTAAATGCCTCTGAGCTCCAGTCTTCCCCATCCTGGACATGGAAGACTCAGACATGCTAGTAGTCCAAGTTCTACCTTTCTTTTGGAAAAGACGATTTTTCTAGTTTAAAAAAAAAAAATGATTCCATTGTGGTTTTTAAAAGGTCACTTGCATTATCGGGACTCCTCTGAGCTGCCCAAGAATCATGCTCCTCAGTGTCAAAGGAACATCCCTTTAAGCAGCCTGTGATCACCTCCAACTGCAGATGCATCCCAGTCCTCTTCCAGAAAAACCCCACGTGAACCCAAGCTCTGCTAAGTCAGCCATCCAAGACTCTGCCAGGACAATGAGTAGATTGTCTCTTTTTTCCAGCTATGTCATTTCCTGGGCCAATAAGATTTCCAGTTTAAGCTTGGGGACCAACACAGGGAGGCCAATTTTTTTTTACTTTGACATCTTAGGACATTTCTGTTAGCTGTCATTTACAACTACCATCATGTGACAAACAAAAAAAATGATCTTTAACACCTTGATCTGAAAGACCATAGTCTCTGAATAAACAACTATTTCCAGGTGGCGCTAGTGGTAAAGAACCTGCTTGACGATGCAGGTAGACCCGAAGAGATGCCGGTTCAATCCCTGGGTTGGGAAGATCCCCTGGAGGAGGGCATGGCAACCCACTCCAGTATTCTTGCTTGGAGAATCCCTTGGTCAGAGGAGCCTGGTGGCCCATGGTCCACACAGGGTCACAAAGAGCTAGACATGACTGATTCAGCTTAGCACACATGTGTTTCTTCAAGATAAATAGGTATCACCCTTACCCAGATATTCCCACCACAGACTCCTTTGGAGTCAACATCAACCTGCAGACCAGTGGTTTGAAATCACTGGTTATACTGGAAATAATGTGGATTTTGGAATCGGAGAGCCTGGGTTCAAATCATGACTCTATCACTTGCTAGCTGTGTGGTTTACAGAAAGAAGGGCTCAGGACTTCCCTGGTGGTCCAGTGATTAATAATCTGCCTTCCAGCTCAGGGGGAATGGGTTTGATCCCCGGTCGGGGAACTAAGATCCCATGTGCCGTGAGGCGACTAAGTCCTCACACTGAAACTACTGAGCCCAGGGTCTCAACTAGAGAGCCTGTGTACTGCAAACCTCAGAGCCCAGGCACTCTGGAGCCTGCAGACCACAGCTGGAGAGAAGCTCGTGTGGCTGCAAGGAAGAGTCCTTGTGCCATAACTAACACCTGATATACCCATAAAGAAAGAAATATTCTCTAAAAAAAAAAAAGGAATGAAAGGCTCAAGGCCTACCTTGTGGAAGTTAAACATGATGATGTATGTCAGGCAGCCAGCACACGTGGTTCCTTTCTCCAGGGAATATTCATGACAAGTGTGACATTTAACTTAGGGGACCCATGCAGTTGCACCACCATTCAAGACACCATTAGAGACACATAGCCGTACGGTTTCCATAGCGTAGTGGTTATCACGTTTGCCTAACATGTGAAAAGTCCCCAGTTCAAAACTGGGTGGAAACAATCTTTGGAGAAGGAAACGGCAACCCACTCCAGTACTCTTGCCTGGAAAATCCTGTGGAGGGAGGAGTCTGGTGGCTACAGTCCATGGGGTCACAAAGAGTTGGATGTGACTGAGCGACTTGTCTTTGTTTCTTTCATGACACCAAGCTTAGCTTCTGGACTCTCAGAGTCAAGAGGGACCCAATACAATGACTTACTTTTTCTTAACAAGCTGCTTAATGTACTTGCTTTTAAAATATTTTAAAATTAGGAATAATGTAGCAAGGTCTGGAAGAACACTCAGATGAAAACATTAGTCAAAATAAAAGCGTCTTAGTCTTCCTGCTGCTGCTGGTGCTGCTGCTGCTGCTAAGTCACTTCAGTCGTGTCCGACTCTGTGCGACCCCATTAGACGGCAGCCCACCAGGCTCCCCCGTCCCTGGGATTCCCAAGGGTTGCCATTGCCTTCGGAGGAGCCTGGTAGGCTGCAGTCCCTGGGGTCGTGAAGAGTCAGACAGGACTGAGCGACTTCACTTTTCTTCACTTTTCACTTAGTCTTCCTACAGTGGCCTAATTTTCTACTCATCTACTTAGTTTGCAGGCACCCCTGACTATCTGGCATGTGTGTATGTTAATGATCACTCAGGCAGTCTAAAGAAAACAGGGCAGGAAGTTCACTGCAAGCAGACAAGGGCTGTCTGACCAGCAAGCAGTAAAGACCATTTCCTCCCATCACCAAATAAAACAGACGGAAAAGTTCTTTTTACACCACAGCAGGGAAAATGATCAAAACGATCTTTTTAACATGGATGGACCATATTTCCATGCTTACATTAAGATCTTTTAATATTTTTAAACACTTCTCTAGCCAATAATCTGAAGCTGTAAACTGGGAAATTGCCAATAATAATGGCAGCCGTACGTGTTCTGAAATGGTGAATGCATTCGTTAGCCAGCCCTTGGCAAAATACTGTATGAGCGCCTCGAGAGTGTAATCCCCTGCCTTCTGTTTCATTTGAAGCCCTCCTGCCACTGAAGTTAGAATCATGGTTGATATTTCAGTGAGACTATTAAGTATTTAAACCAGATATTCTGGCAAGATCCATACGACGTAATGAAAGCGTCAGACATTGAGACAGCCACGTCCAAGTAAAAACACACAAATATTAGGTTAACGTCCACACCCCATCAAGCAGTGTGGTTGGATGCCTGTTGGCCACCCTTCTGAGTCGCACAAAATCTCTGTTTGTTTAACGATTTGTCTTTTAAGCCATGGCAAAACATCCCTGAAGCCCCGAATCAAAACAGCCACATCAAAGTGGCAGCATCAAAATCTCATGAACCCACAAGTATTTATTGAGAGGATGCCTGTGACTTGCCCACTTGGAATTAAACACGTGCTCCAGGCTCGGAGGAGCTTCTAACATCTGCGTGTAGAAAATCATCGTTAAAGTGCATCAGGGCCTCCGCTTGCCTCTGGGGATGCAGGGAGTCCACCAAGAACTCTTTGTAAAAATCCTTGACAAGTCTAAGTGATTCCCTACACCCCCCAAGAATACAAAGAGAGCCTGAAATGGAGAATATTATAGAACATAACATTAAACAACATGATACAGCACAATACAGAAATGCTTCTAAGCCTTATATATCCTCAGAAGAAGAGATATACTGCTTTGTTTTTATTTTGTATTTACCACTTCTAATCATCTTTAGGGTTGGATAGCATCACCGATTCAATGGACATGAACTTGGGCAAACTTAGGGAGACAGTAAGGGACAGGAAGGCCTGGCATACGCCAGTCCATGGGGTAGCAAAGAGTAGGACCCGACTTAGCTGAATAACAGCAATCATTTTTATTCCTTCCTATGGTTATAAGGTTTTTTCCTTCAAGTTTTACTGAGATATAAATGACACACAGCACTGTATAAGTTTAAGGTAAGCAGCATAAAGATTTGATTTATATACAACGTGAAGTGATTGCCACAGTAAGTTTAGAAAATATCCATCATCTCATATACGTACAAAATTAAATAGAAAACAAATTTTTCCTTGTGATGAGAACCTTTAGGATTTACTCTCAACAACGTTCATATATAATATACAGCAGTGTTATTATATTTATCATGGTGTACATTACATCCCTGGAACAGATACAGTTTTTCATGACTTTACACACAGCTATGTGGATGCTGGTTACTGAATGCACCTAGTAACAGGGATAACAAGGATACCTGGTATTTGCTGAGGACTCTGTGTGTCAGACATGAGAGTCAGTAATGGGTAATAATCCTTGCCCTTAAGGAGCTCGTATGTGGAATACAACGCACAGGGTCTGGCACTTGTCTCTTTACATACGAGCCATGATAAGATCCTGTACAGGATGCTATGGGACCTGGTAAGAATGGTACCTAACCTAGCTTTGGGGAAGAAGAAGACAGTTCAACGAAGGTTTCCAGGAGGGACTGATACCAGAGCTGGATCTTAAAGAATGGATTTAATTTAAACGTCTACCTCTTCCACCACTCTTCAAACCCTGAGAGCAGGACTGTATTCTTTAACACCTGGCCCCAAGCACTTGATAAATGTTTGTTCAAAGAAACTATGAACTGGAAAGCAGCTACACAGGGCACTGTGCTTCCTCTTGGGAACCAGATCCTTCTACAATAGCTGGCAGCATACCACCGAGCAACCCTCTCACCATTCTGCATTTATTCCACAAGTTCCTATTGGGCATATGTTACAGGCCCCCTGCTGTTACAGGTGCTACAATAACACAATAGACAAAAGAGACAAAGCCCTTGCTCCCGCAGGATGTACATTTTAGTGGAGAACAAATAAATGAATAAATATATTTCAAGTGGAGGTAATATGCTAGGAAGAGGATGACATGCAGAAAGAAGACAGAGCTATTTTGCATCAGTTGGTCAGGAAAGGAGAGCTTCTGTGATAAAGAGCGTTTGACCAGAAACCTGGAGGAATGAGGGGTCTCCTAAATTAAGAATGCAATTTGTCCAGAGCTTAGCAAAATAAATGAAATATACACAATTTAGGAATGTATTGTCCAAACTAGTGCCTGAAGCTCCGACCAGATGCCAATTCTGGTGTCCACATGTTGGTTTTTAGCACAGACACAGATTCAAACAAAAGTCAAGGCAGTAATGCTACATCTCATTGTCATCATGAATATAGTAGATTTCAATGACTGCCCCAGCTTCAGGAGAAATGAATTCCAGAGAAACGTGAGTTGGACCCAGGAGGAAGGTTGAGGTCACAGCAGCCTGCAGATTTGCTACCCTGGCAATGAACAGGAAGGGCAAGGCCTGATCTGGGTAAGTCTGTTGGATAAACACAATAAGTTAATCCAAGTGCACACACTTATCCTTATATTAACACTCCATTCCTACAACTTGTGGCTATGCAGAGGGAAACAAGCAATAAGGACTGTGAAAGCCCAAGTGTAATGGCTTGGTTCTACCAAATCCATCAAGCTTGATGCTCTCCCCAAAGTGTTCATCACCTCTGTTTCTACTTGAGTACCTTCTGGATGGAAGATTTAGCAATGCAATTCCTTAACTGGAATGTTCCATAAGGCAGTTTCACAAGCCAGTTCCACCAGATCTCTGTCCACTGCCCAACAAAGTAAGGCCATGTGATGGGAGAGCTTCTTGGATATTCCAGACTTGAACAATGAGCCTATAACTTCTTTGCTACTCCATTGAACTATTTAAACAGCTGTTAATTTTGCAGTCAGTTGCTGGCTGTTCTTTCTCATGCAAATCCACGTGAGTTCTGTTTCAAAGGCAAGCTCAGCTTAATGTGCAGAACAGCCTCTGTGAATCCAAAGGGAGCGTGTAATGGGGCTGGTACTAAGTTTTAAACAGTTCTCAGAACCTGTTTTTCATTTGCGTTTGTTTTCCCTCACTCTGCCAAGAGCCTCTAACGATAGGCTCATTAGATGTGGTGTTGGATACAGATTTCCTGCCTGCACACTTCTGTTGTCAACTTAACTGGCACTGAAATCTCTTTTTCCTCCTACACTGGTTCAATGAGGTGACAACAGAATGTTCTCCAGGGAACCCTAAAAGCAACTGGTGTGTTTTTATCCGGAAGATGTGAGATCTGTAATGAACATCACCCCTCCCACCCTCTGGGGCCCAAATCAAAGACCTCAGCGGCGCAGAAAAGACAGCGTCCAGAAACTGCCCTAATGGGAGACACTAGGTTAGACCCTCGAGAATAGAAACAGTGTTTGTTGAGGGGGCTTTCCCCCAAGGTGGCCAAGGTCTTTGGAGAAGAATGCCGGAAATACCAGTGCTGTCAGCTCTGAACACCACAGAACTATGGTTACAGTTGTGATTGTCCCACATCTGGGAATCCCCTGGCTCCTTAAAGAACACCACCCCATAGGGAAAGGGAGAGGGACTCTGAAACAGTTGGGAATTTCCAACAACCACTCCCTTCACCCATTCTAGATCCTGTAAGACTGGGTTTAACCATGTCCAGGATGCTCACTAACCAAGAAGTCAGAATCTCTCTGACAGATGCTGCGTCCTCATTGATCCTGAGAATAAATGAAACCTAGAGGTTCACAGCCTCCAGATCTCCTTCAGTCCCTTCTGTTCACTGTGTCCATTTCCTAGATCACATACTTGCTGCAAAGCCCTGCCAGGGAACACCAGACTTCACAAATGATACATCTTAAGCTTCGTGACTATCGGAGGGTCTGGCTAAGGAGCACAGTTTACAGTTATTCCAAATCATGATGTGGTTGGACCTAGTAAGCAACATGAGATGGGAAGTCAGGAGGTCTGGGTTCTAACTCCAGGGTGCCACTAACTGGCTGTGTCAAAAATAGTATCAGATGGATGTAAATTTACTTGCTCATAGTCAGCAGACAGAAGAGTCAACCGCTACGAAATGATAAAAACACACTCTCGAAATGAAACACCAGTGGGGTTGAGGTATCAGTTTTGGCAGATTTTTTATATTTTAGGTCTCAGGCTCTTAATTTGTGAAGTAAGAGGGCTATATCAGAAATTCCCTATCGTTCTAAAATTCTGTGATTCTCTAATTCTCCTGGGGTGCAAGGTGATAATTAATAGCCTTCAGTTCCAGAGAGGCAGCCTCCATTGTATTCTATTCAGGACTGAATGAGCTTAGACCTTATGGGTGACTTACAGATAAGAGACAAACCAGTGGTAACGACAATCATTGCTTAATGTCTTTACCTTCATTTTCTCCTTTCCTATCTCTGCTACATAAGCATGTTTTTCTAGAGCTCCTAACACTGAGTTTGGGGTCAAATTCAGTGTATAATTCAGACACAGGAATCATCTTAATACCCTCTCATGTCTGACCAATTATTAGTCTAGACTTCTCAAAGGGGCAGATCAATGTCCTGGGAATATAGTCCAACAGGTGAACTGGCATTTGTCCAGCCAATTGCCAAATTCACCATCGAATCACTGAAAGGTCACCTATCTCATTCACAGACAATCAAGATAAAAAAATGAATTTTTAAAATCACGTTCCAGGCCAAGGGGCCCAAACTGGCTAATGACATAAATAGCAAATAGAGTCAGTTGGGACTTCAGGTGTTCTCACACAGGAAGTATTAGGAGATATATATACAATGGAATATTACTCAGCCAGAAAAAGAACTAATTTGAGTCAGTTATAGTGACATGGATGAATCTAGAGACTGTTATACAGAATGAAGTAAGTCAGAAGGAGAAAAACAAATATTTTATATTAATGCATATATATAGAATCTAGAAAAAACGGTCCAGATGAACTTGCCTTCCTTGCAAGGCAGGAATAGAGTCGCAGACACAGACAATGGACTTGTGGACACAGGGAGGGGAAGGGGAGAGTGGGATGAACTGAGAGAATAGCAGAGGCAGCCCACTCCAGTATTGCTGCCTGGAGAATCCCCATGGACAGAGGAGCCTGGTGGGCTACAGTCCATGGGGTTGCACAGAGTCGGACATGATTGAGCGACTAAGCACACATACACATAAATTTATACACACACACACACACACACACACACACATACATACACACACACTACCATATGCAAAATATATAATGGGAAGCAGCTGTATAGAACAGGGAATTCAGCTTGGTGCTCTGTGATGACTTAGAGGGCCAGGAAGGAGAGGGGGTGGGTGGCAGAAAGGCTCAAGAGGGAGGGGATATATGTGTAACCACAGCTGCTTCACTTTGCTGTACAGCAGAAACAAACACAACATTGGAGAGCACTTATCCTCCAATAAAAAATAAATTTAAAATTTTTAATTAAAAAAAAGAAGCACTAGGAGAAAAAACCATGAAGGAATAAATAAAATGACACTCATTCTGCTGAGAACCAAAAGTCAAAAACACTAGCTCTGATTAGCAGCTGACAGAAGGGACCTTGGCAGAATGCAACTACATAATTACATGGTCATCGGATTCTTGGTTAAAATCTACCTTTTCCAGTTATGACTGGGACAAGGCATTCATTTCATCTCTAGAACGATAACATTCAACTCACTGGTCATTATAGAACCTTCTGTAAGATGTTTTGTTGTTGTTCAGTCGCTAAGTCCTGTCTGACTCTTTGAGACCCCATGGACTACAGCACACCAGGCTTCCCTCTCCTTCACTATCTCCTGGAGCTTGCTCAAACTCATGTCCATTGAATTGGTAATGCCATCCAACCATCTTATCCTCTGTTGCCCCTTCTTCTCCTGCCTTAAACCTTTCCCAGCATCAGGGTCTTTTCCAATGAGCCAGCTATTCACATCAGGTGGCCAAAGTATTGGAGCTTCAGCTTCAGTATTGGAGCTTCAGCTTCCAGTGAGTATTCAGGGTTGATATCCTTTAGGATGGACTGGTTTGATCTCCTTGCTGTCCAACGGACTCAAGAATCTTCTCCAACACCACAGTTTGAAAGCATCAATTCTTTGGCACTCAACCTTCTTTATGATCCAACTCTCACATCTGTACATGACTACTGAAAAAACCATAGCTTTGAATATATGGACCTTTGTCGGCAAAGTAATGTCTCTGCTTTTTAATACACTGTTCAGGTTTGTCATAGCTTTTCTTGCAAGGTGCAAGCGTCTGTTAATTTCATGGCAGCAGTACCGTCCACTGTGATTTTGGAACTGAAGAAAATAGATGGTACTTATGAAAGTACCAACTGTATTTAATGCAAAATCAACATTCTATTTTAGCTTTCTATCCTTGTCTTAAATGCCTAAAATGGTACAAAATGACCACTCAGATAGCTTAGCTACCAGGGAGTTTTAGTACGTCACTATAGCAACAAATGGTATTTGTGCTTTTTACAAAAAGAAAGTACCAGAAGGAGGCTCAACTGGGTGGGAGCCTGGGAAATTCCCAGGGCTGTAAGCTCCACACTGTGAACTGGCCTGGATCACCTCTGGAAGAGCATCAGGAGAACACCCTTAAGTATAAAACCTCTGGACTTTTGTGAGGTCCTCCCCAGGGTAGAGACTTGAGTCAGCCTTCACCCAATGGAATCACCCATCTCCAGAAAGGTTCACCACCCAAAACAGAAATAAGACACCAAGGAATAATGAATCTCCAGGCCCAAGTGACAGACTCGGGTGGAGGTGTTTGATCTTCCCACACTGGGAACTCCTTCTAAAAATAAAGATTGAGCCANTCCAGAAAGGTTCACCACCCAAAACAGAAATAAGACACCAAGGAATAATGAATCTCCAGGCCCAAGTGACAGACTCGGGTGGAGGTGTTTGATCTTCCCACACTGGGAACTCCTTCTAAAAATAAAGATTGAGCCACGGCCTAGGAATACACTGGCCACACTGGCCAGCCCAATCCCCAGAGGCCTGTCGATTCTGAAGTAAATGCCACTCCCTCTGGCTCTGGTTCACTGAACAACATGAAAATAAATTTGAAAACTTCATATTAGTCCAATAAAAGGAGGCAATTCATGGGGCATGGGCTCAGGTGTGACCCACAGGGAATCTGGGCCCAATTAGTTTGCCTTGAGGCAACTGTCTCTTCTGCTGAAGTGTCCTCTTGCCCACACCCTCTGACCCAGCCTTTGTAGACTCATCTTTATTTCCTCTTCAAAATTCAATTCTGCTATGACTTCCCTCGGGAAGTCTTTGTTGATTCCCGAGTTTTCTTTTTGGATGTTCTTCCTGCAGCTTACCTCTCTCAAGGTACTTATCAAATTTACTTGTCTTTTCCCCCACGAGACTAGGATTAAGGCAAGATCTTGACTTACTTGATTCTGTCTTTCCCACACTCAGTGTGGTTCCTGGCATATAGTAGACACGCAATCATTGTATGTTTAGAAATGAATGAATGACTGGGTGACTAGATAAAAAAATATGTTCTAGTCACAGGTTCTGTGTGATACTCCGTTCTAGATGGTAGTGTTCTAAAAGATTAAGAAAGCTGTGAGGAGGAGAGAAAAGAGAACAGAAGCACAAACGCTCACATTAGAAAAGCCAGGGGGAGGGAGGAAGGCAGGTCAGCACCGCTCAAGGGCTGGCCCTTCCTCGCCGCTGGTTTTGACCCAGTTGCCCTGCCCAGGCGTGGTGGCCTCACTGCTCCCAGCATTCTTGGGGACTGTGGAGCCATGAACCTCAGCTAATGAGGCCTTCAGGGAAAACTGATGAGGACATGGGAAGATACATTAGGACTGTGGACTCAAAAAGCATTCAGAAGCTCGAAGTTGAGAGTTATGTTTTATTTGGTGGGAATGTTTAGGACTTAAGGCTGGGAGACAGCGCCTCAAGTAACCCTGGGAGAGCTGCTGAGAAGATGAGGGGAGGGGCCAGCTTGGACAGAAGTTTTGCAAGAAAGGGCAGGTAGCCTGAACATCAAAAGATGAGTATTAATTAAAGGAAGCCAGATATCCCCAAAGAAGAAACTTAGCATTTTTCAAATTGATGTTTTGGACTGTGGTGCTGGAAAAGACTCTTGAGAGTCCCTTGGACAGCAAGGAGATCAAACCAGTCAATCCTAAANGAAGGCAGGTCAGCACCGCTCAAGGGCTGGCCCTTCCTCGCCGCTGGTTTTGACCCAGTTGCCCTGCCCAGGCGTGGTGGCCTCACTGCTCCCAGCATTCTTGGGGACTGTGGAGCCATGAACCTCAGCTAATGAGGCCTTCAGGGAAAACTGATGAGGACATGGGAAGATACATTAGGACTGTGGACTCAAAAAGCATTCAGAAGCTCGAAGTTGAGAGTTATGTTTTATTTGGTGGGAATGTTTAGGACTTAAGGCTGGGAGACAGCGCCTCAAGTAACCCTGGGAGAGCTGCTGAGAAGACGAGGGGAGGGGCCAGCTTGGACAGAAGTTTTGCAAGAAAGGGCAGGTAGCCTGAACATCAAAAGATGAGTATTAATTAAAGGAAGCCAGATATCCCCAAAGAAGAAACTTAGCATTTTTCAAATTGATGTTTTGGACTGTGGTGCTGGAAAAGACTCTTGAGAGTCCCTTGGACAGCAAGGAGATCAAACCAGTCAATCCTAAAGGAAATCATTGGAACATACATTGGAAGGACTGATACTGAGGCTGAAGCTCGAATACTTTGGCCATCTGATGCAAAGAGCTGACTCACTGGAAAAGACCCTGATGCTGGGAAACATCGAGGGCAGGAGGAGAAGGGGACGACAGAGGATGAGATGGTTAGATAGCATCACTGACTCAATGAATATGAATTTAAGCAAACTCTGGGAGTTACTGGAGGACAGAGGAACCTGGTGTGCTGTGGTCCGTGGGATCACGAAAAGTCCAACACAACTTAGCAACTTAATAGGAGCTTTTCTGTGTTTGGGAAGATACAAAAGTCTGGGCTCAGTGAAATCTTTCCTTTGACATGCACCTCAGCTAGCTGGGGCTGGATTCTGGCATTTTTCACATCCTGAGTTTTTCCAGGGCTTACAGTAGGGAGTGGCTGCAGTCTGATGGCTGCTAGATAGCAGGTATTCCTTCTTTCTGAGTTTCCTCAGGGTTCACCACCTCACCATTAGTAGTGGCTGCAATCACTGGTGACTCTGACATCCTTGTTTACTGATATGGCAGGAAATATTCCATTTCTCAGGACTACAATGCCAAGATCAACACCCCTAAATCCTGATTCTCAAAAATGTGATCCTTCAACCAAAGAGCCTGGACATTTATTCCTCTCCCAATGGGACTGACTTCAAGGCACTCCCTTGATTAAAAGAGCTTTGGATTTGGCCTGCAGGCCTGGGAAGTTCCTCCTTTGGCCCCAGAAGCTCCCCAAACTGGGCCTTCCCAATCAGTCCCCCAGACATGGGAGTGGCTGATATGTTGACTAAGTAGCTTAATGAGCTGCACGGCCTTCTGGCACCAGTAGAAACTGAGCAGGGCGTCCAGTAGCTATGGCTTTCTGGGCGTTTTGGTCACACCTCACCATTGCTTTTCTTCAATGCAGTCTTCTGTGAACAGAGGGGTCTGTCTGTTCACAGGCCTTTTCTCTCCAGGCAGCCAATCTTGAAACGTGGTGTCAGGAATAAGCAAGAAGGCAAGTCACCATCATGACCATGTACATGATCAGGGAAGGGAATCGAAAGGCCAAAGGGATGACGCTTTAGGATTTCTTTAAGGTTTTTCATTGCTCTTCAAAATCACTCACTCCTGGCTCCCAGAGGCCTTGAAAGTCCTCCTCAAGAGAGACCTGTTCCTTTATATCCCTGCAGGAGACCAGATGAAAGCTAGAAACCGAAGGAAAGGCATTNGAAAGGCCAAAGGGATGACGCTTTAGGATTTCTTTAAGGTTTTTCATTGCTCTTCAAAATCACTCACTCCTGGCTCCCAGAGGCCTTGAAAGTCCTCCTCAAGAGAGACCTGTTCCTTTATATCCCTGCAGGAGACCAGATGAAAGCTAGAAATCGAAGGAAAGGCATTCACCGACACCTCAGTGTGCAGGATCTTCTCAGACCTCTCCCAGAGAACAAGACTTGCTGGGGGAAAATCCCTAGACACAGGTCCTGACTAAAACCACATCCAGAAGCCAAATAAAAGGAGGAGAGGCCAGAACACTGGATGTGAATTGCACCAGTCAGTTCTGAAGTCACTGTGTTCAAATTCTGTGGCCTCAGCAGGGTTTCTTAAGGCTACCAATATTCTTTTTCTACTTTCCTTTTTTATTTGGAGGCTAGTTTTTCACTTATGTGTTCAATTTACAAAAATTAATTAAGCTGGTGATTTAAAGTCTATGTGCTTTTTTGTGTGCACCTTAGATTTGTAAAAACACTTTAAGAAGATCCTCTAGAGAAGGAAATGGCAACTCTCTCCAATACTCTTGCCTGGAGAATCCCATGGACAGAGGAACCTGGCGGGTTACAGTTCACGGGGCCACAAAGAGTCGGACCCAATTGAGTGACTGAACGGCAGCAACAGCAGCAAAGGTCTTCTTCAGATGAGACAAGATTGGTGGGGTTTCTGGGTGGCCCAGGGTAACCCGAGAGTGATCTCATGGGCCCCAAGAAAGAAATTCCCGGTTTTTATCTGCCTCTGCGTTTCCATGCCCATAACTGCAGAGTACTCTCACACAGTTTAACTTCCAAAAGAATGTTCCTTGTAGGCTCTTCTCTTTTCATTCTTCTTTTGAATTATAAATAATAACCAACATTTTATCCATGGAACTTATAAACACATAAGTTAATAGTAACTTAGGCCTTCCCTGGTGGTCCAGCGGTTAAGAATCTGCCTGCCAAGGCCAGGGACATAGGTTCGATCCTTGGTCCAGGAGGATCCCACATGTCCCAGAGCAACTACATTGATGCGACCACAATTATTGAGCTGCACTCTAGAGCCCAAAAGCCACAACTAGAGGGTAGCCCTGGGCTCGCCACAGCTAAGGAAAGCCCAGCAGCATCAATGAAGACCCAGTGCAGCCAAAATAAATAAATTAAAAATAGTAACAACTTAACATTTGCATAGTTTACAAAATATTTTCACATCTATTAACTTATTTCTTTATGACATCCTCTACTGGGAAGGAGTTATTCCACCTCAGACATGGAGATTCTGAAGCTCACGCAAGTTCAGAAGCAGCTGAGCTGGGGCTTGAACCAGCTGGTCTTGCAGCAAAATGAAATCCTGGGTTGTACTCTGCCTTTGAGTCTAGGGTCCTTTTGGCTACATCCTCTCTAGGGAGGTCTGCAGAGTGATGGACACAAAAATATTTCCATCTCTGCCCAGGCACTGGCAATTTAGGGGACATGCAAGTCTAGCTCCTGGAGAAGGAAAACAGAGAGAGGGGTATGACCCTAGTGGAGAAAAAAGGCAATGTGAGCTCAGGGAACCCATCATCTTGTCACCTGTCCTGGACAGTCAATGCTCCTAGGTGCCTTTTTTTTTTTTTAAAGAAAACACAGATCTTTAAGCCCCATCCCTGACTCTCCCAGTTCAGCACATCGGTTGAGTCCTAGACCTCTGGACTTTTTAGAAAGCATTCAGGTGACTTTGCTGTTGTCGATCCACAGGCTGATGTCCAGTCAAAATCTGAACCGGTGTGATGAAGGGGAGCTTATGATTTCACACATCTCACCGTCTTGCCACTGGACAGCTTTCACTATTACAAAGCTCCTCCTTTATGATGAGACTAAATTTTCCCTGTGGCTTCTACTCATTGGTTATTTTTCTACCCCATGGAATAGCACCAGGCAACATACTAGACATTTCACATGCATTATCTCACTGACCACTCCAAACACTTTCACGACATAGATACTATTATTATTCCTTTTCATAGAGGAAAAACTGGAGATCAGAGAGGGGAGATCATTTGTCCAAAGCCAGGCAGCTGGTGAGTGACTGAACTGGGATGGGAACCCAGCTCTAGCTGTGTACGCTGCATGTTCTTAATCATGACACACTTGTAATACCTGAAGCCTAATTCCTTCTCTACCCACCAGCTTTCCCATAATTTTCTCTTCCTCAAGTTCCTGACCACCCTGGTTGCAGCACTTCAAACCACTTACATCCACTTACAATGTACCTCCTAGGCCAGACACAACGCTCCAGGTGGGGTCTGGCCACATCCCTGCCCCCTGAGACAGTCAAGGACAGGCTTTCTAAAGTCTACCAGAGCTGAGACTTTTGTCCTGCATTTGGAGAATGAAGGCCAGTAGCTAATCTTACACTTGAGAAAGAACAGATCAGGAGTACTGATAATAAACAGAGACCATTGATTGACTTTTATTGTGTGCCAGCATAATAGTACAGATACAGAATCATGCCCACTCTCCCAAAATGTCCATGCCTTAGTCCAGGACCCATGAGAATGTCAGTTACATGGCCAAAGGGAATTAAGGTTACTCATTAACTGACCTTGCGATGTAGTTTATCCTAGATTATCCGAGTGAGACATATATCATCACAAGTGCTCTTATAAGTAGAAGGAGGCAAGAGAGAGAGAGAACTAGAGAAATGGCAACGTGAAAAAGACTCGGTCTAACATCATTGGCCGTGAGTCAAGGATGCGTAGACAGCTTCTGGAAACTGGTAAAGGCAAAAAGCCAAGCTCTTCTTTACAGCCTTCAGAAAGAAACACAGTCCTGCTGACATCTTGATTTTAGGCTGAGCGTGTCTGCTAAGTTGCTTCAGTCATGTCCGACTCTTTGTGACCCCATGGACCATAGCCTGCAAGGCTCCTCTGTCCATGGGATTCTCTAGGCAAGAATACTAGAGTGGGTTGCCATGCCCTCCTCCAGGGGNGTGTCTGCTAAGTTGCTTCAGTCATGTCCGACTCTTTGTGACCCCATGGACCATAGCCTGCAAGGCTCCTCTGTCCATGGGATTCTCTAGGCAAGAATACTAGAGTGGGTTGCCATGCCCTCCTCCAGGGGAACTTCCAGGCTCAGGAGTTGAACACATGTCTCTTACATCTTCTAGATTGGCAGGCAGGTTCTTTATCACTAGCACCACCTGGGAAGCCTTTAAAACACTTACTTTGTAGTAATTTATTATAGCAACAATAGAAAAATAATAGTCCCAGACCATAGGCTAAGTGTCTTATTTGGTGTTTATAGTAAGCTTAAGAGGCAAGATGGCAGACGCTGGGAGTTTCTGATCAATATTCACTCCTCTCCTTCTAGAGTTCTGTTCAGAGAGGCAGCTGGCTTGCCTCTCAGTCTCCCTTCCTGTGATGTAGGCAGAATTCTTCGACATCACCGTTCCTCCCTTCTTCCACTAGTGAGGGAAGCTCTAGATAAACAGAGGCTAAAGCACCATCTTTCCTTAACCATTAGCCTGTTTCAAAGACTGGTCAACATCCTGTCTCTAAATGGTACCCATCATCTGTGAAAATTAATAAAAGGAAACTCACTACAGTGGAGTTAGGGGACCAGAAAGGAGACCTCTCATGCACAAACCAACAGGAAGAGACATACCTTGGATCTCCAGCAGGGAGAGACCCTACCCTGATCAGGAAGAAGAAAGATTTCTGCTTTCCTGGCAACAGTTAAGCCAATGAGAGACTATCACAACTCAGCCAATGAGAAGCCACTAGATTTTGAACTCAAAGTTTCCTCTGATAGACTTTTTGTTTATACCAGTCCCTCCCAACTTCCTCTTCTCCTCTATAAAAGTCTCCTCTTTTTTCTTTTTAACCAGATCTATACATGTTTTATTATAGTTGCATGTCCCAAATTTCAGTTCTTCACTTCTCCTAAGCAAACCTGTCTTGCTAGTAAAAAAACTGTCTGTTTCATTGTTTTAGGTTAACACACCCAAGGAAGCACTTCAGGGTCTCCTAGATGACTTGTAAGTGTGTGTTTTTTTTTTTTTTTTACCTTGGTTCCTTCTAATGAGCCGCTAAATATACGGCTATTAATCTGTCAACTTCAAGGAGTTGCAAGTGACTGCAAGGAGTTCAAATCAGTTAATCCTAAAGGAAATCAGTCCTGAGTATTCATTGGAAGGACTGATGCTGAAGCTGAAACTCCAATACTCTGGCCACCTGATGTGAAGAAGTGACTCATCGGAAAAGACCCTGATGCTGGGAAAGATTGAAGGCAGAAGGAGAAGGGGACAACAGAGGATGAGATGGGTGGATGGCATCACTGACTCGATGGACATGAGTTTGAGCAAGCTCTGGGAGTTGGTGATGTACAGGGAAGCCTGGTGTGCTGCAGTCCATGGGGTTACAAAGAGCTGGACATGACTGAACAACTGAACTGAACTGAACTGAATCTGTCAACTGGATATTTAGTCCCTGTTAACTCCACCAGATTGACTGCCCAATCTCCTCTTAACTAGTCTTGTATGTTTATTTTACAAGTGATAAACAGAGCCATTCAGCCACCAGGAAAATTCCTTCTTAAGAGAATAATGTGCATTTCTCAGACTGGTAACTTATTGAGACAGATTGGTTCACAGTGGTCTACATAAATTTGGCAAAGCCCACAAGCGGAATACATCCTTTTTTTATGATCCATTCCTCCCCTCCCCCAACTTTTAATAGCTAGATGTATAGTTTATGGTGTTCTAGGACTATATTACTTCTTATATTAAACCTGAAATCTTAATTGACTCTTTGACATTGTTTCTTTGAATAATCCTTTCTTGAGTCCCAATCTACTTTTCATGCCTGTAAGAGCTTGTACTTCATACTTTATCACATTCAAATTGCCTCCCTAATGTCTGAATATCTTCCCCATTAGGCTTTAAATTCTGTGCGGGAAGGGCCCATATCTACTCCTAGCCCAATATTTATTAGGTGCTCATTCAGATTTCATTGGAGCTTCCCTGGTAGCTTAGCTGGTTAAGAATCTGCTGCAATGCAGGAGAACTGGGATCAATCCCTGAATTGGGAAAATCCCCTGGAGGAGGGCATGGTAACCCACTGCAGTGTTGACTGGAGAATCCCCATGGACAGAGGAGCCTGGTAAGCTACAGTCCACGGGGTCGAAAGAGTCAGACATGACGGAATGACTAAGCACACAAGATTTCATTGAGAGACTAATGATTTGCAGGTACCAGGGGGACCCAAGTCTTTAGGATCTAGGAAGTGACTTTGTCCACAAGTGGCAAGAGCTTCCCCAGATCAGGCACTAAATAAGAGGCTGTTCCTGTGGATGTGGATTTGGAGAGAAGCACAAACAAAGCGCGAGGAAATAATACACAAAACTCCTCAGGCTTGAAGTCGACTGGAAGCTCAACTAACATCTGATGACCCTGCCAAAAGCAACTAGGGCCTCTAATTACTACAAGTAGTCATACCTTGACTTTTTATGCACTCTTGAATCATTCCAGTCACAGCTCTTCCTATATCCCTGGAAGGGATCTGGTATGTTGGCCATTGGACCATCAACACCATTTCACTCCACACAACTGAAGTGAAAGTTCTTCATCCCAGGTGCCTGAGAAGAAATGTTCAATCTGGCTCAAACCTTAAAAATCTTTCATTCACTTCTAAGTGTGCTTTATTTCCACATCAAGGACTTATCTGGTTGGCTCTTAAATCATGACATCAAAACAAGGATCATGTCTTATCTTTCCTTGAACCCAGTATACAATGGCATGCACAATGCCAGGCACCTAATAGGTGTTCGGTGAAAACTAGTAGATCAAAATAAGTGCTAGGATAGAATATGATAATAGGGCTTGGATAAGATCTACAGTGTTCCTTGAAATCAGTTCCCTGGACTCCAGGACATCCCAGGGCTTTGAGTTAATACAGAAGTGGCAGGCTTTCTTGCCATGGGCAATTTTGCCTCCTTCTTCTACCCAGCCCATGTGCCCTAAGGTCACATTCTGCTGACACTTGGCCCATTGTCCCTTACTTGAGGACAGATCTAACTTCACAGTGCAATACAGGGTACGGGGAGAAGAGGCTTTACATCACACACCACCTAGCAAACGTATAATAAAAGTTCACTGTAATCATCTTTGTCCTTCCTCCTCATACTCCTCCAGAGTCCTCACTCTCAGTTACCATAGTCCACTGAGCAAAACACAAGCCTGATGGATTGTCCAACAGCTGCCCAGCTCTTGTTCTTCAAGCATGATCCTGTTAGTGGGTCTCTTCCCCATCCCTAACACAGTATAACAAGTACTTCCAAAGAGGTCTTTCTTAGACACTAAGAAAATATTCTGATGTTTTTATACCAAAAATAAAGGAGAGAAGTCACAGAACCCACTTACTCNTTTTTTTTTTTTTTTTACCTTGGTTCCTTCTAATGAGCCGCTAAATATACGGCTATTAATCTGTCAACTTCAAGGAGTTGCAAGTGACTGCAAGGAGTTCAAATCAGTTAATCCTAAAGGAAATCAGTCCTGAGTATTCATTGGAAGGACTGATGCTGAAGCTGAAACTCCAATACTCTGGCCACCTGATGTGAAGAAGTGACTCATCGGAAAAGACCCTGATGCTGGGAAAGATTGAAGGCAGAAGGAGAAGGGGACAACAGAGGATGAGATGGGTGGATGGCATCACTGACTCGATGGACATGAGTTTGAGCAAGCTCTGGGAGTTGGTGATGTACAGGGAAGCCTGGTGTGCTGCAGTCCATGGGGTTACAAAGAGCTGGACATGACTGAACAACTGAACTGAACTGAACTGAATCTGTCAACTGGATATTTAGTCCCTGTTAACTCCACCAGATTGACTGCCCAATCTCCTCTTAACTAGTCTTGTATGTTTATTTTACAAGTGATAAACAGAGCCATTCAGCCACCAGGAAAATTCCTTCTTAAGAGAATAATGTGCATTTCTCAGACTGGTAACTTATTGAGACAGATTGGTTCACAGTGGTCTACATAAATTTGGCAAAGCCCACAAGTGGAATACATCCTTTTTTTATGATCCATTCCTCCCCTCCCCCAACTTTTAATAGCTAGATGTATAGTTTATGGTGTTCTAGGACTATATTACTTCTTATATTAAACCTGAAATCTTAATTGACTCTTTGACATTGTTTCTTTGAATAATCCTTTCTTGAGTCCCAATCTACTTTTCATGCCTGTAAGAGCTTGTACTTCATACTTTATCACATTCAAATTGCCTCCCTAATGTCTGAATATCTTCCCCATTAGGCTTTAAATTCTGTGCGGGAAGGGCCCATATCTACTCCTAGCCCAATATTTATTAGGTGCTCATTCAGATTTCATTGGAGCTTCCCTGGTAGCTTAGCTGGTTAAGAATCTGCTGCAATGCAGGAGAACTGGGATCAATCCCTGAATTGGGAAAATCCCCTGGAGGAGGGCATGGTAACCCACTGCAGTGTTGACTGGAGAATCCCCATGGACAGAGGAGCCTGGTAAGCTACAGTCCACGGGGTCGAAAGAGTCAGACATGACGGAATGACTAAGCACACAAGATTTCATTGAGAGACTAATGATTTGCAGGTACCAGGGGGACCCAAGTCTTTAGGATCTAGGAAGTGACTTTGTCCACAAGTGGCAAGAGCTTCCCCAGATCAGGCACTAAATAAGAGGCTGTTCCTGTGGATGTGGATTTGGAGAGAAGCACAAACAAAGCGCGAGGAAATAATACACAAAACTCCTCAGGCTTGAAGTCGACTGGAAGCTCAACTAACATCTGATGACCCTGCCAAAAGCAACTAGGGCCTCTAATTACTACAAGTAGTCATACCTTGACTTTTTATGCACTCTTGAATCATTCCAGTCACAGCTCTTCCTATATCCCTGGAAGGGATCTGGTATGTTGGCCATTGGACCATCAACACCATTTCACTCCACACAACTGAAGTGAAAGTTCTTCATCCCAGGTGCCTGAGAAGAAATGTTCAATCTGGCTCAAACCTTAAAAATCTTTCATTCACTTCTAAGTGTGCTTTATTTCCACATCAAGGACTTATCTGGTTGGCTCTTAAATCATGACATCAAAACAAGGATCATGTCTTATCTTTCCTTGAACCCAGTATACAATGGCATGCACAATGCCAGGCACCTAATAGGTGTTCGGTGAAAACTAGTAGATCAAAATAAGTGCTAGGATAGAATATGATAATAGGGCTTGGATAAGATCTACAGTGTTCCTTGAAATCAGTTCCCTGGACTCCAGGACATCCCAGGGCTTTGAGTTAATACAGAAGTGGCAGGCTTTCTTGCCATGGGCAATTTTGCCTCCTTCTTCTACCCAGCCCATGTGCCCTAAGGTCACATTCTGCTGACACTTGGCCCATTGTCCCTTACTTGAGGACAGATCTAACTTCACAGTGCAATACAGGGTACGGGGAGAAGAGGCTTTACATCACACACCACCTAGCAAACGTATAATAAAAGTTCACTGTAATCATCTTTGTCCTTCCTCCTCATACTCCTCCAGAGTCCTCACTCTCAGTTACCATAGTCCACTGAGCAAAACACAAGCCTGATGGATTGTCCAACAGCTGCCCAGCTCTTGTTCTTCAAGCATGATCCTGTTAGTGGGTCTCTTCCCCATCCCTAACACAGTATAACAAGTACTTCCAAAGAGGTCTTTCTTAGACACTAAGAAAATATTCTGATGTTTTTACACCAAAAATAAAGGAGAGAAGTCACAGAACCCACTTACTCCTTTAGGCAAATATTCCTTTTATTTTTGGCTAAGTTCAGTCAGAAGTAACTTTAGCAATGTTAAAGGTAACAATTTGAGAATTAATCCTAAAAATCTCTTTTAATTTGCAGTGATAAGTGCCATTAAATTGTTAACCATTTACATTCTTCTTAACTAAACATCATTGCTCTTTGTTTGGATCTAAAGTACCAAAGGTGTTTGACCACTTTCCTGCCTTTGTAAGTAAAGTCTGAGGAATATGACAAACCTTAAATGAAATAGGCAAGATTTTCCACTTGGAAAGTATTGCAAGAAATGCCATATACCATTTTTTTGAGGTGTTACTCCACACAACTATCGTTCCCCCAACTTCATTTTTTCCCCACCAATTCTTCCTTTCAGTCTATGGAAGGGCTTATAACACAAGAGTAACACACAGTTGTTGTTGCTACTTTTTAAAATTTCAGTTATTGAACAATGTTTAAAAGCTAATATATTTCGTGTCAAAATTCAGATTTCTCTCATATCTGAGAGTACTAGAAATATCTAGGTATCCTGCAACTTAACTCCTGAGTGATAACAACCAGCTAGAACTGGTAAGTGATTGTCTTTTAGACAGACACAAATTTTCTACTCTGCCCCAGTTCCCACCAGTCCCTGTTGCTCCCCGATGTCAAAGCCCAGTGTCAGATACAAAAACAGCTTACACTGCTGTTTTTTCTGAAAGAAACGTTAAGAGGAGCATAAACACCTCCTGGCTTCATTCATACACCTGCCTGGCTCCTGTTAAGTTAGCAATCCCGGTCCCCCGTAGCTCTGTCACTGTATAGATGAGGACTTTTCCTATGTGCATAAACGAAATCCCTAAGCAAGGATTGAGTATTTATTGGCCGGGAGTGTGGTTCAGAGTGAATCAAGTTGTTACTAAAGATGTCACATAATTTACAACTTTGAACAAAGTTTCCCAGGGGACAAAAGTGAAAAGTGACCTGTGCCCACCTTCCCTGGGAGCAGGTAGAGACAATGCAACGAAGAACAACTACTGTCAGCCGGCAGGCCAGGGAGGGGGGAGCAAGCTTTACATTGTCTTCCCAGCAGGTCTCATTGTCAAGGCCCCAGGATTAGAACCCTCTAGAGCAATGACTCAATATGTGCTAAAATGCTGAGAATGACTTCAGCCTTTTATTTTTTTTAACAAGTCTACAGTGAGGAGCGGGGTGTGCAGATTTGGCAATTTGGACTCCAGTCTGTACAGACCGGCTGGACAGCGGTTACTTGCAGCATCTTTTAAGACAGACATTTTGTACAATGCGAGAAGTGATTGTTAAGTTATTTTACAGATGAGTAAACAAGATTAAGTAATTTGCTTGCTGTCAAATAGCTAGGAGAGGACAGAGCTGGAGATCACAGCCTGATCTGTGTTTACTCAAAACCTCTTCCTTTTTTACCGTAAAAATGGCAGCTGCAAGAACCTGGAACTTTCAAATGAGAATACCATTCTTAGATATTCCTTTAGTTACTGAATCATAGACCTGACTTCCAATTGTTCTAAGTAGAGTGTGGTGTGATGTGATGTGTGTGTGTGTGTGTGTGTGTGTAAGAAAAAGAGATTACTATTTTGCACTTTCTTTTACTTTGCCCTGCAGAAGTAAACTTTTCATTCTCCAGTCTTAACCAACACACCCAACGTCAACCTCATAGCTCATAATTCTTCTGAAATAAATATAAAATTTAGTTAGTGAAAGCTACATTCCCCAGTATGTTGAGCATATAGGTGGCTTCAGGCCAAATTCTTTCAAGCTTCAGCCATGGCAACAAGGGTTGAAAAATCAAGGCAGCATGATGAAGTCACTGGGAAGTAATTAGCAAGGTCCCAGAGCCTCCACAGCAGTAGGCCCTCCTCCCACCTGTTCTCAGACCACGTTGACAACCCAGACCCAAAACAGGCCACTCGCCTTAACTCTGTGACTGAAGAAAGTGTTCAGAAAAGAGATTTTTAATTTGAGATTTTCCTCTGAATGATGTAAGGACTCATTTGTCAGAGAAAGGAACATGGTCTGTCATGAGTTAGCACTAGCCTCCTAGCAACAGTGCAAAGCAAATCTGATCTAGTCTCAGATTCCTCCCTTAGGAGATGATGATGAAAATAGGTTTCTTCGCATTCCCCACCTAATTTTCTTTGAAAGTAACCAGATAGGTCAATTCCTCAATTGCATCCTACTGAATAGGTCCTTTTACCCATTGGTCTTGGTTATCGATAACTGTGCAAGTTACACTACTACAATTTAGACAGCACACCAACCCTGGGGCAAGTAACTTTCTTTGCTTGATCTTCACAAGTCATTATGGGAAGACTGGTAATATTCCCATTTTATAGGTAAGAAAACTAACATGCCTAAATTCACCCACAAAGCAGCAGAACCGCAGAGCGAAACCTACATCTGTCTAACTCTAAAGCTCGAGTTTTTAAAGACTACATTTGAGAAACTGGGCAGCCCATGCAAATACTCCATCTTTTGCTCTGCTTTTTGTAACTAACTAGAGTTTAGAGCAGAAGTCAGCAAATCATAGCCCACCAAATGGATCGCAAAGCATTAAATATTTACCATCTGATCTCTACAGAAAAAGTTTGCTGACCCTTGCCTTAGAGGAATGATAAACCAAATTCCAAATGTTTCATTGTTTTTAAATGAGGTCCCTGTAGTACTTGAGATCAGAGGAGTCTATGGCTTATTTTTGATTCATGAAAAATTTCTTTTTGTTGATTTATGTAAATTAACTAGTTAATAAGGCTGAGTAACGACCATTGGAAATAAATTTGTGGGAAAAAAGAGAAGCTACAGAGCTCTGGTTCTACAATATCCATCTCTTGGGTCACTGTGGGGCTGTTTATTGGTTAACCAAACCCCACAGAGGGCTTCGCTAGTCATGAAGACTTTGCCCAAAGGGTATGACCCTCTTTTGTTGTCATTCGGTCACTAAATCATGTTCGATTCTTTGTGACTCCATGGGCTGCAGTACACTAGGCTTCCCCGTCCTTCACTATATCCTGGAGTTTGCTTAGATTCATGTCTATTGAGTTGGTGATACTATTTAACCATCTTATCCTCTGTTGCCCCCTTTTCTTATTGCCTTCAGTCTTTCCCAACATCAAAGTCTTTCCAATGAGTCAGCTCTTCGCATCAGGTGGCCAAAGTATTTAGCTTCAGCATCAGTCCTTCCAATGAATATTCAGGATTGGTTTCCTTTAGGATAGATCAGTTTGATCTCCTTGCAGTCCAAGGGACTCTGAAGAGTCTTCTCCAACACCACAGTTCAACCCTCTTAGTGCACACGGGTCTCTGTAAATGTTGATGGGGGATCTGAGGCGAAAGCTTTCAGCAGCATATAGCCAAATTGGAAACTAGCTGTTTGGATGGCTACCAACATGCTAAGCCAACAGAAACAGTGACAAAGAGGGAAGTAAGGCAATGAGTTACTATTCATTTTATTCACTGTTTTCAAAAGCATCAAGAAGTGTTCAGTAATCTTTGTGTAAAACAGACATCTGAGCCATCCCAACAGCAGGCAGTTCTCCTAGGTTATAAAAACATACTGGTCCAGAAGAAGGTCTTTCCACTGGGTCAAGAATGTGCCAAAAGCTGTACTGATACGAAGTCACTACATTACTCAGTTTGTATCCACAATCAGTGAATACTTATGACCTGATTCTACTTCTGTTTTAAAATGTACTAGGTGTACCAGGTGTCTACAGGGCAGAGTCCTTCAGGACTATAGGAGAGGGGCCAGAGGTAACAGCTGCAAATTCCGAAAATGCCACCAGTTTGCTGTATAAACTTGTACGTGAGTCACCCCTGGTCTGAGCCTAAGATTCATGGCTAAAAGGAGACATTTGCATTGGATACCTCCGTGGGGCCTTCCAGCTCTTTGAGTAGGTGGAGTGGAAGCCCCACTAACAGGGTAGAAACTGTCCTGGAACACATGGCTGACATATTACTCACAATGCATTATGTCTCATTATCCAATTAGTGTTCTCATAATTATTCTCAATGTTATCATTGTTATTATCTTTACTTACATCCTAGATGCTAATAATAGCCAATATCTGTTAATTACTTTGTATGTGCAGATGTCATCTGGAATATATGGGAGAAGATCCTGTGCATTCTTTTAGATCAGGGATCACCAAACTCTAGCCACTGACCAAATCCAGCCCACTGCCTGTTTTTGTAAATACAGTTTTATCAGAACATGGCTAGGCCCATCATTTACCTATTGCCTCTGTTTGCTTTTGCACTACAAGGGCAGAGTTGAGGAATTGTAGCAGAAACCCTATAATGTTTGTTATCTGGCCCTTTACAGAAAAAAAAAAAATTGCAGACCTCTCATTTAGCCCCTACTCTGCAAACCTGTTGCTCTTGCCTACCTAGTATCCACATACTACTTTCTTGGTTCTGCCATTTTAACTCCCCTTAGGACACCTCCTTTGGTGACCCTGTGGTTTGGGTGGAGCCGACCCACTGCCCACCTCAAGCCTGACAAATCAAGATACTCCATCCTCAGGACAACAGAGATTCAGAGGTGGGAATGTAAGTTTCAGTCCTAAGACTGAAATTGGAAATTGTGAGAAGGAAAAACTCTTTTTTTTTTTTTTTTTTGCAGAGGTTTCTGAGCTGCTAGGAGGTAAGTCCAGAGCTAACAAGATGCATGGATATCTGTGTGTGAAGACAACAGAAGATGGAAAAAGAACAAGTCCTAATGATAGGATTTTAGCTTCTGGATCCAACACTGCCTGAAGTNAGAGGTTTCTGAGCTGCTAGGAGGTAAGTCCAGAGCTAACAAGATGCATGGATATCTGTGTGTGAAGACAACAGAAGATGGAAAAAGAACAAGTCCTAATGATAGGATTTTAGCTTCTGGATCCAACACTGCCTGAAGTTACCTCTGGACTTTTCAGCTAATAAGCCAATACATTCACGTATTAAAGTCAGATTAAGTCGGCATCTATCACTCGCAAGTAAACAAAACAATCCTTTGATATAGACAATTATTTTGCCCATGGAAACTTACCTGTCCAAAGTTACATAGATATTGGGTAGCAGATGGCAGAGGCTAGGACCCAGTTCTACATGGGGCTCTATGAGATGAAAAACCCAGACATAGATTTCTCCAGAAGATCAGATTAGGACAGGAACACAACCAACAGGTTATTTTCCTTTCTCTGAAAAAGGAATCTGCCTAACTGTATCTCTGCTCTCTAGAGAGTAGTTCTTTGGGGATCATCCTGTTTTCCACTTGTGACAAGGCCCAATAGAGTACTGGTTTCTCAGGTGGTAACTCAGAGGCAGCTGTAGTAAAAAGTGGTGTCTTAGCCATTTCTCAAGCCCTTTATTCTTGCCATACTTAAAGAGGGAAAAAATTTGCTGCAGAGAAAACTGACCTCCTTCTGTTAGAGCATATGGTTATCTAGCAATCAACATAGGTAAACATGTAGTCTCTGTGCTGGGAGAAAGGATTATAAATTAGGATCCTTCTCTAGCAAAGGATGAGCCAAAGAGGGCTTTGCTTTTGCTGAAGCAAGGATTCCGTGAAATCTCACCCAACTGGATCCATCCACCCACAGAGCATTGAAGGGGAGCAGAACATGCCAACCCCCAAATATGCCTCTTTGGCTTAAGGATCATCTTGAGTTAAAGTGAATCAAGATCCAGCAGACTCAGTAAAGCTTTTTGAGCATGATCAGTCTCTCAGTCACGTCTGACTCTTTACGACCTTATGGACTAGAGCCCACCAGGCTCCTCTGTCCATAGAATTTTCCAGGCAAGAATACTGGAGTGGGTTGCCATTTCCCATTCCAGGGTATCTTCCAAAGCCAGGGACTGAACCTGCATCTCTTGCACCCCCTGCACTGGCAGGCAGAGTCTTTACCACTATGCCACTTGGGAAGACCTTTTTACCTTCTTCTTAACTGTCTAAAAGAATTTAGAAAGGAGGTCTGTATTTCTGGAAGAAAACTATTACCAGATGTAACTTTTTCATCTGAGAGACTTACCAGCATGGCAGAGCAAACATTTATCTACTAAATATCTGCCCTTCTTTTCTTCCTATGAATTGCCTTTCTCCTCTTGAAGCCCTAAACCCCTATCCCTTTTCTTAGCTCGGGATGATATATAAGTCTCAATTGCCTGGCTGCCTTTGGGTCTCAGATCTTTGTGGGGTTCCTGTACATATATGCATAAGTAATTAAATCTGCTTTCCTCCTGTTAATCTGCCTTTTTATTACACAGGCTATCATCCAAGAACCTAGAAGAAAAGGGGAAAAATTATCACCTCCTCCTACAGCATCTTCTTACATTCTCTGAAGAGAAAGACAGACACAAGGAGGAGTATAGTGCAGGGTATGGCAACCCCAGCTCAGAGAGGTCTCTCGCTGCGGTGTGATTCAGTGCTACACTGTCACCAGCTGGAGGACTTTAGAATGAGGAATGGACCTCAGACAGGCATCCCAGGGGCCACACAAGACCTTCTGTCAGGGGTATAGTGACCCGCAACAAACCAAGATGAGAAAATAAATTTGAAAGTTCTAAATAATTTTCAACCACAAGAGTTAAGCATAGGTTGGAATAGAATGATGATTCTATTCTATCTGATGATAAATGATTAGATAGATAGAAAATATACACACTTGTTATTATATATTAGGCTGGTACAAAAGTAATCATGGTTTTTGCATTGCTGAAACTTGCTATTTGATATTGGAATACCTTCTTAAATAAATGTGGTTGTGTTATGCATCATTTTAATGCACACTTCCTGCCTTATTTTTTTTTTTTTTTTTGGTTAAGGACTTATTACTTACTGTTTATTATATATTTCTTTTAGACTATGGAAATGATGTTGGACAAAAAAGTAAATCCAAGCAATTTTCTTATTCGAAATCAAAATGGGTTATATACCAGTGGAGACAACTCACAATGTCAACAACTCACAATATCAACAACACATTTGGTCCAGGAACTTCTCACCAACATACAGTACAGCGGTGGTTCAAGAAGGTTTGCAAAGAAGGCAAGAGCCTTGAAGATGAGGAGCATAGTGGCCAGCCATCCAGAGTTTACATCAACCAACTGAGAGCCATCATCTAAGCTGATCCTCTTACAACTAAATGAGAAGTTGCCAAAGAACTCAACATCAACCATTCTATGGTTGCTTGCCATCTGAAGCAAATTGGAAAGGTGAAAAGCTCGATAAGTGAGTGCCTCGTGAGCTAACCACGGATTAAAGAAAAAAAATCATCGTTCTGAAGTGTCATCGTCTGTTATTCTACACAACAACAATGAACCATTTCTCAATCAGTCTGACATGCAATGAAAAGTGGATTTTATGCGACAACTAGCAATAACAAGCTCAGTGGCTGGACCAAGAAGAAGCTCCAAAGCACCTCCCAAAGCCAAACTTGCACCAAAAAAAGCTCAGGCTCACTGTTTGGTGGTCAGCTTTCTGAACCCCAGCAAAACTATTACATCTGAGAAGCGTGCTCAGCAAATCAATGAGATGTACTGAAAACTGTCAGCAGAATGGGCCCAGCTCTTCTCCATGACAACATCAACCGCATGTCGCACAACCAATGCTTCAAAAATTGAACTACCAAGTTTTGACTCATCCACCGTAATCACCTGACCACTTGCCAACCAACGACTACTTCTTCAACCAACTCTACAACCTTTTGCAGGGGAAAATATTTCCACAATCAGCAGGAGGCAGAAAATGCTTTCCAAGAGTTCCTTGAATTCTGAAGCACAGATTTTTACACTACATGAATAAACTATTTCTTGTTGGCAAAAATATGTTGATTGTAATGGTTCTTATTTTGATTAATGAAGATGTGTTTGAGCCTAGTTATAATTTAAAATTCACGGTCCGAAACCATAGTTATCTTTGCACCAACCTAATACACAAAGATTACAGATAATATTGTTGGTGGATCACAGGGCACTGTTAATAGGGGTGGCATCTTAGGAGAAGAATATGTAAATAGGTATCTCATGTGAGAGGCAGACACTCTTTAGCACAATTTGAATGTTTTTTCCACATGTTTTTATTACTTTTTCAATGTAAGGATTAAAACTAAGAGAGAATTACCAAAAATATGCTTGCTGAGAAACCCCTCTATTTTCATCTCCCAGTGACCCTAAAAGTTAAGCAACCAGAACCCCATTTCCTCAGGCTTCCTAGTTAAGCTTTTTCTTTGAGCTGGGTCATTGCAAACGTTCACCCTGGTATGATCTCCTCTCCATGTCACTTCCCTGAGCAGAGGGAGAAGAAGCAGGGAGACTCAGTCTGTGATGGGCAAGCATGTTACATGGGACCTGCTGCTGTGGGGTCTGCCATAGCTCTGAGGTAAAGAGGATGGGGATGGGCATTAGGGGGCAAAAGTGCCAGCCTCCAGTCCATCTGGGCACAGCCAGGCCCAGGGAGGGTATCTCTGGCACAGAGATCAAAGAGGTGGCCTTAGCCTGGCCCCCAAGGCACTGAAAGTGCTCAGAACGGTCTGAGCTTCCTATCAGTAGGCAAAATTTGGCTTCAAGAGAATAGGACATGAAACAGAGTGGTCTAGCATGATTCTGACTTACTCATGCCCCATCTCTCTCTCTCTCTCTCTCTCTCTCTCTCTCTCTCTCTCTCACACACACACACACACACACAGAGGCTCGTTCTAAACACAGAACCTGGGTCTGACTGTATAGCCCAGAGCTAGTATCTCCAGCCACGAGTCTCAGCTACTCGCTGTTGTCCCTGAAAGCCTGGGTCTGTTTAGAAGGAAAGAGGATTGCAGAGAAGATTAAATTAGATACAATAGCCTCTGCTAAGCATCTGACACAGAATAGCAGTACTGTCCTTTCTTCTTTCTCCCTTCCCATCAGCTATTTCTGAAATAACACAATGCTTCTGAAAGAATTCAATTGACTGAAAGAGACAACATAAACCTCCGTCAAAATGAACTTTTTTCAGACCTCTTGGAAAACCTGGCAGACACTCTCCAGTGAGACTCGGGTCGCTGGACTCTTACATAACAAGTTACATAAGGGGCATCTTATTTCCCTGGTGTGCCCTCTGGGATTATGGTGTGCAGGCTAAGGGCACAAGGAAATTATGCAAGCGTAATCCTGGAAAACCAGCAAACAAAACAGGGACCCATTCAAGAAGCAAACCAGCAGTATGTTCCAGCGGCTCTCTCAGAAGCCAGAAACTGCCAAATGTCTTAAAACACAGGTGGAGCACACGTGGTTGACAGTAAGGGAGAGAACTGTCTAAATATTGTTTAAATAGTACATCGGGGCACCAAGCCGTCTGAACAGAGTCTGGGACTGTGACAAAGCAGGGCCTCAAGGGCCTCCTGCACCTCTAGCCTGCCTATTAACCTCTTCACTGCTGCCTCCCAGGCAGGCCCATGGCATGAGGTGAGAGGAACTAAAGGTCAGGGCACTCTACCAACAAGCAAGAAAGTATTTCAATGTTTATTTGTTTTTTATTGTTTCATCTCCTGGTTTATTAACTAGTCATGGGCCACATCAGTGGCGGAGGTGGCCTCAGTCCTCTAATACTAACTTTAGAAGTATGATTATAACCCAACTATGTACCCCAACATATTTCTTTCCAAAGGATTCTGTGTTTTCAGAGTTATTGAGAATATATAACCAGAAGCTGTGATTCCATACTGATTTCCAGATTAGAAAATGCTATATCCCTCCAAGTCACTTTCATATCACTATCAACACACATACGGTAAAAGCTGGTTGTTTTTGCAAAAGATTTCAATATTTTAACTACCAACTGTGTGTTAGTCCTGGAAGAGAAGGATTTCTGGGATAGTCTTATTAATGAAAATGTTTGAAAATAATATTAAAAACCCACCAATGCTGGGAGCATCACAAGAGACAGATAGATTCTCAAATACCTTGGAAATCAGAGTATAGCAAAGGAAAAGAGCAGTTTTTGCACATCAAATTGACAAAATAGTTTAAAATGATAATATCTAGGACTGACAAGGATGTAGGAAATTAAACACGGGAGTCTAGATTGGTAAGGCGGGTGGAAGGAGGGTTAATGTTGTAGTTTCTATCAAAATTAAAAGAATGCAATGCTCTTTGATCCCCTGGAAATTTTTTTCTTAATATCTGTCCTAGAGAAGCATGCATTCCTATGCACAAAGATGCATAATCTTTGCAGAATTGTTTATAATAGTAAAATCTGAGGAATAACCTAAACTCCATCAATATGGGATAGCTAAATAAATNTTTTTTTTTTACCATTAATAAGGTTATGCTTTCTTAAGAATAACTTCAATTTTAAAGCAAAAAGATCTTACCTTTTAAATCAAGGGTTAGAAAAATATGTATAGCTCATTGCCAAATCTGGCCTGATGCCTGTTTTGCTATGACCCCAAGCTAGGAACAGTTTTTACATTTTAAAGGTAAGTGGAAAAAGAAATAAAAGATTTCAGCATCCATAAATAAAGTTTTATGGGAACACAGTTACGCTCATTTGTTTAAGTATTATCTATGACTATTTGGGCTAAGACGTCAGTGTTGAGTGGTTAAGACAGAGACCATATGGCCATCAGACCTAAAACATTTACTCTCCCGCGCCCTTTACTGAAAGTGTGCTCCCTAATACCTCCCCACCCCCCTTGTTTTTTTTAGAAGATGCAATTCATGCTGTGTCTTGAATTTCAAAAACTCCAATAAAGGATCATTGTAGCAGAAAATTTTGCCTGAAGGGTGTTGGGGACCAAGAGAAAAAAGCTTCTTTTAACAGACTGTTTATCCTCATCTTCCATTTACCCAGAGAACAATAAACAGTAAAGGCTGAGGATAGGAACCAGAGAAGGGAAAGGGCAGAGAAGTGTTTTTTTTGGGGGGGAGGGGCTTGGTATAAGGACAGAGGTTCCCTCTCCCCCTCATCTACCATCTTTATTGTTGCTGTTCAGTTGCTCAGTCATGTCTGACTCTTTGCGACCCCATGGACTGAAGCATACCAGGCTTCCCTGTCCTTCACTATTTTCCTGGGTTTGCTCAAACTCATGTCCATTGTCATGTATGGCTGTGAGGGTTGTACTATAAAGCAGGCTGAGCACCGAAGAATTGATGCTTTTGAACTGTGGTGTTGGAAGAGACTTTTAGGAAATCAACCCTGGATATTCATTGGAAGGACTGATGTTGAAGCTGCAGCTCCAGTATTTTGGCCACCTGATGCAAAGAGCCAACTCATTATAAAAGACCCTGATGCTGGGAAAGATTGAAAGCAGGAGGAGAAGGGGACGACAGAGGGCAAGATGGTTGGATGACATCACTGACTCCATGGACATGAGAGTTTGAGTAAACTCTGGGAGATGGTGAAGGACAGGGAAGCTTGGTGTGCTGCAGTCCATGAGGTTGCAAAGAGTCAAACGTGACTGAGCGACTGAACAATAGCAACAAATGTCCATTGAGTCAGTGATGCCATCCAACCATCTCATCCTCTATTGCCTCCTTCTCCTCCTGCCCTCAATCTTTCCCATCTATCCTCACCCACCCATGAACTGAGATGCAGGATCCAAGTGGAGCTGCCCTGCCCAGTGGTGAGGGTGCCTCTCCTTGAGCCCAGGAGGAAGTGTTCTAGAACTCAGGAATCCACAAGTTCACTTTTTAGACCCAGCCCTAAAGCTCACATGCAAGGGATTCTGCTTTTCCTTCCTAGCTGCTTATGGGACCATTCATCTATCTTCTCTGTATTTGTTCCTCTTGCCTTGACAGATGGTTTTAATTAAGTATCTCAGCTAAGTCTTTCCCTGGGTAGCATCCCAAACTCCAGTTTAATCTGAACTTATGACTGTCCTGTCCTCATATCAGGAAGTCTTAAAATGTAATATTTGCCTATATGTTTTTAATATGAAATACAGGCATATATTTGATTCACTGAGTTTACAATTTGGATTCTTAGCCTTTCCTCATAAACAATATTTCTGCAGCATTTCTGGACCAGAAGTAAAGTCACAAACCGACATGTCATCTAGACTAGAACAGAAAAGGTTCTGGCTCTTTCATTGCTGTTAGCTTTGCCTTTAGTTACCTCATAAAAAGAATTGTTGAAATGCCTCCAGACTATTAAAGAGTCCAGTTTTCATATTCCAGAAATTTTAAAGTCTTAAAACTAAAGAAACTTAGAGAAAGAAGGAGGAAAACATAAGATAGAAAATAAAAATTTGTATGGAAAGGAAAAATAAGCCTGAGGGTTAAAATAAATGTAATTTCTAATTACGACACTGAAATCATGGCAGGAATCCTATTAAGCCCCTTTCACTGCTTAAACAATACTTTAAAAAAGAGAAATAGCCAATGAATGGACAAAACTCAAAATGTCCCCAAAACAGAAAATTATTCTCAAAGAAAAATCAGAGTAGTCTGTTCAGTCTGAATGTCAAGTGTTTCTTTCCTTTTGAGTTTTCACTTTGGCTTAGCCTGAAGGTATGGTTTGTTTATCAAGATCATGTGTGATGGAGACCAGAAGCCAGAGCTAGATTAAAGATTGATGTTGGGATGTTGTAATTATCGGGACTTGTACAGGGAAGCTTCAGGTATGTTAGCTTGGAATGTGGTAGTTTTATAAGGTTTGAAACATTTCTTTAGCTTGTTTCAAAATTTCTGCAAGCCTGTTATTTCTTTATTTTGCTATTTGCAATTTTAATTTTTTGTAGTGAGAACATTTAAGATCTATCCTTTTAGCAAACTACTGAAATAGTGTCTATCAAATCTTTAAAAAATGAAAAAGTCTATTTTAAAATAAATAGATCTGATCAAAACTCCTCCACAAATAGTTCTAGGCAGCACTGTGCCCTCACTTTTAGAAGGAATTTGTGTGAATGAAATGATAGGTTTTCTAATGAATGAAATACCTTGTTGACAGAAAGTTTCACAGAAGGAAAAGGGAATATAGATAGAAATTTAATATCAAAGCAAGGGCGTAATTTATAGAAAATCAGATCTTTTATGGGGGTATGGGTGAGAGTTTTTCTAAACTTTTCCCAGTCCTCAAATGTACCTTGTGAGATCTTTCAGGAGTTTGAGGGGCCATTTAATCATTTTTATGTTTCATGCAATGAAGCTGAGATAGAGTTGTCAAGTTTTAAAAACATTTTTGCTGCAAAAGAATACACCAAGCCAAACATAGAGTTTAAAGAATTATTACAATGTGAAAATCCATGTAACCATACCTAGGTTAAGAAACAAAACCTCAGTAGCACCCTAGGACCCCTAATAAAGACCCTTCCCCCAATTGTTATAGGAATCACATTTTTTGTTGTTGTTCATTTGTAGTTTTAATCATCTAACAAGTTCTTTCTAATTATCTCACCTGTTGTGTGGTCAAGTCCTTCAAGATGGCTATTCTCTCACTCTCTGCAGAACCCCTGCTTGACCAGTCCCCACTTCACCCACAGTTTTATCCAACCCTCTTATTATAGGACTTAATAGGCAACTGCTTACATGCTTGTACCCAGCCCTACTGGCTAACTGTCCTGGTGACTGATGAGCCAACTTGACATCCATTCCCCTTATAAAAAGGGGTTTCCCTGGTGGCTCAGACAGTAAAGAATCTGCCTGCAAAGCAGAAGACCCAGGTTTGATCCCTGGGTCAGGAAGATACCTGGAGAAGGAAATAGTAACCCACTCCAGTATTTTTGTCTGGAAAATTCCATGGACAGAGGAGCCTGGCTTGCTATAGTCCATAGGGTTGCAAAGAGTTGGACAGAACTGAGCAACTAACACCTCCATATAAATGGTAGGCTCCTTCTCCAAAGATTGTGGTTATGTCCTGTCTGCCATTCATGGTGGGGTGTCGCTCCAATACCTTATTTGGACATGAAAATCCCAAGTCCAATAAACTCTTGATGTCTCTGTCACTGTCTCTGGGCTCTTTCTTTGTTCTGGAGGCTGGGCCTATGGGATATAGCCCCAGACCTATTCCTTGATGGGGTTTTTCAATATTCTTGTCATTTCTGGGATTAATTTTTTGTTTGTATGCTTGTTCTATTTTTTCTCTTCATTAGTTTGGAAGTTACACCTTCCCCTAAAGAACAGCCTCCAACATTTCCTTTAGTAAGTGTTGCTGATGAAGTCTTCCAGCTTTGTCTGACATACTCCATCCTCATTCTTAGAACATATATTTTGCTGGGTTTACACTTAAAGGTTGGCATTGATAAAGATAATTTATTATACAGGACCCACAAAATGGAGGCCTTCCCAGTGGCCTGACCCACATCACAAATCTAGACTAAGTCAGCCCATACTTACTGAAAACACCTGTTAAGGAAAGCTAACATGATACCAATCATGGTCCTCTAAGCTCTAGCTAGGTTACCTTTGTTGTTTAGCTGCTAAACAACAAACAGTTGTGTCCGACTTTTTGTGTCCCCATGGACTGTATAGCCCGCCAGGCTCTTCTGTTCATGGAATTTCTCAGGCAAGAATACTGGATTGGGTTGCCATTTTCCTCTCGAGGGTATCTTCCCAACCCAGGGATTGAACCCACATCTGTATTGGTCGACAGATTCGTTACCACTCAGCCACCAAGGAAGCCCTTAGGTTACCTTACCCTGGAAAACAGGACCTACTATCCTTGTAAGGAAATCCCTGACCTCCTAGTCAGTCACGCCCATTGACACACTGCCTTTTCTAATACTGTAAAACTTGCTGTTATCCAAAATTACTGGGCAGAGCACTCCCCTGCCTGTGAGGCAATGTATTTCTCCAATTCATGCCTTGTTTTCCCTTGAATAAGAGACATCAAAATTTTGTTACATTGCTTTAGTTTTGTCATATGACAGAATCTTATTGTTATAGTTATTATTTTGCAATTTAAAGCTGTTATCCCACTGACTTCTGGCTTCTAATTGCTTCTACTGAGAAATTAAGCAATTTCTCAAATAGGCACACCTTGTTTTATTGTGCTTCAGTTTTCTTTTTTTAAACAAATTAAAGGTTGTGGCAACACTGCACTGAGCAAGTCTATCTGTGCCATTGTCCAACCAGCATTTTCTTACTTTGTGTCTGCATGTGACATTTTGGTAATTCTTCTAGTATTTCAGGCTGTTTTCATTATTATTTGGTAGTGATCTGTGATCAGTGATCTTTGATATTACTATCCTAAATGTGTTTTTTAAAATTAAGGTATATATTTTAAAAACAGTGATACCACACACTTAATAGACTGCTATATAGTGTAAACATAACTATTATATGCACCGGGAAACCAAAAAATTAGTGTGATTCATTTTATTGTGATATTTACTTTACTGATAGTCTCAAACTGAACCCACAATGCCTCCAAGGTGTGCCTATATTAGGGCTTTCCTGGTTGCTCAGAGGGTAAATCATCTGTCTCCAATGCAGGAGACCTGGGTTTGATACCTGGGTCAGGAAGATCCCCTGGAGAAGGTAATGGCAACCCACTCCAGTATTCTTGCCTGGAGAATTCCATGGACAGAGGAACCTGGCAGGCTGCAGTCCATGGGGTCGCAAAGAGTCCGACACGACTGAGTGACTTTCACATTCACAGGGCTATTGTAAAGTATTATTTACCATTATTAACATCACACTTGAGTGGCTTATGGATCTGTTGAAAATCATCTTCAACAAAAGTTATGTCTGAGTTAGTAATACTCCATTTTACCTTGTGGAGGTACCTTTTTAAACTGAAGTAATATTATATTAATTTCAGGTGATTTAATAGTGATTCAATATTTTTATAGATGACACTCCATTTAAAATTATCACAAAATAATGATTATGTTCCCCTGTACTGTATAATATATCCTTGTAGCTTATTTACTTTATACAGAGTAGTTGTATCTCTTAATCTTCTACCCCTATATTACCCCTTCACCTTCCTTTCTCCCTGCTTGTAAACACTAATTTGTTCTCTGTATCTGTGGGTCTACTGCTGTTTTGTTATATACATGCATTTAAAGTTTTCTTTTTTCAGATTCCACATTTATGTGATAATAGCATAACACCTTCCAGGTTTATCCATGTTATTGAAAATAACAGAATTTCATTCTTTTTTATGGCTGAAAAGTATTCTCTTGTATGTATGTGTATATGTGTGTGTGTTTGTGTGACATCATCTTTATCCATTCATCTCTTGACGGACGTGGTGCATGCATGCTTAGTTGCTCAGTCATGTCCACCTCTTTGTGACCCCATGGACTGTAGCCCACCAGGGTCCTCTGTCCAGGAGATTTCCCAGGCAAGAATACTGGAGTGGGTTGCCATTCCCTTCTCTAGGGGGCCTTCTTGGCCCAGAGATTGAACCCATGTCTCTTATGTCTCTGCATTAGCAGGTGGATTCTTTACCACTAGCACCACCCAAGAAGTCATGTTCAGTTCAGTCGCTCAGTCATGTCCAACTCTTTGCAACCCCATGAATTGCAGCACGCCAGGCCTCCCTGTTCATCACCAACTCCTGGAGTTCACTCAAACTCACATCCACCAAGTCGGTGATGCCATCCAGCCATCTCATTCTCTGTCGTCCCCTTCTCCTCCTACCCCCAATCCCTTCCAGCATCAGAGTCTTTTCCAATGAGTCAACTCTTCGCATGAGGTGGCCAAAGTACTGGAGTTTCAGCTTTAGCATCATTCCTTCCACAGAACACCTAGGACTGATCTCCTTTAGAATGGACTGGTTGAATCGCCTTGCAGTCCAAGGGACTCTCAANGAGTCTTTTCCAATGAGTCAACTCTTTGCATGAGGTGGCCAAAGTACTGGAGTTTCAGCTTTAGCATCATTCCTTCCACAGAACACCTAGGACTGATCTCCTTTAGAATGGACTGGTTGGATCTCCTTGCAGTCCAAGGGACTCTCAAGAGTCTTCTCCAACACCACAGTTCAGAAGCATCAATTCTTCGGCACTCAGCTTTCTTCACAGTCCAACTCTCACATCCATACAAGACCACTGCAAAAACCATAGCCTTGACTAGATGGACCTTTGTTGGCAAAGTAATGTCTTTGCTGGCAAAGAAGTCATGTAGGTTACTTCTATATCTTGGCAACTGTAAATAATATTGCTATGAATATTGGGGCACATGTATCTTTTCAAATTAGTGTTTTTTTCATGTATAACCCAGGAATGAAATTGTTGGGTCATATGGTAGTTCTTTAGTTTTTGAGAAGCTTCCATACTGTTTTCCATAGTGACTGTACCAATTTAGAGTCTCATCATCAATGCACAAGGGCTCAATGGTTCCCTTTTCTGTACAAAAGGCTCTTAAGTTTAATTATGTCCTATTAATTTATCTTTGCATTTATTTCTTTTGCCTTCAGAGACAGATTAAAAAAGTACTGCTATGATTTGTGTCAAATAGTGTTCTGCCTATGTTCTATTCTAGGAGTTTTATGGTTTCAGCTCTTACATTTAGGTCTTTAATCCATTTTCAGTTTATTTTAAAAGTTCTTAGTACCTAACTCAAATGGTGTCAAGGAGTATTTGGTATTATAAAGGTTTAAGTGAGAGGCAGTTTTTATGCCATATGATCTTCTAGTAATACCAACATAGACTTGTTTTAGTCTTTCCTCTTTAGTATAACCACAAAGAGGCTTTCCTCAAAAGCCTTATTTTGTAAGAACAAAGATTTTCAAGAGAAGGACTTGAATGAATTGTAAACTTTTGTTGGTATTACAGTATTAATCAAGTATTTTTACATTACCGATCAAGGTCTGATACTTTAGAGCTTTGTCAAACACTACTTTCTGTGGAAAACAGCGAGGCTCTGGGAGCATACCTGTCCATACATGTATATAGTAAAATCTTGAGAATTTGCTGTAATTGTAAATGGAGAGAGCTATTACAAGATATCTGTGACATAAATTATGGTTGAGTGCAAGTCCACATTTGGAATATTAGACATCTTAATTATATCTCTGCAAATGCTATATACATAATATATAGTATACAGCAGGCTAGCTATGTTGGAACATGCAACATACATTTAAACATCTCATAAAAACAACTTCTCACTTGTCAGAGTTTCACTGCAATTCAACTTGTAATATCACAAATCCTAACCCATACATATTTTTAAATGCCTACCCTGTACTACAGATGCATACTTTAAATACCATATATGAAATAGTATTTTCTACTTTTCACTAGATTCAGGCTTCCACTCCTGAAAGTGACCACATTACAGTATAAGAGGCTCCATATATTGTTCAGAGTTTTCAGTAGTATTAGAAATGTTTTCTATCAGATATTTACTGAAACAACTTGTTAGCTTGATAAGGTTTAGAAATCTGACACACAATATTGTTTTGGCAAAGCTATGTTCATAGAATTGATGCTTTTGAACTGTGGTGCTGGAGAAGACTCTTGAGAGTCCCTTGGACTGCAAGATCATATCAGTCTATCTTATAGGAAATCAATCCTTAATATTTATTTGAAGGACTGAAGCTGAAGCTCCAATACTTTGGCACCTGATGTGAAGAGCCAACTCATTGGAAAAGACCCTGATGCTGGGAAAGACAGAGGGCAGAAGGAGAAGGGGTGACAAAGGATGAGATGGTTGGATGGCATCAATGACTCAATGGACATGAGTTTGAGCAAACTCATGGAGATGGTGAAGGACAGGGAAGCCTGGCATGCTGCAGTCCATGGGGTTGCAAAGAGTCAGGCATGACCGAGCAACTGAACAACAGCAATGGTTGTAGTGCATGGGGTACAGCTGTACTTTTTTAAAATATAAATTTATTTATTTTAATTGGAGGTTAATTACTTTACAGTATTGTATTGGTTTTGCCATACATCAACATGAATTTGCCACAGGTATACACATGTTGCTCATCCTGAAACCCCTCCCTCCTCCCTCCCTGTACCATCCCTCTGGGTGCACCAGCCCCAAGCATCCAGTGCAACAGCCCCAAGTATCCAGTATCATGCATCGAACCTGGCCTGGTGATTCATTTCATATATGATATTATGCATGTTTCAATGCCATTCTCCCAAATCATCCCACCCTCTCCCTCTCCCACAGAATCCAAAAGCCTGTTCTATACATCTGTGTCTCTTTTGCTGTCTCTCATACAGGGTTATCATTCAGTTCAGTTCAGTTCAGTTCAGTCGCTCAGTCGTGTCCAACTCTTCGCAACCCCATGAATTGCAGCACGCCAGGCCTCCCTGTTCATCACCATCTCTCGGAGTTCACTCAGACTCATGTCCATCGAGTCCGTGATGCCATCCAGCCATCTCATCCTCTGTCGTCCCCTTCTCCTCCTG
>SJYV01020857.1:526533-545831 GCA_006410875.1 Neotragus pygmaeus | reverse complement strand
TGATGGACATCTAGGTTGCTTCCATGTCCTGGCTATTATAAACAGTGCTACAATGAACATTGGGGTACATGTGTCACTTTCAATTCTGGTTTCCTCAGTGTGTATGCCCAGCAGTGGGGTTACTGGGTCATAAAGCAGTTCTACTTGCAGTTTTTTAAGGAATCTCCACACTGTTCTCCATAGTGGCTGTACTAATTTGCATTCCCACCAACAGTGTAAGAGGGTTCCCTTTTCTCCACACCCTCTCCAGCATTTATTGCTTGTAGACTTTTGGATCACAGCCATTCTGACTGGCGTGAAATGGTACCTCATTGTAGTTTTGATTTGCATTTCTACAGCTGTACTTTTAAGCAATTTTATGTCAAATTAAAAATTTTCAAAAACTTTTTTTGAAAATAAGTACACCAGTTATTTTAAATGTGTGGGCTGGTGGAAACATAAGATAGCCTTTGATTATCAAGTATCTCCTTTAAGAATTGGAAATTCATTATTTAGTCTATATATAATTTGACTGAACACTATGTTGTCATGGATGTAGAGAAATAGGAATTCTTAGACATTTCTGGTGGGAGTGTGAATTGATACATTCTCAGTGAACAATTTAAAAAATATCTATAAATGAAAGAATATATGCTCTTTGACCCAGTAATTCCATTTCTGAGAAATTATCCTACTGGTAAATGTGGGAAATGAATTTCCTATCAGATTTTCATTGTGACAATGTTCATAATAGCACAAGATTGGAATTAATCTTAACATCATCTGTGAAAGACTGGTTAAAGGCAGTTTGGTATGTTCACACAATGGAAAACTACAGAGCTACAAAAAAAGAATATGGGAGCATTTTTTATTTTGTTATGGAATAATTGCTAAGATATCTTAAGAAAGTGCCTAATAGAACAATGTGTATAGGTTTGTTATAATTTATGGAATATCTTTATCCATCCCTTCCCCTGCTACCTCCCTTCCTGGATTTGTGTTGAATATCTCTGTAAGAAACTGCTAACACTGGTTGCCTCTGTGGGAAGAACCTTACGGTAAGAAAAGTAGGAGGGGATTTATTTTCATTGTGTCTCCTCTACATATTTTGAATTTTGAACACTATATGTATTGTGTTTTACGTTAAAAAGAAATCCAACTTCTAATGAGTCCATTTGAACCCTACATATGTCACAACAAAGAAGAATTAATCATGTACTGAGACCTAGTACTCTGAAGGTATACTGCCCATACAACAGAACAACTGCTGTCTTCTAAAAAGCTTTTCATCTCATCAAATGCCTTCATCTCATCAAATCCAACATGGAGGCATAGACTATGACACGCCATGGCCAGACCTTAGTGAAATAGAAATAACAGCAAAACTGGAACTTAACCACCCAACTCAGGGGGAGGTAGAATGAGTCAGATCAACTGCATGTTAGGAAAGTATAGCTCCATTTCTGCTTCGAGAGTAACCATGACTCACAAAAGAAAATGAGATAAAGCCCATCACACATACCACTTGTCACTTCTTTACCTGCTTGGGAACAGAGAATTAAACCAACTAACATTTTATAAAGAGTTTGGAATCCTTTGATAGCAAAGTGTTATATAAGAATTATATAATCTCATGAAGTTCATATAAAAATTTTATAAGCTTTCGAGTCTTTAAAAAAAAAAAAACCAGTTAATGTTCTCATTACAAGCAAGAAATTAAATGTGACCCCAAATGGATCTCTGTGTTTCCATCCTAGAAAAGAGGTAAGTTTCTATTTTAGAGGTTTGGTCTGAGTTTTGTCTATTATATCCTCATACAAAATGCTTTTATTTCCAAGGATCATTCTCTTTCCATGAAATATCCTTCTATATGTACAAGAATTGCATTCCTGAAATGTTTCCATTTAAGTACAGAGGCTCTCTCTGAGCTTGCAATTATATGCAAGTATTCTTTACCTCCCAAGCAGAGATCGCTGCAGGATTTGTCCCTGAGCTGTTTTAATTTTAGCAATTATTCTTACAAAATTCCTTGAGAAGAAACATTTATAAATCCATTCAAATTTAAACTACAAACTTATTTATTCTTGAAAGAATTTGTCCCATACTTTAACATACTTCTTTCAGGATTACGGTTTTCCAAAAGGAATGAGGTTGTTATTAAAAGAAAGAAAGCCTCTGTCAGTTTTAAAATGGATCCTGAATGAAACTGACAGCTGCTAAAGCATGTCCATGAATTTTTGTTAAACAACATTAAATAAATAATTAGAGATTCTTTGAAGAGTATTGGAAACATTCAGATCTGTAGTCAGTATTTACTGTTTCCTTTCAGACAATCTGGAGTTACTGGTGGTGTATATTCAGTGAGATTGTCTGCAAATGATTCCCAGGCAAGTGAGATTTTTTTCCCTCTACGCTGTTTTCTTTGAGAATAAGCAAGGACTTGAATCACTAAGCATTTTTATCTTTCTAAAGCCCTCCTGTTAACCTCAGATTAAATTGAACCTAAATTCTGTAATTGCTTTGTTTTGCTCTGCTTTTGCCTTCAGACTGTCTTATTGTAAGTCTGTCTCTTTTTGTCTATACACCATTCTGTCCACTTGACTCAAGTTAAGCCTGTGGGTGTTATTAACATTTTTCATCCTTTGTATTAACAAACATAGTATACATCTTTTAAAACATGTGTCCTTTTTATGTGTGTATGTACTCAGTCACTTAGTCCTGTCTGACTCTGTGACCTCATGGACTACAGCCTGCACGGCTCCTCTGTCCATGGATTTTCCAGGCACAAATACTGGAATGGGTTGCCATTTCCTCCTTCAGGGGATCTTCCCAACTCAGGGATCAAACCCACATCTCCTCCATTGGCAGGCAAATTCTTTCCCAGTGAGCCTCCTGGGAAGCACATTCTTTGTATATGAGGCATGAAAGGTAGTATTTCTGTGTGGAAGGGGTGTATAAAGAGCAGTTTGGTTGGAAAGGGTGAAAGGATGTTGAGAAATGTCAATCGTCAATATCAAAATATGTCGAGAGGTGATGGAGGTTGTGTGGGGTTAAGGAAAAGAGAGCTACAATTTATTAACCTTAGGTTATTCTTATTAAGTTGGGTTTGTCATTCTCCTAAACTCACAAGTGAATGAGAACACATGTGTAAGAAAACAAGAATGTGAGAACAGACTGTACAAGAGCTCAAGGAGAATGCATGCATCTAGCCGTGGCAGCTGGCAAAAGCTTCTCATGAGTTAGCATCCAGGACTGGATAAATATGAAAGGGGTGGGTATTCCCAAAGGTGTAGGAGTGAAACTCACCCTTACCTCCTTCAAACCTTTGCTCAAAGGCCATCTTTTTAATGATGTCTTTCTGACCATTCTATTTAATATTATACNTGTGTATGAATTTGATATTCTGCAATTTTAGTGAATTAGTTCAAACAGTTTTCTGATGGAAGCTTTAGGATTTTCTGTATTTATTTTTCCTCTCTCTCTAGCATCCTTCTCTATGGCACCTTACCAGTGGGATAAACTGTCCTATAGGGGAGACTTCAGAATGATCAGATCAGGAATTTAGAATAACTGTGATTGATATGCTAAAGGCTCTATTGAAAAAAAATGGACAACATGCAAGATCATATGGGTATCATAGGCAGAGAAATGGAAACTCTAAGAAAGAATCAAAAGGAAATGATGGAAATCAAAAGTACTGTAACAGAAATGAAGAATGCCTTTGATGAGCTCATAAGTAAACTGTCCATGGACAAGCAAGGAACCAGTGAACTGAAAGATATGCCAATAGAAACGTCCCAAAACTGAAATGCAAAGAGAAAAAAAAAAGGAACATAGTATCCAAAGACTGAGACAATTGTAAAAGATATAACATACACATGATGGGAATATCAGAAGAGAAGGAGAGAGAGAAAGGGGCAGAAAAAAAAATAATTGAAGTAACAATGACTGAGAATTTTCCACAACTAATGACAGAAACTAAACCATAAATCCAAGCAGTTCATGAAACATAACTAGGATAAACGCCAAAGGGGTTATACCTAGCCATATCATATTCAAACCTCAAAAAACCAAATACAAGGAGAAAAATCTTTAAAATACAGTTAACAGCTGCTTATGTGCCAAGCATNACAACTAATGACAGAAACTAAACCATAAATCCAAGCAGTTCATGAAACATAACTAGGATAAACGCCAAAGGGGTTATACCTAGCCATATCATATTCAAACCTCAAAAAACCAAATACAAGGAGAAAAATCTTTAAAATACAGTTAACAGCTGCTTATGTGCCAAGCATAATATACACATTTTACTTATTTAATTTATATGGAAATCTCCATCTCAAAGACTTTATATTCATCCCCATTTACAGATGATAAAACAGAATTAGGAGGTTAAGACTATTTGGTTAGAAAGTGAATTGACAAGAATTCAAACTCAGGCTGTGTTCTTAATACTAAGAAAGTGCTGGTGGAGCATAACTTAGTATGATGAGTACATGTTGACCTCAAAATGAAAAGTTATAAATTTCCACATATTTTTTGAATTTGAGTCTCAACTATTCATTTGTTAGAAGATGAAAGCTCCGAAAAAGATGAAAGCTTTCTAATCCAAAGGACTGTTCCCTGTTGATGAAGCACAGCCAAGCAGAGCTAGCTCAATCAGCTAGGATACCAAAATGATTTCTTAGGTGATGATTCAAGTCATCCACTAGTTTAAATCTCAGTGTAGATTGGTATTCTCTGGTGATTTTCAAAATTCCTGTCCTTCAATATGTACTTGTTCTTTGTTCATTTATAATAATTTGTTACATGTATGTGTTTGTTGATTTTTTTTTCTGCCTAATGGTTGCATCCTTTCTGTTTTATACTTTTGACCCAGGAGTTAAGCAAAGGTATTGGGTCCAGGAGGCAATGTGTTCACTGTATTGTTTTTAAGCCTATTTTGGGAGTATGATCTAGTGGAGGAGTTCTTCTATCTGTCACTCTGAAGAGTAGCATCATTATCTTCCATGGGTCTCAGACTGGTAGCTACATGTGCCAAGCCATTTGGTTTTATTTACCCTTTCTGTGAGGCCCTTATATTAGGAATCTGTTGCTCCTAGAGCAATTACCTCAGAACTTACAGGTTTAAAATAATACACATTCTTTGTCTCACAGGTTTTGCTATTCACGAATCCAGGCATACCTTAGTTGAGTCCTCTGCTCAGGATTTCACAAGGATGTGATCAAAGTTTCCACTGAAGTGAGTCTCATCCGGAGGCTCAACTGGGGAAGAATATGCTTCCAAGCTCACTCATGTGGTTGTTGGCAGGATTCAGCTCCTTGAGGGTTATTAGACTGAGGGCTTTATTTCATTTTTGGCTGTCGCCCAGAGGCTACCTCCATTCTTTGTCATGTGGGCCTCTCCAACATGCCAGCTTGCTTCATCACAGCCAGCTGGGGAGTCTGCCAACAAGATGGAGATCACAATCTTTTTCTGACCAATCATGGAAGTGGCTTCCCTCAATGTTGCCCTATACTATTAGATAGCAAAGAATTACTTAAGGGAAGGTAAATACCAAGTCATGAATACCAGCAGGTCCAGACCATTGGAGACCATTTTAGACATGCTTACCACAGTATTTTGGTGGTTTGAAGGACAGTATAAGTAGGTGTCTGTTGTGCCTGAGCAAAAAGACCTGTAGCTCCAGAGAAGCGTATAGATTTCAGCTCAGTTACTTCTACTAAGTCTGGACTTGGATAGAATTTCTTACCTTCTTTAAATCTCAGTTTCTCCTTTGGGAGATACAGAGATAAAAATACAGGCTTTGCCTAACTGTTGTGAAGGTGTAGGAAGAGTGCTTGCTGGTCTCTCATGTGTTGGGTGTGTTCATGGCATGTTACTATCTCTTCAACCCCGTCATGGCTCTCAATGAAACTTTAATCAGTCTGTTTGGTATCTCAACCCCACCCTAAACTTCCTGGAAGTCTATTGAATTGTCATGATTTTTGTTATATCTCACCTGATTAACTCAGTAAATGAATGCTTTTTGGTAATGATAGTTTCCAAGCATGATATTTTTATAAAATAACCCAAGGGAATTAATTGTGACCTTAAACTGTCATAAGATTTTCTTTGCTGCCTTCATGCTGTGATCTACATACACAATCAACTTTATTTATGTAGTATTCAAATCACTAATTTCCTTGATTTACAGCTACAAGATGGTCATTATGCATGATCACTTATTTTAGAAATTACATGAAGGTAACTTGTAAGCATTCAGATTCCTCTTAAACTGAATCTATGATGCCAGTATGATTCCCCAAGCAACTGTTGAATTAGTTGATGGGAGATCCAAAGAAAGGAAGGGTGTTTACATTGTAATTAATAAAAGCTCAAAAGGCCCCTAATCAGGAGTTAATCTGAGGGCCCAGCAATACGTGAACCATGAACTTCCAGATGTTCAAGATGGTTTTAGAAAAGGCAAAGGAACCAGAGATCAAATTGCCAACATCCGCTGGATCATTGAAAAAACAAGAGTTCCAGAAATACATCTATTTCTGGTTTGTTGACTATGCCAAAGCCTTTGACTGTGTGGATCATAATAAACTGTGGAAAATTCTGAAAGAGATGNGTCATTAACCCATAGAAAAGCTAAGAAAAAGATTTTAAAATGATACAAATCTACTTTTCATCTCTCTGTAAACACCCTCCTAAAGAAATTATAGCATTCATACCAAATGTGCATCTGGTGCTAAATCAAAACTCATAAAATGTCAAAGAAGAAAATCATGAAAGCAAACAAAATCCCTCAGGAGTGTGGCGATGCCATCGAAGTGTTACATTGGTCAGCTTCCTGTGTAATGTGAAATAAGCCACGTATGACTGTCATCAGCTTTTAAAATGCACTTTTCCAATTAGGATAAATTATTCATGGGCAAATAATACAGTTTATGAAAATCCCAAAGAAAAGCTTTGTCTAAGTCTAGGTCAGCTTTACACGAGAAGGCCCAGGAAGATTTATGGGAGATTCTCTGCTTAGTCTTCCTTCCCACCTAGTGCCTTTTAGTGAGCAAACTTACAGCCTCTTTCTTCCATGGGAAAAGCAGTGTGCAGAGGTTTGGTTGATGGCCTTTCCCAAGTAAAGGCAGATAAGAAGTTTTATGGGTAGCAAGATTTAGACTTGGAGGATTTACTCCTGGATTATAACCAAGACAAGGAAAGAGGCAGTTGGAACACATTTTCTTTAGGTTGTCTGTATAGATTGTTTGCTGATTAATGGCCTTTTCAAAATGTAAAATCTCGTAAGTCTGATACCAGGGCTAGTTCTGTTCTTTCTGTTGTTAATCTAAATATATCGTCATTGAGAGAGGTTTGTTACTTTACCAAAAGGCAGAGACAAACGACTTGTTTCTTCATTGGTTTCAAACTGAAGCCAGCTCTCTTCTTTCTCTTTAAAGAGCTCTTCATACAAATATTATGATCTTTAAATGTCTGATTTGAAACCAGTCTGGAGATCCTTCCACCACTTGCAAATATTGCTGAATCTTAGAGGTATTTCCAGACCCTGGTTATTTAAAAAAGAAAAAAAGCGTAATCTTGGCTTACAATCCTTGATGAAGGCAGAAAATTATGCATTGAATTTCAGGGAGTCTTCCTCCAAGAGCAGTCATGGCCTTCTGGCATTTCGGCAATGTCCATGACTCAAACACAGCAACAAATGATACAGGGGCCATGTGTGTACACATTCCAGACTGATAAGTTAGCCCATCCTAGATAGAAAATGTGTCGGCATATGTTGAAAAGGGAAAATAATTAGAGAATATTTGCTGTTCTTTTTCTTCTAGTTTCTTATGTACTGCCTCTTGAATAGTGGTTTTGCTGTCCAGGAAAATTTTGGCAATGTCCAGAGGCATCTTTGTTTGTAACAGCTGAGGGGTGAGTGCTACTGGCCACTGGTGAGTGGAGGCCAAATGCACAGAACAGCTCTCTCTCCCCCTGGCCTCTGCCCCTGAGAATTATCTGATCCAAAATGTCCATAGTGCCTAGGCTGAGAAACCTCACTCTAGAATCATGACTGAGTCCATGGAAAGTACTAATCGTGGGCAGATGGAGGGGGGGTTATGTTTTCATTGGCTCAGTACATGTTTGAATTAAGAAAAGGTCAAAGGCTTGACATTTTTCACCTTTAAGTCTCTTAATGGATCAACTGTTATTTCAAAGATTAAAAAGGGAAAAAAAATAAGTGCTGGATGTATAATGAAGTCATGTCCCTTCTTGTTTCTTGATCTGCTTCCCAAGAGAAAAGAAAGAAATCACCCACAGACTGAAGTTTACCCTTCTTTTGTGTTTGAGTTAATTAAACAAAAGAATGAACGGTAGTCCCCACGTAGGGGAAGGTGGTATCCATGATTTACAGGCTTTCCCCCAGATACATAACTCTCTGGATAGTGAGTTGGTTACTACAAGGTGTTGCTGCAAACTGTCATTTTACTCCATGATTTATAGGGTGTGTCACCTTCAGTCACTCAGTTCAAGTTCCTTAGCTGTGTGCATGCTGACTGGTTCCTATGCAACGGGTGATCTTGCATTGGGAGCAGCTGGTTTTCCTTAAATGCCCGTGTCTCTGTTTGCTACATTTCTATGACAATGTGTTCACACCAATATAATTATGACTGTATTAGTGCTTGCCCTGTAAACCACATGATTCAGGGCTTTATGAGTATGTAATAAAAACTCTCTCCAGGCAGAAACTTGTCTCAGACATGGAACTTTGGGAGGTGGGGGCAGTTGTAAAGGGCCGGTGTTGATTAGGACCTTCTGAAGTCTGTGGTCGTTAGAACACCCATTTATTGGTTAGCGCTCCACAGAGCCAAGACTGTGTGCTGTGAGATTTCAATCTTTAATCGTTTAGCTAAACATAGGACCTTTGCCAGGTTTCATCCGCATCCATTAATTCTTTCAACAAGTAGTTGGGTGTCTCAGATGGGTAGGAGCAGATGATCCTTCAGTGAACAGCACAGAGTTCATGTTCTCATGGAGCTTACATTCTATGGAAGGAGGAAGGAATTGAAGAAGTGTCTCTCCTTGGGAACTCTAGGCGAGGACAGTGTCTGTGAGAGGTGATCTGAAGAAAGAATCCACCGTGGGAAGGGCATTCCTGGTGGAGGGACCAGCCAAGGCCAGCTTCTGGCTTGATGTGGAGGGCCTATAGGTTGATGCATGAAGGGCGAGAGTGGGATGCCACACAGATGCTACCCAAAGGAGCCAGGGTAGATCTAGACCCTTCTAAGTCCGGGTGAAGAGTTTGACTTCTTCAGCTAAAGTTGAAATGGGTGAGGGGAAGTAGAAGTGGGGATGAGATGACTATAGGTTAAAATAGATCCCTCTGGCAGTTATGGGCAGGAGAAGAAACAGGATGACCATTTGAAAGCCAACTGCTAAAATCCAGATGGCAGTATTGTGAACTGGTCTTCAGGGCCTCGTCTGCACCACCCTTGAGGGAAAGAGCACCGCTTAGGGATATTCAGGAAGTGAGGTGCAGGCCGACACCTGCCTCCTGCTAGGGGCACCGTCCACTGAGATGATCTGCGAGATCAGGAGGGATGGGTGAAAAGACACTGCCTTTGACAATTGGTTTGCTCATCTATGAATGGGATTTAGGAGGCATATCCTGCAGAACTGTGGAAAGGATCAACGAAGGCTGACAAGCTTGCAACCAGGGCCCGTAATCAACTTATATCCTGGTAAATCTGTTGTTTGCTAATGTAAACAGATTACACAGCCACGACCACTTTCCAGGGAGGGAAAAGGGTAAAGTATTACCTTTAAATTGTTCCCAGGTTGTAGTAGAGGCTCATTTGTGTTCGATCTGATGTATAGAGAACCATCCCAGTAACTGACATGGTTAATTGATTTATTTGCTGTTTTTCCATGTCCACATCCTCTTCACTCCTCTTTCCATTTCTCTTCTTATGTTTTTGCATGCCTGTGTGCTAAGTCACTTCAGTCGGGTCCGACTCTGTGGCCCCATGGACTGTATCCCGCCAGGCTCCTCTGTCCATGGGATTCTCCAGGCAAGAATACTAGAGTGGCTAAACATTCCCTTCTCCAGGGGATCTTCCCAGCCTAGGGATCGAACCCACGTCTCCTGCACTGCAGATAGATTCTTTACCTTCTGAGCCACCAGGAAAACTCAGCCGGGCTCTAGAGCACAGTCTCAGTAGTTGTGGGTCACAGGCTTAGTTGCTTCAGGCAAGTGGAATCTTTCTAGATCAGGGATCAAATCCGTGTCTCCTGCATTGGCAGGCAGATTGTTCACCATTGAGCCACCAGGGAAGCCCCAATTCACCCTTTTAAAGCGTCCGATTCAGTGAGTTTTGGGGTACATTTACAGAGTTGTGCCACCCTCACAACTCTCTAATTCAGAACATTTCCATCACCCCCAAAAGAAACCCTATGCCCACTAGCAGTCACTCCCCATTTCCTCCTCCCCAGCCCCTGGCAACCACTAATTTGCTTTCTGTCTCTTTGGATTTGCCTCTTCTGGACATTTCATCTAAGTGGAATCATGCAATACGTGGCCTTTTGTGTCTGGCTTCTTTCACTAAGCATCATGTTTTCAAGGGTCATCCATGTTGCAGTTAGCTCCTATGTCTCAGTTGTATATTTATTTATATTTTTTAAAATAGAACTTTTTTGCACAGTGGTTATAGTTGGTAGGAAATTCTCCCAATCAATTTTATTCTCTCACATGGGCACCCAGAGTTTATTGATTTATTATCATTCCCTTAGTGTATCTTACAAGTAGAACACTATTTCCTTTTTACCCCTGCAGTGTTTCCATCAGTGATTTCATTTTTCCCACTTGGTTTGGAGCTGTCTCCCTTGTTCCTAGTTCATTTTTTTTTCTTTCATTTTGTATAGTCTAGCGCAGGACTGACAAACTATTCCCCAGAGGCCAAATCTAGCTTGCCATCTCTTTCTGCTACTGATTGAAACAGAACCATTCATGTGCACCTTGTCAATGGCTGTCTTCCTGTTATAGTGACCATGTTGAATTGTTGAAAGGGACCATATGGCTCACAGAACCTAAAATATTTACTAACTGACCTTTATCACAAAAGTTTGCCAACCCCAGTTATAAACATCTGATGGATGACAGAAGCTAAGTGTTTATTTGGTTCTAATCAGAATGATTTGTGACTTATGGTGACCTCTCTGGACATGGACAAAGTGTTTTTAGCTCAATCATGTCCAACTCTTTGCCACCCCATAGTCTATAGCCCACCAGGCTCCTCTGACCATGGAGTTCTCCAGGCAAGAACACTAGAGTGAGTTGCCATATCCTTCTCCAGAGGATCTTCCCAACCCAGGGATCAAACCCTAGTCTATTGCATTGGCAGGTGGATTCTTTAGCACTGATCCACCTGGAAAGCCCAGACAGGGCAACTCATTGATAAAAATCATGAAGATGAAAAAATCATTTGTCAATGTCACTGTTTTCCTCTCAACAGGAGGGTAGAAACATTCAATGGAAAAAGATGTTAGATTATTTCTTAATATTTCAAGGCAGAAAGAATGTTGGTGAATGTAACTGTTACCTTGGGGATTATAAATGTCATATTGTAATCATGCACACCCATATATACCACCCAGTGGTACACATATGTGTATCAAACTTGACAGCAGGTAAATCACTTAAGCCTTCCTCAACTTGGAAAATGCAGGAACTCTAGCTGAAGGCTTATACAATTGCACCATTTCGGCTCCCATTATGATCAGAACTCATATGTTTGGAGTCTTGTAAAACACAGGCAATTTTCATGTCATTGCATCTTCGCCTGCCAATGCAAACTGGACCCTTTTATCTGGGCTGAGACATTAGCCCAGAGCAACCTTTTGGCTTGGATGCAACTTCTTCCCTTCCTCCCTCAATTTGAGGAGCAAAGAATTTATGATCATATTCAGTTCAGTTCAGTTCAGTCGCTCAGTTGTGTCCGACTCTTTGTAACCCCATGAATCACAGCACGCCAGGCCTCCCTGTCCATCACCAACTCCCGGAGTTCACTCAGGCTCACATCCATCGAGTCGGTGATGCCATCCAGCCATCTTATCCTCTGTCATCCCCTTCTCCTCCTGCCCCCAGTCTCTCCCAGCATCAGGGTCTTCTCCAAAGAGTCAACTCTTCGTATGACTGGTGGCCAAAGTATTGGAGTTTCAGCTTCAGCATCAGTCCTTCCAATGAACACCCAGGACTGATCTCCTTTAGGATGGACTGATTGGATCTCCTTGCAGTCCAAGGGACTCTCAAGCGTCTTCTTCTAATGGTCATATTAGCCTTCGTGTTTTCTGAACAAAAATGAAACATGCTCTTGTTTTTTATATTTATTTCCAGATACTTTCCTTGTAAATCTTCCACCTTTGATAACAGTCTCTTTCTTGACCTTACTGTGCCCCCAGCTCAGGTGTCTCAGGTGCCCCATTATCTTTACATTTCTATCTTCCCCATCAGCCTATAAGCCTTTGAAAAAACAGACTGTTTTCTTTTCATGCCTCTATTTCCCATGCCTCATGAAGAATGTGGTACTGCAAGGTGCTGGACAAATGTCAGTGGAGTGCGTGCATGAATGTACTTAAAGCTCCAAACTTTTTCCTTCCCATATGTTTTGTTCATCCATAAGTTCCTTGTATTAACACTGTTTTTTACTAGAGATTAATTTCCTATTTCAGGCATCTGTCTTCAGTGATGACAAGCCCTGCCCTTTAATCTTTCCATTCGACTATCCTTAACCAAACAGCCACGATCCCTGTGGAACATACCTAATTGTGCAAGGTCAGCCGACAGTACACAAAGAATCAAAATATTGTTACAGCCACCCATACCCATGTTGATAAAATCTGATAGGAGCTCACAGGAAAAAATGCCTGGGGCTGTAGAAGTATCTATATGAAAAATAATCCAAAGACTCTATACTGATTTACACTGAAACAAAATTCACTTTAGATGATTCAGATAAAACTTTGTTAATGAAGGGGCCAGAGTGTAGCACCAAGGCTTAATGATAGCCAGGGTGCTAGCAGGAGATACCCTCCTAGAGGCACCTAAGAAGCACCTAGAGGCACCTAGGAGGCACCTAAGAAGGAAAGGAGGTAGAAATACGTGGATGTCCAACTCCTCCAGTCCTCCGATCTCTTACCGTTGCTTTCCACTGGCTGAATCTAAGCCTGAGTCAGCGAGCAACAGTGTTTATGTCATACAGAGCCAATGGGGCGAGGGGTGCAGAGTAGGGCAGAGAAGTGGGGAGAATGCATAAGGACAGGTGTGATGAAGGGAAATGGGAAGTTAGGGAAAGCCTTTTTGAGGGCATGCTATTTGGGCTTCCCTTGTACCTCAAACAGTAAAGAATCTGCCTGCAATGCAGGAGACCTGGGTTCGATACTTGAGGTGGGAATATCCCCTAGAGAATGAAATGGCAACCCACACTAGTATTTTTGTCTGGAAAACCCCATGGATAGAGAAGCCTGGTGGGATCACAAAAAGTTGGACATGACTGGGTGACTAAAACTTTCACTTTAAAGATATGCATTGGTGCAGTAGTAAAAGAATCCAACTGCCATTGCAGGAGACACAAGAGATGTTGATTTGATCCCTGAGTTGCAAAGATCCCCTGGAGGAGGAAATGACAATCCACTCCAGTATTCTTGCCTGGAGAATCCCATAGAGAGTCCTGTTGGGCTACAGTCCATGGGATCACGAAAAGTCAGACACAACTGAGCGACTGAGCCCACACTCGCATGATGAAGTGAAAGTGTAATATTCTATTCTGTTCTGTTCTGTATTTAGATTGTGATGTGAAACAGAAGGATTTAATGGTGGGGGGGGAGACTTAGAGGACAGAGAATATGTGAAGCCTTTGAATTGGGATCACTGTGGCTAAGCGGAGTAAGCATGATGAGGGTCCCGGGTCGTCACGGTCCAGGTCACAGGCACCCTGTAGACGTTGAAGCTGGTTGAATGCTATCCCCAGTGCAGGGGGATTTGTTAAAAGTGCTGAACATAAGCCAATCTGATCCTGGTGCACATCAATCTCAGAAGGGAGAGGTGATGGGAGCTTGGCCAAGTATGGGGCAGAAGAATAGGAATTCATTCCCCGAAAAGTGGCAAAGCCTCTCATGTATTATTAGCCCACTTCTAGAAAAGTTATCTTTTGTCTTATTCTCACAGACAGATGAAAATAGGATTAGAGCTTTTATTCAACAAGAGATGACTTACATTTTTAGTCCACTCATTATTGTGGACTTATAAATTCCACTTGTTTAGCCAGTATAAATTTTTTCACTTAAAGTCTGAAATGAGTAATATGATGAAGCAAAATATTCCTAAACCTTGGCACTATTAGCATTTGGGACCAGAAAAATCTTTGCCGTGGAGGCTGTCCTGTTCATTATAGGATGCTGAGCAGCATCTCGGGATTCTGCCTACTGTTGATACATGCCAACTCCCCAGGTATGACCACCAACATGTGTCCAGATATTGTTGAACAACCCCAGGGTGGCAGAGTCACCCGTCTTGAGAACTACTTCAGTCAGCGCAGCACATACTCTGATATTGCCCTTCTTTATCTCATGTGGGGTTCATTCTTTTATACCTATTTCTCAGGAACGTGGGGTTCCCCAAAAGCAGGAAGGATGCTTCATTCTTCTCCCTGACCCTGTTTCCTACACACACAATAAGCAACACATTGAGAGATCAATACATCTCTGTGGGACAAGTGAATGAACAATGAATGGCCCTAACATGGGATATAACCATGAGCATGGGATTGGGATCCAGTGAAACTTGTCATTTTCTCCCACTACTGGTTCTTCTGATTTAAGAAAGGATCACTAGAAAGATTATGCAGGGAAGTTATTAAAGACTTTTTAGCCTGTATAAAATATTACTATTTCATACATAATTGTTTCAAATGAATACATTAAGCTTTCAGTTCAGTTCAGTTCAGTTGCTCAGCCATGTCCGACTCTTTGTGATCCCATGAATTGCAGCATGCCAGGCCTCCCTGTCCATCACCAACTCCCGGAGTTCACTCAAACTCATGTCCATCGAGTCGGTGATGCCATCCAGCCATCTCATCCTCTGTCGTCCCCTTCTCCTCCTGCCCCCAATCCCTCCCAGCATCAGAGTCTTTTCCAATGAGTCAACTCTTCACGTCAGGTGGCCAAAGTACTGTAGTTTCAGTTTCAGCATCATTCCTTCCAAAGAACACCCAGGACTNGCCCTCAGCTGGCTGCTTATATATCATTCCTGGTTATGAATTTACACCCCCATGTAGCAATACTCAATTTCCAAGGCTGCCTCTGATGCAAAGAGAGAATTTCACGGTTGGGAGTGAATTACCTTAACCCATCCCTGGCGCCATTCCAGTTGGAAAGGTTCCTTCTGCAGAGAAAGGTTTAATGACCAAAAGCCCTGTGACGCAGTCAGCCTATTTTTGGCTGGCAGGCGGGGTGGGTTAGCTCTTTATCCACTCTTGCCTTGGCCGATCCTCAGAGGTCACAGAGATGAGGCATTTTTATCCTGTCTCGGTGCCAATGTTGTCCTTCTAGAAGCTATTCCAATGGCCGAGGAAACAGCTAGGTTCCAGCTTGCTTCTCCAAAGGACTGGCACAATTTTTCCTCTTTCTCTTCCTAAGAGTATCATCTCCATTTAGATTGATAAAAATATCTCAGAGCGAGCTGCGCCAAACCCAAGACAGAGAGAGAGGGAGAGAGGAGAGAGAGGGTAGGAGAGAGAACGCGAGTTGCTCTTATTTTGTAATAAACATAACGCACACTTTTCACTCCAAGGATTAGGCTGGGAGTGAGTGGGCTAATGCGATGGTAAACAGCGCTGCAGAAGTAAATGAGAATTCAGGGGGTGAGAGAGGACGGATCTAAGGAGGAAAAATGAAGAGCTTGATCAGAGAGTGAGAAGCCCTATCAACACAATCTGGAGGCGGTAGCCTGCAGGCGAGAGATGGCCAGTAATTATTCCAGCTGGCGGGGGTGGCCAAAGGACCCTCAATAATAATGGGAACAATAATAACATTGATAGTAATGGTAGCTAATATGTCCAAAGCACTTACTCCAGGTGTCCTTCCAAGCATTTTATACCCACAGTGATCCCAGGAGGTCACAGAGGTAGGTGCTACTCTTATCCCCATTTGACAGGTAAAGAAACCGAGGCCCCCAAAAGTGCAGTTATCTGCCCAAAATGACAGAGTAAGTGGGTTTTGAAAATCTCAGCCTAACTTCAGAAACTTTGTTCTTAATCACAATACTTTTCCCAAGAACAGAAATGCCAAAGGCTCTGTATTGGTCCACTGCTTTGGGAGCTTCTCTTTGGCCCTAACGCAGCAGCTCTTAAGCAGGGGCAATTCTGTAGCATCTGTAGATATTTTTGGTTGTTACAACCAGGGACAAAGGATGATCTTCATGGATAGAGGCCAGGCATGCTGCTAAACATCTCCCCAAACAGGGTTAACTAGCTCCAAATGCCAAGATTGCCAAGGTCTAGGAACTCTGTCCTAAGGGATGACAGAAAAGAATCCAGAATGGGCACTGGGCAATTCATTACACCTCTCAACCCCAAACCCAACACACTCTCCACCCCCACCCTACAACACATCTAAGGTTGTGCATTAGATACCAAGGTACTTGTCTACCCCCGCATGTACACAAACATATACCAGAAGACAGACCCAGCCCCGCCAGAACCACGGCACAGCTTCCAGGAGCAGTGATTTCACTCAGAATTTGCTAAATGTCTTCATTCTAAGGTACACCTTGTCCCCATATTTCAATATTTCTGAAAATGGAATGTGCCTTTTAATTAATGTAGTTCCCTCCCATGTGGTGTTTTGAAATCAATGGAAACTCATAAATGATTACAAACTAGAATCATTTAAATGGTAATTTAAAATAATATAACATACAGAAATAAAAACAGAGATAGGATAGAAGGTGGTGTAAAATGTGGTTGAATGTCAAAGACAAAACACAAGCCTTCAGAGGATTTCTGCCTTGCAGCAGGCTCTCTCACCCAGTGGGAAGTCACAATCCTCCCCCTCAGTGGAAGAAAAGTTCAAAGCATAGACTTTATTCTTAGGATGAAAAACAGCGAGTATCCCGAGGGCCTGTGATGATGCCAATCATGGTGGGCTGCCCTCCTCCTCCTCCTTTTGGCCCTTAGTGCCCTCCTGTTGCACTTACACCCTCTTCATCGCCTCGGCCCCTTTTCTGGTCTCTCCCGTAACTGGCCCCACTTCCGGTGATTAGCACCTGGGGGCACTCGGCAGCTCACTGGGAGGGCAGCACCTATGGGTCCTGCCTGCTGACCGTCTTGTCTGACTGCATGGGTGCTGCAGATCAGTGGGGATTGGTCAACACATGACTCTGGAGTGAGCAAGGTCAGTTACAGACTGAGACTCAGCACCTTGGCTGACTGTCTCACTGGATATGGGAAGGTAACTCTGCTCGGGTTTTCTCAGACAGAGAGTGGCAGGGGATGATCACAACACTGCCCACTACAGAGCTGTTTTTTCTCTTTAGATGTTAAGTAAAATAATCACGTGAAGTAATCATGTGAAATGCACAGCCGACCACTCGCACCAGCTGTTTTAGTCTTCCGAGTGAGTTGTAAGAAATCCAGCCATAGTGATTCTAAAGCCTCCAGAGCTTTGTACTCGTTGGATGTTTACACTTTGGATGCTCTTGAATTCAACTTGATGGTTCAGTGCCATCAAGTAGACCAAATTGAGGGAACCTATAACTTTCTTTTCCAAATTCATACTCACAAACCTATAATCAACCCATACAACATTACTAATTGATTTTTAACAAGGATATTAGTTGCTTTGCCTTATAAATGTACAGGGATAAGATCTTCCACCCCACTGGTGTCCCTGGAGAGTAGAAAGGCTCATTTGGAGAGAATCCTCTCATGTTTACGTGCTTCTCTAGCCAAATGTTATGGCTGTGTGTTTGCTAAGATTAAGACTCCAGGCAGTGACTAGGGCTCACTGGAGTTCTGGGCAGAATGTCTTGGTTCAGATGTGAGTAGAGAGGGGGTGCATTCCAAGACAGCCACTTTGGGTCAAGAACACATGGCATCTTTTCTTGCCTAGGCAAGGAAATACAAGGACCCTTTTCCACCACTTGAAAGGAAATTGGTTCTGAAGGTCTAGAATATCACTTTTTTCTTATTGCTTAGGCTTGTTTGAAACATTTAGGTCAAGCAGGTGAATGGCATTGAGAGTGGTAAAATTTCTGAGAACTTGGTGAGAAGATAAAGAAAAATGAGGGAAAATCAAAATGGAAGCAAGTCTTTTCTTTCAGAACTTTTCCCAAACAGTAAATCCTTATGTTAATTTTATTACTGAGTAGAAACTAATTTTTTAATAATACATTATATGTTTTAAAGTATTGCTTAGGTAATAATTAACAAACTCATGTCACTTTTTTGGGCAAGCATTATATGTACCTCTGGTGACAAAAAGGTAAGGCTTTCAAAAAGTAAATTCAAATCTGTTTCACTTAATTTTAGATCCCTATTAAGGCAGGAAATATAAATTGTTGTTGTGTCTGATATAGCCATGTCTGACTCTCTTGAGACCCCACAAACTGCAGCCAGCCAGGTTCCTCTGTTCATTGGGTTTCCCAGGCAAGAATACTGGAGTAGCTCACCATTCCCTTCTCCAGGGGATCCTCCTGACTCCAAGGACTGAAGCCGGGTCTCCTGCATTGGCAGGCGGGTTCTTTCCCCCTAAGTCACCAGAGAAACCCAACAAATATAATGACTTAGATTGGACAGGAGTGGGCTTTCTGCAAACAAGTACATTTGGACATCATAGGTGGCAGTATTAATTGGATTAAGTAATACTGTAAAGAGGTAACAAGTATTATAAGTCTGTTTATATTCATGGGCCTGGCAACCCCATCTTGGGAACAATGTCTAAGAAAAGTAAATTCAATTCAGGCAAAGATAATTATTTGTAGCACTATTTAGATAATAAGAAAATTAGAAACAACTCAGTTCATTCTCTCTGAAAGCTTAAGCAAACAATGCCACAGCAGCAATAAAGTATGACAGAGGCATTAAAAGATGTAATTTCTTATCCATGTTTCCATTTGTCAACCTAGTGCCTGTCCATGCAGCTGGACATGGAGAGGCCCTTCACACAGCCCACACAAGACAAGAATGGACTTAAGAATAACCACTAGGAGTAGAAGGGACTTTAGAACAGGAATTTACAGTATAGTGATTTGAGCTCCTTTTCTTAAAAAAAAAAA
>SJYV01020857.1:513742-524081 GCA_006410875.1 Neotragus pygmaeus | reverse complement strand
CCTGGCAGCCTCACTCCCTGACATTTAACCTGGATTCATCAGGTTGCAGAAGCACAATCTTCATTGCCTTTAAGAGTCCTTGGGCTTCCCCGGTGGCTCAGACAGTAAAGACTCTGCCAGCAAAGCAGGAGACCCGGGTTCAATCCCTGGGTCAAGGAAGATCCCCTGGAGAAGGGAATGGCAACCCACTTCAGTATTCTTGCCTGGAGAATTCCATAGACAGAGGAGCCTGGCAGGTTACAGTTCATGGGGTCGCAAAGACTGGGACACAGCTGAGTAATTAACACTTTCACTTCATGAGCCCTTAAGGTCCTTTGAACAATTTCACTATTGAGAGTTGCCATTAGAATCCATGGCAAGGAATTTCCTGGTGGCCCAGTGGTAAAGAATCCGCCTCGCAATGCAGGGGACCTGGTCCCGGGTCCGGGAAGATTCTCCTTGCCGTGGGGCAACTAAGCCCATGCACCACAACCAAGACTCAACCCAGTCAAATAAATAAGGAAAGAAAAAATTTTAAAGAATCCATGGCAAAGCCACAGCCACTTGGATTTTCGATCCCAGATGCCCTCGGCAGCCTGACGATATGCAAGCTCTTACGGTTGAAGCAGCACCGTCCTCTTTCGCTACCACTTGTCACTGTAAGATCTTGGTATCAGCTAAGCTTCACTGAAGACTCAGCATGTGTCAAAGCACATTCTACATGAGCTTGGCTTGTTTAAATCTCTCAAAGACCCTGTCAGGTAGGCACTACCATTATTCTCATTTATAGACCAGGAGAACGCACAGAGAAGCTGAGTAACTTGCCCAAGTTCACACAGCAGCTCCACGGCAGAGATGGGATCCACACACTCCAGGACTTCTGAGTCTGAACCCGGACCCACTACATGACCCTGCCTCTCCCTGGAGGGGCTGACTGTCTCTTTAGAGAAGGGGTAGTGTGAAGCACGCATATTCAAGAAAGAATAGAAAGTGGAGGAGGCAGGAATGGGTATGGGTGAGGCATGGTGAGTAAAAACATTTTGGGGGGTGTCGTGCAGAGAAAACCACCAGCTAATCACCTAGTCAGGCACAGTCCGAGCCGCATTCACATTCTGCCCCGGAATGTTCCGGGGTTGCTGCTGACCCACGGATGTCTGAGTAGGAGGCAGACAGCAGGTGCTGCATGGCAGCGAGGAAAGGGGGCCAGCTGGAGCCCGGGCCACAGCTAACGAGAGCAAAGCTGCTACAGATGCCTCTTTCTCTAGGCTGCCACCATTTCTGTCATTTGGAAAACATGGGCTCGCCAGAGGGTTACAAGCATTATTTGGAATACAGAACCTGAGGGCACCTTGCTATCCCTCCAAGGGAAGGATTGAGGAATTTCAGGAGGCCAGTCCCTCTCCCCAACTCGAGGGATACCGCCAACAGATCCAGCTCCATCTCGAAATGATAAGCAAAAGAACTACCACCAAGAGTACTTTCTACAAGCCAAGTGCTTTAGCCTGGCTTCTTCCAGCCTCCTTCTGCACAGAATTATTATCCGCTCCACCTTACCGATGAGCTTCCCAGGTGGCGCCAGCAGTAAGGAATCTGCCTGTCAGTGCAGGAGACACAAGTTCAGTCCCTGGGTCAAGAAGATCCCCTGCAGAAGGAAATGGCAACCCACTCTAGTATTCTTGCCTGGAAAACTCCATGGACAGAGGAGCCTGGCTGGCTACAGTCCACGGGGTCGCAAAGAGCCAGACATGCCTGAGCACACACACATGCCACCTTACTGGCGGGGCATAAACAGGGGAAGGAATTTACCCCAGAACACGTGGCTGGCAAGGACTGGAGTCTGGACCTGAGCCCGAGATGGGAGAAACAAAGGTGTAGTCCAGGCAGGTGACAGGTAGTATTGGGAAAGAAGGAGCATCCACACCTTTCCTTCACTGACTCTTTCTTGTTGGAGCCCCTCCAATGGGTTCAGGACACAGAACTACGTATGGCAGACCAGGTCCATGCCCTCCCTGAGCTGTGTTTTCTGTTCCTACAAGCAGAGGCCATCAAAGATGAGAGCTTAGCGAGAAACAAGCGTATAGTGGAAGAAGGGTATTCCCCCAGACACACTGAGACCCTACACTGATTTCCATCGCTGGCACATGGCAGGAGGCTGGATTTAAAAGCATCCTTGGAACACATCCTGCTCCCCGTAACACCAAGAACACCATGTGTCCCTGTCACAGAGGGAGAGAAGACAAACCCCCTCCTATTCTGGACCTGGTATCCAGGAGGCTGACAAACACACTTTCAGCATTTTTTTTAATAGCCTGGGAGTGGGGACTTGGGGGGAGGGTTAAGCAGCTGAAAGTTTCCCTTTGTGTTCCTCTCACAGACATTTCTGGAAGGGGTCAGCATTGAGTGATTCATCATCTACCCCAGTAGACTCTCACTGAGAGGCCAGCACAGATACTGTGGTTAAAAATAAGTCTCTGCTCACTCATTTTCTTATTAATATTCTATAACCGCATTAAGGACCTTCAGTCAACAGTGAGAAAAGTTCATTTATTCAAAAGTTGCTACACTGGCTCTAAAACTTTGGTGAAAATAACTTTATAACCAAGCCCTTGATTTCTTTTCAAAAAGTTAAGGAGAAATGCTAAGTACTAAAGCATCCAGCAAAGAGACTGCTTGCTCAGACATCTGCTGGCATTTGAGTACCACTCACCCACCATACAAATTACTCTGTGCCTTGGCCTCTTCCTGTGTAAAAAGGAGATAGCAATCACAATACCTATTGTGACAGACAGGCCCTTGTGGTGGTGCCTGGAGCAGAATACACTCTCATTAAAAGTTGGCTATTATTATGCAAATCCAGCCTATTTCATAATATTTAGGGTAATTAACTGTCAGTTATTGTTCTCATACTACGTGCCATGCCGGGTACAGGGCTGAAAGTTTAGCATGATTTAGTCCTCAAGACAGACCCATAAGGTAGGTATTATACACATTTTACAGATGAGAAAATGGGGAGGGGGTCAGAAAAGTTCACAGCTGGATGGACAGAGGATGGCTGGAACCCAGGTCCATATGCACTCAGAATGCTTTGTTATCACAAGGTAAAGCTGATTCAATTACTGTCCTGCAATCTGGCCTGAGTGTGAGAAGGCTCTGAAGTCAGCATTTCCAACATCAATTAATATGGCATTCCCAAGTCTCCACCATCATCAAAGATTATATTTAACTTCTACACATGGTATCACTCATCTGGAAAACTCCTCTTCATCCTTCAAAACCTCACTCAGCTGTCTCTGGCTCTATACAGCCTTCCTTGCCCATCCCCACTCTTCAAAGAATTCATCCTTTCCATTCCTGATCTAGTTCTCCTTCCTTTACATATTTCAAAGTGCTGCAACACAGAGTGACTTGTCCTTAGAGTTTATATTTGTTTGTTTCCTCCACTAGGTGGGAACTTCTCTGCCCAGGCACCTATAATTTAATTCTTTGGGAATTAGTAATTGATTCCAGTTCTCTGGGAATTGGCAATGCATGCATGATCTACATCAGTGGTTCTATGCGGGGGCAGTTTCACTCCCCAGGGGACACTGGGCAATCTGGAGACATTTTTGGTTGACCCAGCTGGAGGTGGGAAGGTGCTACTGTCATTTCATGGGTGGAGGCCAGGGATGCTGCTAAACATCCTACGGTGCATAGGCTAGCCCCTCCACAGCAAAGAATGACCCAGCCCCAAACGTCAGTGCTGTCAGGGTCAACACAGTCTAGTCTACCAACAAGTGAAAGTGTTAGTCGCTCAGTCCTGTCCGACTCTTTGCGAGCCCATGGTCTGTAGCCCTCCAGGCTTCGCTGTCTATGGGATTCTCCAGGCAAGAATACTGAAGTGGGTTGCCATTCCCCTCTTCAGAGGATCTTCCCGACCTAGGGATCAAGCCCGGTACCCTGCATTGCAGGCAGATTCTGTACCATCTGAGCCACCACGGAAGCCCCTAGTCTACCTAGTAGTTCTCAGTTAAGCATCACTCATGCTCGTGACTCAGAGTTTACTGTACTCCATACATCAGGGCTCAGGGGCTGTGCACTGTTCAGACCTCAGGTAACAGGTGGACCTCTGTGGGAGGACCATTTGCCTTCATCCCTGACGCCATGTTTTGCCTCTCCACTTCAGTCAGTGGAATGAGAGATGTCTCAGTCATTTTCCGAGCCTCACTGCTAGCACTCATTCGTCCCTCTAATGTGTTCCAGCTAACTCCCAACTGCCCCTATCTGTATCTCTTTGCCTGAGGGCTTTCTCAGGAGCTAAAAGGCTACTCTGGCCCCCTGTGGGCCAGAAACGCTGGGGAATTAAACGTTCCTGCAAGGAGTAGCCCTCAACCAATGGCTGGCAGGTTCGAATGTGTAAATACATCAGCTCCTTCATTGCTGGAGAGGAGACCAGGACTCCAGGGCTAACACAGCTACTTTGCCCCGTCTCCACGATTTCCCGTGGGTTAAACTAGAGTCGCCCACAGAGGTGGTGGGCTTGATAACCCACCCTCCCCTGGCTGCCCTTCCACTTCAGCCCTCCCTCCTGGTGTTTCCTGCCCCTCCCAAATAAACTATTCATTCTGGATTCTGCTCTGGAATCTGCCCAAACCAAAACAGAATAGAAGCAACACATTTCTCTTCCTAGCAGAAGCCTCAAGAACTTTCAGGTGATTCTGTCACTGCTTTTTCCCTCTCCCGCGAGAATGGCATGACCCAGGTGAGGGCTGTGTCTTGGCCTGGGTGCCTTATGGAGGAAACGCTGTGGCTGACTGCTGTTGACCTGCAACCAACATGCAACAGACACAAGAAACAAACTTCCGTGGTTGTAAGCCAGAGATCTGGGAGTTGCTGTTACTGAAGCAAAACCTGGTGAAAGCTGAGTCACACAGGCTTTATCGCTCCTAGAGGGACCTTCCTAACTGATGTTATTTTAGAAAACTTGGGCTACTTACCTCTCAAACGATGCTCGTCGAAGGGCAAAATCATACAGCAGAGCTTTACCAGATCCTTGAGGGTTGGAGATGATTGATTTTTCCCCTCGTGGAGGTTCCTGTAACTCAGGGTGCCTCATGCAGCGCTGAGAAGTGGTGAACACCTAGAGATGGGGACTTATCCCTGAGCCATCCGGGTTTTACCAGGAACCAGTTCAAGCCTGGTGACTATTTTGGGAAAAGAGACGAAGACGAGGCACTTGGCTAGAAACAGACGGAAACACCAGTCCATACTTCAGCTGCTCTCCACCTGAGTGACTTTGGGGAAAACCCTTCCCCCATCTGGAGCCTCCCATGTAACTTGGGGTCTGACCCTAAGATCTAAGTCCACCACCAGACTCAGCCACCTGGGTTCTGTGAAGACCAAAACCAACCTCATTCTCTCCATCCCCTGCTTGATCCACCGACTTTCAGAACAAGCTAAACTCATATCCAAAATTTCAAGGGAAAGACTGTCTCCTGCAGTTTACCAGGGGCTCATTTCTTTTCTCCAGTTCCCAGATCAGAAGACAGCATGGCACCCTCCCTTCCCTCTGTCTTTAACATTCATTGAGTATGAACCCCGTGCTATGCATCAGGCTGAAACTTACTCACGATCTATCACAAGATTTCTCATGCCTGAGTCCTTCACAAGAATGAGCCTTGGCTATTTTTGCCTTATCTGAATACCACCTCTACTAGAATTGACTTAATGTTTAGTGCTGACAGACTCTTTGTACTTAAATCCATGTATCTTCAGAGGGACTTTTACATGCCTACTATCAATGAAAACCCAGTAACCCTTGTCATAAATAGAAGGTAGGCATGAAAACAAACGTGACAACAAATATCCTTATTGAATGCAAGCTGGATGTCTGCAGAAGCCCCAGCCTCCTGCTCTCTTTGTTTAAAAGGGAAGCTGAAAGGCTCTAGGACAGCGATAAAGGCCTAGTCGCACCTGACCAAGGTTTTAACTTTGTCATCATCAGAAAGGTTGGAAGAGGTTCAGAAAAGGAGTAAGTTTCTCACCGTGTGATGAAACGTTCCTTAATTTGTCACCAGTGCAAAGCCATCTAAATCGTTTTTCATTTCACTGGGACATGTTTCATGCTTTGAGTAAGGCTGTGCCTTGACCTGGATTCTTACCATGTGTGGTTTTATTATTAACAGCACAGGTTTGAGTCCAGCTCTACCACTTCCTAAATCTCTCTGGGTTTCTCTTTCTTCATCTGCAAAATAAGAACAGTAATAGTCCCACCTTCATAATGTGAAGACCTTCAAATAATGCTTGACCCACAGACAGGCTCAATCAATGATGGCTGTCATTACTATTTATTATTGTTAACTTTGCATGACAGGTATTTTTTTATATTTATTCAGCTGCACTAGGTCTTAATTGTGGCATGTGGGATCTTAGTTCCCTGACCAAGGATTGAACCTGGGCCCCTTGCAGAGTCTTAGCCGCTGGACCTCCTGAGAAGTCCCAATGTATGCTAGGTATTTTGACGTCCATTCTACAGACAAAGAAAGGAAGGACTGGTTGCATAATCTGTCACGGTCACACAGCCTTGCTTTTTCCACTCTTATAAACAGCTGCCTTAATGTGCAACCAGGATTATTACCTATTTTAAGTTGGATATTTTTATTCCTGTGCTATTTCATCTTTTCTAACTCTACAGGCCTGCTCGGTTGCCCCGACTAAAACACCGAAGGCATTGATGCCTGGACATAAGCAGTCAGTTGGAGCAGATTCAGGCCAGGGTATGAAGTGCCTGCCTCATCTTTGGCCCCAGAGTGTGCCAACCTGCGCTGGGGCTTGCCATTTTGTGGAGGGCAGCACGTGAGGGCAAAGATCTCATCTAAAACCACTCAGAAACGCATGGTTACATGCAGAGCCCTGCCACTTATCATGGCAGAGTTCACTGTAGACAAGGCTGACATTTCTTATGCCTTTTTAATATTCCATTTATACATGTCGCACCTGATTTTAATCTTACTCTACTTCAGATCACCACCTGCAGAGAACACTTTAAGATGATACATACATACATGTTTGGTGCTCAGTTATGTCCGGCTCCTTGTAACCCCAGGGATTGCAGCCCACCATGCTCCTCTGTCCATGGGATTTCCCAGGCAAGAATATTGAAATAGGTTGCCATTTTCTACTCCAGGGGATCTTCCCAACCCAGGGATCGAACCAGGGTCTCTTGCATCTCCTGCATTAGCAGGTGGATTCTTTACCACTAGCGCCACCTGGATAGAGAAGCAGAAGTCTGGAAGAGAGACTGCACACACACCTGTTGCTTGCCTTCCCTCCCCACACCCCTCACTGGTCTTAAAGCACCAGCGTCAAGTCCTGCTCTGGTGCTGACAGTGTGGGTGCAGCAGAAATAACACATCCTAGAGAGGATTTTTCTCCCCCACGGCCTTCCCAGAGACTGGGGGCTCTGGAGATTAATGTAATCCCCAGGGGATGGGAATTCAAGGCAGTGGTGGTGGGGGTGGAGGGAGTCAGATACTCTTTAGCATAAAAGTTATATTTCAGCATCGCCCACAAGGTCTGATTGCACTGTAAGCACCCCATTCTCAGTTCTGTTTACAAGATTCCAGATTCCTAACCAGAAGCCTTGTATGTCCCTGACTTGCCCAAACTGAAGCAACACATGTATGCAGAGAATGAAAGGAAACCCAGGCTGGAGGCTGGAAATATCCCTTTATCCCTTTGGGGGATAAAGGAGCTCCATGGTCTTGGAGACAGCGGGACAGGGCACCTGGGGTGCTCTCAACCCACTACAGGGTCAGACCCAGAGTATACCCCAAAAGTCTCTGGCTGAGGTTGGGAGCCCCAGGACAGGTGGAAGAGTCCAGAAAAGCCACTCTGCATCCCCACAGCCTGCTGGACTCTAAGTTGGATTTTGATCACTTGATTCTGAAGCAAAGGACTGGCTGGACATTCCCGGGAAGTCCCCTGAGGGTCTTGGCCAGCTCGCAGCTTCAGGACACTTAGTGCTGCAGCTAAGGACACTGAGGTTGCCTGTAGGCACTCGTGGGAAACAGGAGAAGGGGAGTTATGAATGGAGATTTATAGTCTTTCATTTCTGAACGTGGCTTTGTGGATCCCTGTCACAGCACTGCCCCTAACACCAGATCCCTCAAAGCCCCCAGGGCATTATATGGGCCATATCTAAGAGCCTGAAAGGAGCCTAGCATTTCCATATCAGCATCTGATACATTTATTCTGAATTTTCATGAACTGCCTTCTATGCTACCCATTGCAGGCTCAACAGGGCTAGGCCCCACCATCTGATCACCATCTGATCGTCATACTTGTCGGCAGGATGTGTATGTGGTGAGACAGGGGGCTGGGGTAGAATGATACTGGGAGTAACTCAAATACGTAACTAATGCTAACAAAAATCAGAATATGGTAAGTATCTATAGCTAGAAATGGAAGGAACAGCCCGTATAGGAATAATGAGCTCATCTGGTTATGGAAATCAAGAATCATTAGGGCACATGATGGGGGAGGGCAATGACAGACCGAGGCACTGACCTTCCTACCCACCTACAGGCCAGGCTGGGCTAAGCCTCCTCAAGAAAGGAGCCAAGACTCTCCTAAAATAACTGCGGGAGTTACTTCAGCTTTCAAGGGAATGAGGATGATGCTGGTATGGGGGAAGCTATGCCCCACCGGCCACGAGAGAAGCAGCCTGGAGTCTCTAAACTCGGCAGCCCAAGAGATGGGATTTACAGGTTGGAAGAGAAGCCCAAACAGAGAGGGTGTTACAGGAGCAGAGAGTGAAGAGAAGGGCTGAGCAGGGGACAGGGCGGGGAGGACGGCCATGCAGGGAGAGGTACCATCTCTTTCCATTCTTCTGAGCAGCTGTCTCACTGCAGGCAGGTGGTGGGGGGGGGGGGAACTAGAGGCGAAAAGAGGCCTCCATATTGAGTCTCCATTCCCTGCTTCCCTGGTGGCTGAGCGGTAGAAGAGTCTTGCTCAGGCGATGGAATGAGTTGATTCACCTCTTTTGGCTCTGGTCCTTTAAGCCTGGTGGCCAGCCTGAGTAAGACAGCCTGGCCTCATCCATCCTGAGCAAATCCCCTCCACCAGCCCAGCCTGGACACTTCCAGGACAGGTCCCATTCCCTTGCCTCCTATTATTTCATTCATCTCCTATCTATGGCCTCCTCTTAACACCTGGATATGGCACCAACTCCACCATAACCCACAATCACTCCCTTCCTGTTGCCTTGGAAAAGTGTCTACCGTGGTTCAGCTGGGCCCTCAGGACCTCATCCCTTGGCCACAGTGGATTTTTCTCGTCCTCGCATATGACCTTGGTGGCCAATGACTACTGAGTTAAGAAGCTGACTGCTCCCTAAGAGGCTGATTTTGAACCTGTAGCCTCATTTTCTTTGGTACCATAAGATGATGGATGCCTCAAAACCTTTGCCAAAGCAGATCATGACCCCATTTAACATCTTTAGGAGGAGGCAACATCTGCACTGATGCTTAAGACATCGCTTTTGTAGCTTGAATTCTTTATTGAATGGTCAGAAACGCCACTGGCTGAATTACTGTGCTCAACCTCTTATTTATCAATGGGTACTCCAGCAACCATCACCTAGGAGAGAGAACTGCAGTCTCAGCCCTGTCTGGCCCCGCGAAACAGAATCTAACAGAATCTCCAGGTGATCCTTAAACACTGAGGTTTGAGGAAGAGAGCTTCCTGGGACCAGGGAACAAAACGCTAGGCAGCTCCTGCTCTCTGCCCCTCCCACAGTTGTCTTTTGGGTGGCTTAGTGGTAATGAATCTGCCTGCCAAGGCAGGAGACGTGGGTTCAATCCCTGGGTCAGGAAGATCCCCTGGAGAAAGAAATGGCAACCCACTCCAGCATTCTTGACCAGACTACAGTTCACAGAGTCGCAGAGTTGGACATGACTTAGCGACGAAACAACAACAGCTCCTTGAACACTTTCTCTCAGACCTCAAGGCCCACAAACAGGTGCTGCTGTTTCCACCACAGGGCAGAGTTCCTTCATGACTTGGGCAAACCCAGCAGGAACATCAGTCATGAGGATCTGTCTCAGACTGTCCCACATGACAGGCTTCCGGGGCTGAGCCTGGGGACAGAAAGCAGCTGGTCCAGAGCAGGCATGAGGCCAGCTGTGGGTGAGGGGAAGGAGGCAGAAACTGGGCCAGGGAAGCGGAACCAAAGGTCGAGGTGCGAGGTGAAACTAAATGGAAGAGGATTAAAGACACTAGAAAGTGAGTCGATTAGAAACAGACAGAGGAGTGCAGGCTTGACTGTATCAGGTGAAGGGCTGGGCGTGGGCCCATCTGCTGGGTGGGGGCTTGCGGGACTAAT
>SJYV01020857.1:417804-513618 GCA_006410875.1 Neotragus pygmaeus | reverse complement strand
GTGGGGGCTTGCGGGACTAATACAGCATGGGTGGGGGGTGGGGTACACTGGTCTGGGAACTGGGCGAGGTGTCCATTGCTCACGGTGCAGGGTGCCATGTCAATGATTGATAAACCCTAGGACCTGCAACCCAGAATCATATAAACCACGAGCCAGAGGAAACAGAAGTCAGATCATGGGATTAATGATAGTTCAAACTGACTGAACATTAACCCCAAGCCAGGCACGTTGATAAGTGCTCTATGTAAATTATCTAACCCCCTGAGAATTATTTAACCCCCTGTAAATTATTTACAGAACACCCCCCACCCCAAGACTCCATGTGGTGAAGAGCATGGGGTGAATAGAAATGTGAAACTCGAGACCAGGAGGGGTTTGAATCTAGACTCCTCCCTCTCTCAGCTCTGTGATCGGGGGCACGCTAGTTAAATTCTCTGTTTCTTAGTTTCCTCGTCTGTAAAATGGGAGCATGTTAGTAGCTCTGTCATACAGTTGTAATAATACAGGTAAAATGGTGCATCACAAAGAATAAAGTCAATTTCATTATAATAATTGTTACTTTCACTTGCCCTTTTCAGAGACAGAGAAACTGGAGCACAGAGATCTAAGCAACGTTGAAGTGATGGGCCAGGGAAGTAAAGCCAGCCAGTGTTGCTATGGAAGCAGTGTGTCTAACCATTACGCTTTGCTGCCTCACATCAAGTCAGAGGAACAAGGTGAAGAGAGAGCACCAAGGTAAGAGGCCCGGGAGAAGGCAGAACAGAGGAAGGACTCCTGGAGAGAGCTCTGAACAGATCCCAGAGCTGTTGGCAGGGGCTGAGGGTGGGAGATGAGACAAGTGCGCTCTAAGAGCTGAGCACAGCCAGGACACACTGGAGACTGAACTTCTACATGGTTCTGGCAGCCGAGATTCAATCCTCCTGTTGAAATGAGTTTTCTAGATGGGAGATGTGGCCTATATCCAAAAACCCCAGGGCTTTGCTGCCAAGTCATCACTCTGGCAAGAACCACACCTGACTTTGCAGACCTGAAAAGTGACGACAGGAAATCATTAGTCCTGAACTTCCATGAGGCCGGGTTGCAGAGGAGAGCAATGGTAACAGCCAAGACATACTGAGTGATAACTACATGCAAGGTACCGTTTGATGCACCGAGTGCTGTAACTGAGTCTTCACCACAACCCAAAGAAGTCCCAATATTATCCTCATTTTGTAGATGACGGCACAGAGAGGTCAAGTAACATTCATGAGGTCACACAGCAGGTAAGTCACAGAGCCCGGAACAAAACCCAGGCTCTCTGGCTCCACAGTCCATACTCTTAGCCTCTAGGATTTATAACACCTAATCAGCTATTCTCAGAGGCAACTAGATAATTTATCAGACCTTGAAACATTTATCTGTGAATGGTTTCTCAGCCTGAGTAGTCAAGTATACATAGAACAGTCAACTAAAAACCTAGAAATGGAGAAATTATTAGGCAATTCCAACTTGAGAGGTGTTCTACAGAATAACTGATCAGACCTCTTCAAAACTGGCAAGGTCATAAAAGACAAGGAAAGACTGAGGAACTGTCACTGGTGGGAGGAGACAGGACAGCTAAATGCAACATGGGATTCTGGATTGGATCCTAGAACAGAAAGGACCTTCCTGGAAAAACTGGGGAAATCCAAGCAAGTTCTAATAGTATTGGAGCAAGGCTGATTTCTTTGTTTTAATCAATGTCCTGTGGTTATGTAAACGTTTACCATTACAGGAAGCAGAGTGACAGGCATACGGGAACTCTCTGTATTATTTTTACCGTTCTTCTTTAAGTCTAAAATTATCTAAAATTTTTACAGAATTTGGCGTTGAAAAAAACAAATATACAAATGACAAAAGGATCAAAACCAGTGACATTCTCGGTTTATAAATGAATGTGTTTATCTTTGTCATTGTAATCAGACTACATTTCCTCCTAAATATGTAAATAAGTACTCATTTTGACTTGACATTAAATCTGTTTAAAATTGTGAACAACAAGAGCTGGCAATGATTAAGTTTAGAAACCTGGATCTTCTTTAGAAAAAGACATCACTTCAGTTTTAAATGTATAGAAATGTTGAATCACTAAGGTATAGTGTTGTAGGTCAATCATACTGCAAAAAAAAAACAACAACCAAATTCATAGAAAAAAGAGATGAGAAATGAGGAATGAGGGCAGGAGAATTGGATGAAGGCAGTCAAAAGGCACACATTTCCAGTTAGAAAATAAATAAGCACTAGAGAGGCAACATACAAACGATGAATACAATTAACACGATTGTATGTTATATATGGAAGTTAGTAAGAGAACACATCCTAAGAGTTCTCATCATAAGGAAATATTTTTTCTATTTATTTTATTTCATATTCATGTGAGATGATGGATGTTCACAACATTTACTGTGATCATTATTTCATGATGTATGTCACTCAAATCATCATGCCATATACATTAAACTGACATAGGCCTGCACGTTAGTTATATCTCAATAGAACTGGAAGAGAAAAAAGAACAGATCACTTACACGTGCTTTGGGGTGTGTCTCTCTCGCATCTTTCCCTCTCTGATTCACATTCTCAGCATCACTACTCCATAGATTTACTCAGTACCCACAGGTTGATGGTCACTGCCCAGGAAAGGCTTGGACCCCCTGGAGGTGAAGTACCACTTCACAGGCACGGGTGAGCTTCCCGAAGTGCAGCCGGTTTGACACACACTGGGAGGAATGGGCAAGCCAGGGACACCCACGTCTTCATGAGGGTCAACATGGCTGGCAGGCAGAGAGGTAAAGGACAAACAGAGCCACAGCTCCCTATAACTAGGCATAGGGCCCGGAGGTAAACATGTGCCTGCATTAGCCCATTTAATCCTCTCCACGGCCCTAGGAGGAAGGAACTATGACTATAACTCCCAAGTCACTGATCAGGGAACTGAAGATGAGAGAGGTTTAACAATTTCTAAAGGTCACACAGCAAGTCAGCAGTAGAGCTGGGATATAGCATGAAAAGCATGTTATCATGAAAGACTGTAGTTTTCCTTTTCTTTGTTGACTTTCTTATTTCAGCCAAAATTGGATTGGCTCTCTCCAACAAATCATCCTCTGGTTTGTCCTCAACTCAAAGAGTAAGATGCAAAGTGAACCAGACAAATATCACAGAACACACACCATGTACCAGATGCTCTATATCCATCATTCCATTTGATCATCATCAAAGAGGAGTGATTATCAACTCCATATTCAAAGGAGGTAACTGGGGCTCAGAAAGGTTACCAGACAGCTAAGCGGGCACACTGGAATTTTTCAAGCTTGAATCTTCCTGATAGCCAAGGCCCATCATGCTCTCTTCATTCATTCCATTTCCAAGGAAGACTCATAAGGTGAAAAAAAATCAACTAGGTAAGAAGAAAAAAAAAAATCTCAAGTCCCTGCAAAGTAACCCTAAAAGACAGATCTACATAAGCAAATTCATGCAGATTCTGCCATTGTCCTTAATTTCACCTGTCACCGTGATCAAATTCAGATTATTTAGACCCTAAAAAATTAGAGTAGCTTGTTTGTTTTGCTTGTTTTCTTTTCTTTGGGGCCTACATCTCTTATTTTAGACATCTCCATGACTTAAACCATCTAGATAATTGCAAACACCCCTCTCCTGCATTCCAGTGTGTTTGTTTTTTTAAGAAACTCAGATTTACAGTCCATTTCACAAAATAGGCTTTCCTAAATGAAAACACATGCACATGGCAAATGGGACCAGCCTGGCATTTGGAAGTTCCTTTACTGGTTTCAGCCAGAATAAAGCTATATCACACCAGCTTGCTGCTGCTGCTGCTAAGTCGCTTCAGTCGTGTCCTACTCTGTGCGACCCCATAAACGGTAGCCCACCAGGCTTCCCCGTCCCTGGGATTCTCCAGGCAAGAACACTGGAGTGGGTTGCCATTTCCTTCTCCAATGCATGAAAGTGAGAAGTGAAAGTGAAGTCGCTCAGTCGTGTCTGACTCTTAGAGACCCCGTGGACTATGGCCTACCAGGCTCCTCCGTCCATGGGATTTTTCCAGGCAAGAGTACTGGAGTGGGGTGCCATTGCCTTCTCCTCACACCAGCTTAGTGCCCCTCAATGCAAGCCCAGTCCATTGGTTTCAAACTTGGAAACAGAATCAGCAAAATCACTCTCTCCTTCCTCAAAAGTGAATTCTCTGTATAGGATATCACATTCTGAAAAGAAAAGCAATATGGAATTTTGGAAAGGACAGAAGCCCCAGATCCTAACACACAGGCACAGTGGAAGCAGCCTGATGCCTTTGCACTATAATACTTTGGGGACCGATTATTCTGAAACATTGTTTGGGTGATGATAACACAGGACACTTGGGGACCCTGCCGCCTGGGAACTCAGCAATCTTGGAGCTGCAGCTCTGTATCATACATCGCCTACAAAGGCAGAGGAAAAGCCAGAAATAAATATTAATGACTGATCTGAAGCAGCTTAAAATTGTCACAAACCTGAACTGATTTGTAAAAATCTTCATTTCGGGAAACACTCACCCTTCCTATTTGCATCAGCAATAGGTGTCTGTATGAGCAACTCTAAAAGTCCACAGCTCCTCTTTCTCATGAAATTTAACTGCTTAGCATACAATGAGAACCTTTCCGAAGTGCTGGAAGCAAGAAGGGCAGAGGGAACAAAATGAGTCTTTTCTGGGAACTGAACCACTGGACTGGACTGATAAATAGTGTGCTTTGAACTTATTGTTCACAGACCAACAAGAATGTGAAAGATAAGTGTGTCCCAACAAACACATAACACGTGGCTCTCTTCAATTAAATTCTATTGAAAGTCAAATCTGCATGGATGCCATTAAAAGCTGGCAGTCTTGGAAAGTGTGTGCAGGCATCCTGGCAAACGGTAGCTCTGAAAGGAGAAGATAGACGGGTAAGCCGAAACGCCGCTCTTTGTGGATTAAGTGCATTAACGTCTGTGACACACAGACCAGTGTCTGGCATAAAAGAAGTGCTGCAGCAACGTTAGTTAGCTGTCCTTCCTGCGGCAATTGTTATTACTAACATTCTCATTAGGCTGCCCAGATGCACAAAACTATTAGAACACCTTCATCACATTTAGGCAATTCCAGTTAGATAAGCAATGCAGGTTTTTTAAAGAAGGCAGATATGACATCCTGAATGAGCAAACTCCCACCCACAAAGAGCAAGAAGCCCCTGCTTCTGACACTTTCCTAGGGAGAGACCACCTAGCAACTGGGGAGCTGAGGAGTCTTTACTTGAGCCTTGAGAAGATGCCAAGGACTTTTGATGAGAACCAGTTCAGAAAGAGACATTTGATCCCATTTTCCAATGAGAAGCATATGTCCAAGGTACATACGCTTGCTTCATTCACGTAAGGATGGAAACAAAGCTAAGGACATTCTGTCCCAAGAACTTACTTACTCATGCTTACCCTACAAGGTTGAACTTTTTAGTTTAAATCCCAGCATTCTGCCTTAAATCGGCCAACTGAAAGGCTGTTCTGAGAACAACTTCTGGGCAATCTATTAATCGCGTGGCAATTCCCAAGAGCTAAAACAAATGCTCGATATAGTCTGGACATCCACAGAGTTGGTGAAAAGCTGTGTTCGGTTTTTCTCTCTCCTTTGCATGAGCATTACTCATGACATCTATTATTCCGTGTAAGCACAAACAGCAAAAGCCCTTACTCTCATGCTTCTGCTGGGTGCAGGCTCATTATCTTCAAGAGACATCTGATTCTTCCAGGAAATCTATAAAAGGTCTGATCAGTAATGACTCACATTATTTTCATAACCCATCTGATTTTATCATTTAATCCCTTGGCCAAGTTCCAAAACAACCCAGTGCTCGTTGATTTGATCAAACAACACCCGGCACCTTCCCAAAACATGTGATGCCAATATTCTTAGTACCTCAGCCCCACAGAATGGGACACCTCCTTGAAACAGGAAAACCTCAATANAAGAGTCTTCTCCAACACCACAATTCAAAAGCATCAATTATTCAGTGCTCAGCTTTCTTTATAGTCCAACGCTCATATCCATACATGACTACTGGAATGTTTACTTTACATATATATAATGTTTATGTACATGATCTGGTTAAATCCTCACAACAACTCTTTGAAGCAGATAACTATCACATACCCATTTTACAGGTGAAGATACTGAGGTTCAGAAAGATGGAACAACTGTGCAAGATCACACAGCAAGTAAGACGTGGAGTCAAGCTTCCAATTCAACCCCGTGTACCTCCAAAGCCTGTGGTCGACCACTACGTATTGAACCACCCATTGTTTGATGGACCTTTACTTGCTATGTATTCATGCTGTGTGTTCCATCCTGGTCTGTCAGCCTCTCTACATTTTCACTCCCACAGAGCTCCTGTTAAACTGATGTCTTCCTGATCTTTGTGTGTTTGATCCGCCAGCATTTCATTGTGATTCTTCAAGAGGGAGGAAAATACAGTTACATCGTGATTTAGCTAATCTTTGGCAGAAGCCAAATCCAGTCCTTAAGATGAAAATTCTCCATATTTCCAAGAGAACAAATCTTAAGTTTAAAATTGTTTATCTAAAAAGTAAAAGATGATTTAGATCATGCTTCAAACATTTATGGTATTACTATTTCTCAGCTCTCCAGGAATAAAAGGAACTTAAGTGCTTCTTTGGAACCTGATTCCAAAGTCTGGTTCTGTTTTCCTCATGCAAACACAACAAAAGTTAAAATCCAACAGACAACCATCTAAGGAAATTGTTAAACATATATGAAAAAATGTATATACAAAGATGTGCATGACCACGTGTTTTGCAACAGTGACGTGTAAGAAGAAATGTCCAACAATAAGTGATTAAGTCAATAGTACGGTATAAGCATGGTTTGAAAACTTGCAAAGTGACGAGTCATTAAAGTTATGTTGATGAAGAATACAGTGGGGAAAAAACCAACCTGTCACAGTGCTCAGTGAAAGATGCAAACTTTAAAATGTTGATTAAAAAAAAAANNNNCTAAAAATTTCACCGAAGGGGGACTGGGTTTTGCTTTCCTTTGAAAAAATCAGCCAGGTAGCGACCCAGATGGTTTGTGAGCACTAACCTTCTCCGAATAGGGTCCTCGGGTATCTTCATGGACACACACGGGAGAGTTATTCTAGGTGACCTCGGGTTAAAGAGTTTTATTTTAAATCCCAGCTAATCTTTGCTGCTCCCCGGACTGATCTCTTGACACATCTTAGTTCAGGTCTACAAGAGAACTGCAAAATGACAGTGTGAATGAGGTGGGGGTTCATTTCTCTTTCCTTTTCTTCCAGTCAATTCTGTTCTGTCAACAACCCCTTCTTCCTCCTCTGTGTTAAGCAGCGGTATAGTTGAGCCAAAGCGGAAAAACAATGAAGAATGGAGCTGAGGGACCCAGTGGCTGTCTTCCCAAGGACAGCGCTAAGGCATTTAGGGAGCTGGGCTGCGGTGGCGCCTGCAGATGCCGCGGCCTTGCTGTTTGTTTTGAGAGCCATTGGGTATTTTTAGAATCTGTAGGGAGAAGTTCAGCGGCACAGGGTGGCTGCTATGCCACTAATGACTCCTTGAGCTTAAAGAGGCAGGATGCACACAGCGACTGCTGAAGCTTTGGGCGTCAGAAGGCCACAGCTGACTTAGCAATCACACATTTGTGGAAGCCGAGGTGGAAAAGGGAGAAAAAATTCTTCATAAACTCAGTAAATTAAGTACTGCAGAGCTCAGGTGAAAGCCACATAACCATGAGATTTTTAGGAGCTTTTAGTAGCTATATATATTTCTTTTCCTTCCTTCCTTTTCCCTCCTTCTTTTCTTTTTTTTTTTTTTCCCTTTCTTTTTACTCTTACACCCCTTTCCATCTACTCCAAGAAGTGAACCAAGTGATCCAGGCAGATGACCTTTCCTACACCAGTCAGACCGGGAATGGGCGGGACTGGGAGTCCAGCTAATGAGGCTGTTCCCTGGGCCATTTCCTTGAAGCATCAGGGAAGAAGCACTTTTTGTTACTAAGATCATCGATGGTGAGGATGTTGTACACTTTGAGCTCTCAGGAGCCTCAAATCACTACCTGAAACAAGACAACCCAGGAAAGCCCAACCAAGAGATGGGAGGGAACGGGATGATCTTGAGGGTGTCTGTACCCTTAGCCTTGATCTATCATTGACTCCCTAGATACCCTCATGACCTTAACCAATAAAGCTCCCCTTTTTTTCCCTTTGAGTTGGGGTTCTACCAAGAGTATCCCAAAGAAGCATAAGGCAGAGTGATCTCCAAACACAGATTTCTAAAAACACCAGAGGAATGTTAAAGTACAAGCCATAAGCCTATCCACTCACGCCCATCCTGCTGCCCAAGGCCTCTTAACTGCCCTCATTTGCCCCCAGAAAGCAGGTGGGAAATTCCAAGCTGATCCTACTTTGCACTTTCGGAAAATAAAGAGCAGCATTCATTTCCCACAGTTGTCACATGGCACGTTTTCATTTGTTGTCATTCCCAGAAGACCAAACTTCCCTAATGGTTTCCATGCCCCACCAGAGTGTATGAGTACTGACCTCTGATCACACAGTCCCCTCCATTGAGTGATACTGATGATGATGAACTTGCCGTAGTCTACTGCCCTGTGCAAAGCAGTCAACAGCAGTTAGACGTCTCCTTATAGTTCAGTTCAGTTCAGTCGCTCAGTTGTGTCTGTCTCTTTGCGAGCCCATGGACTGCCGCACACCAGGCCTCCCTGTCCATCACCAACTCCCAGAGTTCACTCAAACTCATGTCCATTGAGTTGGTGNTTTGTTGGCAAAGTAATGTCTCTGCTTTTGAATATGCTATCTTGATTGGTCATAACTTTTCTTCCAAGGAGTAAGCGTCTTTTAATTTCATGGCTGCAGTCACCCTCTGCAGTGATTTTGGAGCCCCCCAAAATAAAGTCTGACACTGTTTCCACTGTTTCCCCATCTACTGTATACCAAATAGGTAACCACCTGCCTACATGTGGCCCAACTCATCGAGAGGAACTTGGTTAAACTTCCCAGAAATTTGTTGCTTATACAAGGATAAACTAAAGACATATGATAATAAAAATTTACTCACATGCTGAATGATGGTAAGATCATAATCACATATACATCATATATGATTGGGCCTCAGAGTGAAATAGAAATATCCCAAAACAAAAGTTCTCCCCCTCTCCCCTAAGTGTAACTTAGAAAGACCAGTAAATCTCCCAGGTCAAACCATCTCTGCCCTCCTCTTTATGAATTAGAAAAATGGACACCTTTTTCGATACTCAGAAGAGGAATAACAGATGTTGAAAATATATGACATGAGAAACACATCACAGATTGTTTCTCATTTCATCCTCTTCACAACTTTACAAGAAAAATAGTATATCCCTTTTTTCAGATGAGCAAACTGAGGCTCTGAGAGGTTAGGTAATTTCTCCAAGCTAGTCTGTTTGATTCTAAAGCCTCCAAATTTTGCAATACTGTGTCTCCCATTCTTCCCAGGCAGAAGATCCTGCAGAGGGGCATGGTGGCCAGAGAAATGGTCTTTTGGGAATTCCTTAAACATACATTGTTTGAGACCTGTGAGTTGTCTCAGAACACTAGTTCTGCAAGGAACCGGGCAAGCCCATCTGCTCTCCCGAACTTCCCCCAAGATGGGTTCCTTCAAAGATACAGGGCTTGGTTTCATTTCTCTCTGCCTGAGTCTCCTTAGCATCTTCTAACCAAACTCATACAATAATTTTTTTTGACCCTACAGGAATTTGACTCATCAGAGTTAGAAATTAGGGGCTTCCCTGGTGGCTCAGTGGAAAAGAATCCATCTGATAATGCAGTAGACATGGGTTCAGTTCCTGGTCCAGGAAGATCCCACATGCCCGAGAGCAACGAAGCCCACGCGCCACAGCTGTTGGGCCAGTGCTCTAGAGCCCAGGAGCCCCAACCACTGAGCCCCTGTTCACTAGAGCCCGTGCTCCAAAGCAAGAGGAACCAAGGCAACGAGACACCCACACACCGCATCTGGAGAGTAGGTCCCTCTCACCGCAACTAGAGAGAACCCCAAGGAGCAGCCAAGAGCCAGCACAGCCAACAGATAAATAAACAAAATTATTTTTAAAAGAATTTAGGCAGAGGGGACACAAAGCAGCAAGCCAAACCATCCTTTGGAAGATACTCTCTCTGAGCCTCACCGTGTTCCTTGCCATGTTTTTTGCATATCACCAGGTTTTTCTTTTCAATGGCATACCTAAATTCTTAGGCCTGTCTTGTCCGGTCTTCTCTCACTCTTCTACTGTGTCGGGAAAGGAAAATTCCATGGACAGAGGAGCCTGGCGGGCTACAGTCCAGGGGTCACAGAGAGTTGGACATGACTGAGCACACACACACACACACACAAAGGAACATGTCTTTTAAAAATGCATATATTTGCTATATACTTTCAGACACTGACAACTTCAGATACCATTGCAATGAAATTCAAAGATGTGAGCATAAAGCAAAACTCAATGCTGAAGAAAAGCCATCAAAATGTTATTACTTGGATGGCAGGTTCAGGCATTTTCTTCTGAAAGAAAAACAAAGGAAACCAATTCTTATTTTTGAAAATGAAAATAAAGTCACCTTTAAGATGTTTTATTTTGAATATCCTAATAGATTTCAGGAGATTCAACAATGTTAGGGAAATAATGATGTGCGGCATGGGAATCAACCATTTTAAGGACAGCGATTAGCACACTGAAAGCTTACTGTGTGCCAGGAACTTCACTCTACATTTTCTACGCATTTATCCTCACAACCACCCCTAAAAGATCTGGTGAAACCTATATTACCTATGTGGAAACTGAGGCTCAGAAAATTTAAGTTGCTTTAATATTACTTTGTCCAAGAAAGTTATCTATGACTATAACATGTGGCATTTCTTACTTTAAAATAAAAACAAGGACAGCCATTTATATCTCAATAAGTTGCAAACCTACACTTTCTGACTTTCTCATCTTCCAGCAGCCTTCTCCATTCTCTCCTGGAATTGGTATAACAACTTGTTCTTGATCGACCAATCACTGTAGATGGACATCTTAATTATAGGAAGGATTATCTGAGCAGGAACAGGTCAACTCTTTCCGGGAATGAGAGAAAGTGCTCGTTTACGCATCCTGCTTCTGAAAAAGTGACTCAGAGAGACACAGTCTTTTAAGCAACCTGAAATTCTGGGAAAACAGACTCTTTAGCCACTGAAGAGGATCACGTGCAAATGATTGGCTCATTTGAGTCTTTCCCTGTGGATGAAGTGAGAAAGCAAGCCCATACCCCACTTTCCAGCACTGCAACCGTCTCTCACTATTAGAGCCGTGTAACCTTCCCCTAAGAACGACTCTCTGGACAGAGGTCTTTAATAATTCACTCTGGATAACTGACTGGAGAGGGTTTGGTTGTCATGGCGACAGCTGAAAGCCCTTATTTGTTGTTTCTTTTTAAGGATCTAAAACGTAAGACCATTTCTTCTCAAATGTTGAATTCCTGACGGAAACTGTCTATAGGTGAGAGTGAAATATGAACAGGTGGAGAAAAGATGCCTTAAAATGCAGTCTGTACGTCATTAAATAATCAGGACATTAAAATAAATACCACAAAAACATTTCTTGGCTCTATACTGCACCCTCCTGGAAGGAAGAGGAAGTGAAAAAATATACTCGGCTCTATTATTTTGAAAACATATTCATATGGAAAATTCATATGGAAAAGAATTTTTCCACACAAAGTTTTTTATCTTAACATATATTTCCCAAGCTAATCTTTACCACAAACTTATAAGGCCAAAATTATTATCCCTATTTTATAGGTCAAGAAGCTGAGTNATATACTCGGCTCTATTATTTTGAAAACATATTCATATGGAAAATTCATATGGAAAAGAATTTTTCCACACAAAGTTTTTTATCTTAACATATATTTCCCAAGCTAATCTTTACCACAAACTTATAAGGCCAAAATTATTATCCCTATTTTATAGGTCAAGAAGCTGAGTCTTAGAGACCATGGCTAAGCCTCACAGCCTAGAAGTCATGTAGGCAGGCTCTGTGCCCAAGTCAACCTGAATCCAAAGTCTGTGTTGGGTCTGTACACCAGTCCTGTGGGAAAAGAAGAAAATTGAACCCAACTGAGAGTGGGATAAACTCAGAATATACTTCAGGAAAAGGGACCTTAAATAATTTTTACTATACATACTATTTAAAATATCTTTCATCACACAGCTAAAGAGAAGAGGGGAAAACGAGTTTCATCAGTTTCCTGTCTTCAACTTTTATGCAATTAGGAGCCAGACAGAACAACATGCTCTTCTCCACTATCTTCTGAAAAATATTAGACATATTATTATAGAAAGAGAAAAGCTGAGCTGTTTGAGTGCAGAGCATGAACTTACTTCACTTTTGGGTCGTTGCTCAGAAAAACGTGGGGAAGAATCAGTGAAAGAATCATGAAGAGAAGGAAATATTTTTAAGCAACATCTCTTTAACCTGTGTTTCATAAATCCCGAAGTTTCAAGCCTCAGGGACTCATGACACTTAAGTCACTGGGTGAGCTGGCCTGGGGCCCGTCCACGTGCACAGGTGGAGCCCCGTCAGGAGCTGCCCCAAGCTGGGCACACAGACGGTCTCCTCGTCACCCCAGAGCATGGCTCATGTTTGGGATCTTGGCTGCGCTTTGCACCACTCCGGGTTTCAGCTTACTATCTGTAAAAGGAGGAGTCTTAGAAATTAAGTACAGTGATAGTAAAGTTTAAACTTGAGAATTTTGATTTGTGCTTCTGAAATGGTTGGCATGACACTTGGTAACTAGTTTGACTGGTTCTACACCAGTCATGTGGTCAACACAAAGCTCTTGGCACAGTGGCCTAAGTGAGGAAGAAGCTAAACAGCTCAGCCTAGGTTTAAAAAACAAAAACAGTTTGTCTATGGGGTTGCAAAGAGTCGGACACGACTGAGTGACTTCACTTTCACTTTTCACTTTCATGCACTGGAGAAGGAAATGGCAACCCACTCCAGTGTTCTTGCCTGGAGAATCCCAGGGACGGGGAAGCCTGGTGGGCTGCCGTTTATGGGGTCACACAGAGTCGGACACGACTGAAGCGACTTAGCAGCAGCAGCAGCATAGTGTGTAAAATAGTGAACATCAAGCAAGTGTGACAACAGCCCACAGGAAGAAATACATCTGATGTTTCTCATCATGACCCAGCACATACTTACACGCATCACACACACACACACATGCACGCACATGGGCACATGGGCAAGTCCACACAAATCTGCAGGAAACTATCTGTATCCTTTCAATATGGGATGCCCTCTGACAGGTTCTGTCCTTCTCTATTTCATTTTCCTAATTTGACTTTTTTCCAACAAATGGATTTCTTGACCCACTAAACGGTTATGATGGCAGTTTGAGAAGTACTGTCCAAAGCTGTGCTGTTCAGTGTAGGGATGGAGCACTCGAAATGTGACTAGTATGAAATGAGAGGGGTGGTGAGTTTAAAATACACAGCAGACATTTAAAAATATTACCAAACATTAAAGTAAAATACCTCATTAATGATCTTTCCTGCCGATTGCATGTGAAAGCAAAACTAGTTTGGATAATTTGAAGCAAATGAAATATTTTACTAAAATGAATGTCACCTGTTTCTCTTTACTTTCTGTGGCTGTGAGAACATTTAATATTACAGAGGAGGCTCATATTAAGGTTCTAGCAGGCAGCGCTGACCTAGAGCAGGGTCAGCAGCGACTGTCTTATGTCAAATCCACCCCGCCATCTGTTTTTGTAGATAAATCCTTATTGGAACACATCTTCTCTGCTTCATTCACATACTGTATCGGTGAAGAGTTGCCACACAGACTGTGTATGACCTCAGTTCAGTTCAGTCACTCAGTCATGTCCAACTCTTTCTGACCCCATGGACTGCAGCATGCCAGGCTTCCCTGTTCATCACCAACTCCTGGAGCTCGCTGAAACTCATGTCCATCAAGTCTAAAATATGTACCACCTGATCCTTTGCAGAAAAAGTTTGCTGACCCCTAAAAGAGCATCAGACGCTTATTGTCTGCCAGTTAATGTGTATGTATGTATATATATATATATATATATATANGTGTCCAACTCTTTCTGACCCCATGGACTGCAGCATGCCAGGCTTCCCTGTTCATCACCAACTCCTGGAGCTCGCTGAAACTCATGTCCATCAAGTCTAAAATATTTACCACCTGATCCTTTGCAGAAAAAGTTTGCTGACCCCTGAAAGAGCATCAGATGCTTATTGTCTGCCAGTTAATGTGTATGTATGTATATATATATATATATACACACACACTGCTGCTAAGTTGCTTCAGTCGTGTCCGACTCTGTGCGACCCCATGGACTGTAGCCCACCAGGCTCCACCGTCCCTGGGATTCTCCAGGCAAGAACACTGGAGTGGGTTGCCATTTCCTTCTCCAATGCATGAAAGTGAAAAGTGAAAGTGAAGTCAGTGAGTTGTGTCCAACTCTCAGCAACCCCATGGACTGCAGCCTACCAGGCTCCTCCATCCATGGGATTTTCCAGGCAAGAGTACTGGAGTGGGGTGCCATTGCCTTCTCCGAGATATATATATATACACACACACATACACATACACACATATATTTGTTATTTGACTTGATATTAATGACAATCCTGCAAGAGGAGTTTCATTACCACACTTTACAAAAGAGATTCCAAGCAGTTAAGTAACTGGCTCCAGATCATTCAACTGGGCAGGAAAAAACAGAGCTGGGGTTTGAACCCATGCTAGTCTGATGGAGAATCCCAGGGACAGAGGAGCCTAGTGGGCTGCCGTCTATGGGGTTGCACGGAGTCGGACACGACCGAAGCAACTTAGCAGCAGCAGTAAATCTGATGAGGGTGAAAGAGATGAGTGAAAAACCTGGCTTAAAACTCAACATCCAAAAACCTAAGATCATGGCATCTGGTCCCATCACTTCATGGGAAACAGAAGGGGAAAAGAAGAGGCAGTGACAGATTTTCTTTTCTTCGGCTCCCAGATCACTACGGGCCGTGACTGCAGCCATGAAATTAGAAGTCGTTTGCTTCTTGGAAGAAAAGCTGTGAAAAAGCTAGTCAGAGTATTAAAAAGCAGAGACATCACTTGACAAAGGTCTGTATAATCAAAACTGTGATTTCTCCAGGAGTCATGTGTGGATGTGAGAGCTGGATCATAAAAAAGCCTGAGCAGTGAAGAATTGATGCTTTCAAAATGTAGTGCTGGAGAAGACTCTTGATGATCCCTGGGACTGCAGGGAAATCAAACCAGTCAATTCTAAAGGAAATCAACTGAATATTCATTGGAAGGACTGATGCTAAATCTCCAATACTTTGGCCACCTGATGCAAAGAGCCCACTCATTGAAAAAGACCCTGATGATGGGAAAGATTGAAGGCAAAAGGAGAAGGGGTGGCAGAGGATGAGATGGTTGGCTGGCATCACTGACTCAATGGACATGAACTTGAGCAAATTCTGGGAGACAGTGGAGGGCAGGGAAGCCTGGTGTGCTGCGATCCATGGGGTCTCAAAGAGTTGGACACGATTCAGCAACTGCATGACAACAGGCCTGGGCTACCATTTCTACTTGTAGGCACCTTCCCCTCCTTCAGACAATGCCTTCCTAGCTAGATATAGCACTAAACTCCACCTCTGTGGCTCGAGAACTGGCCCATCGGACGGTCAACCAGTCCATAGGAAAGTGGGGACAGGTTTGGGGAAGAAGGCCTCTCAGGGAATTTAAGGATTGTAACTATCCCTTTAGTTCTAGGGGGAATGAGCAGCTTTTGACCCACCATGCAAATAAATACTGCTTAGATGCCGCTCTGTGAATAACCAAAATGCCATCACTTTAAGCTTCTCTTCACTTCAGTTAGGGCTTTTCATTAAGGTGCCTCTTTTTTCATTTTCTACCCTAATACTTCAGGGCTTCACAACTCAGATTTGATGGCCCCAGATAGCTAAAGTCATTTTGGGGGAAAAAAAATAGTGTGGGAAAGACTGAAAAAGTCACTGGGGCTATTATAAAGTGAAAAAAAAGAAATTGCTGAGTGATACCTATTTTGGTGAATAAATAAAAATCACGTATAAATGTCCTATTCTGTGTGTGTCTGTGTGTGTTGAAGACTATTCTCACAAGGTGTGTGGAATATTTGTTACAATGAAAATATAATTGCTGTCAAGTTTTTGACGTTTCCTAGTTGAAGAAGTCATGCACATGTTCTGCGTGTGCAATTTTAGGTCGCTGCCATCCTTCCACTGATTTCCACGTAGGAAAACACAGAGTAATGAAATCATGTAAGTACAAAGGACTAGGGTCTTCCGGACTCAGTCAGGAAACCCGGGGAGCGGATTAATTGTTTTTGAGAAAAAGTGGGGCCACAGTGCCCCCCTGTGTCCAGGGCGGGGGATGTCACCAGCAGCGGGCAGAGGAAGCCAGCCTCTGCTGCTCTGGGGCAGGGGTCCTGCTGGGCAATTGCATATAGACTATTGCATATAGTGGGCACAAGAAATGCCCGGGAGTCAAACAATATTTATGCTTGTTGAGTGAGAAACGTGACAGAGCTCGAGCTCCAAGGCCCAGATTTTGCCTGTCAAAGGCTTCCAGGGTTTCCAGCCTCTTCTCAGTGGCAGTGGAAGGGCTTGGGAAAGCCACCTGGAAGCGAGGCCCTGAGTCCAGCACAGCATCCGTCCCGGCCTGGCATCCTCAGATCTCTCTTTCTGGCAGATTTCTGGCAGCAAAGAGGTGCGCATGGACTGTAGCCTACCAGGCTCCTCCGTCCACGGGATTTTCCAGGCAAGAATACTGGAGTGGGTTGCCATTTCCTTCTCCAGGAGATCTTCCTGCTCCAGCGATTGAACCCTGGTCTCCCGCATTGTAGGCAGATGCTTTACCATCTGAGCCACCAGGGGGATGTGCATAAATGTAGAATTAGTACTCTTTGAATAAAGGTGTTATACATTTTGAAGGCTCAGTTTCAGGTGTTCCAGAGAGACTTAAGCACTACTGTGCTTACGGGAATATGTCTTATATTTTACATTAACGTGTTTATCATTTATTTTTGGCGGTGCTGGGTACTCGCTGCTGCGCAAGCTCTTCTCCAGCTGCAGCGAGCGGGGACTGCTCTTCACGGTAGCATGCCGGCTTCTCACTGCAGCGGCTTCTCTCTGCAGGGCATGGACTCTGGGGCACGTGGGCTCAGGAGCTGCTGCTCCCGGGCTCTAGAGCACAGGCTCAGTAGTTGTGGCTCGTGGGCTTAGTTGCTCTGAGGCATGTGGGATCTTCCCGACCCAGGGATCAAACTCGTGTCTCCTGCACTGGCAGGCGGACTCTTTACCCCTGAGCCAGAAGGGAAGCCCTGGCAATATGTTTTATAACAGCCACCTTTGTTCCCCATCACCTACTTGTTGCAGGACCAGTCAAATGGCAGATGACTCTCATTACAGCCCTGCAAGGTAGATGCTATTATCTCTACTTTATAGTAGGGACAGAAGAGGAATCTGAAGCTCTGAGAAGCTGAGTTGCTCATGGGGAAAATAACCAGTCCGATACTCAAACACTTCTTGCTCATTTTAGGTGCCAGGGGTCCTGAACTAAGGTTCTGGCCAGGCTGCAAGGACAGCAGGTAGCAGGAGACCAAAAGGCATTCTCTCCAGGCGGCAGTATCTGACTCACAGGAAAGCGAAGTCGCTCAGTCGCATCCACCTCTTTGCAACCCCATGGACTGTAGTCTGCCAGGCTCCTCGGTCCATGGATTTTCCAAGCAAGATACTGAAGGGGGTTGTCATGATCTTCCCAATCCAGGGATCGAACCCAGGTCTTCCACATTGCAGGCAGACTCTTTACTGTCTGAGCCACCAGGGAATCCCTACAGAGGGTCATCCTTAACACCAAAGTGGAGGGCCAGCCACTCTACATGCATCTGTTAGATCAATGAACAGCACCTATTTTACTGCAGCTTGAGCTGGAGGCCCAGGTGATATTCCAGAAGACTGCCCTGACTTCTAAAGCTCCCATGCTGAAGACAGAGGCCAGCCCAGACGGTGATATTGCCTCCATCCTGCAGTTACACAGGAGTCCCTTCCCTGGTCACTTTTAAGCCAGATGGCTGCAGGTGACCCACAGCATCTGCATTCTTTCTTCCAGTTCTTTTTGCTCTCTTAGCGTCCTGAGCAGAGATGGCAAAAGTAATTCCCAAACTGGTATTCCCAAACTGCTAAGCCTTTCATCGAGTTAATATTTGGTCATCGGGAAGAGGCATTCAGACAAGATGCGAAGGATGTTTCACGAATTTGAACAAAGTCATCAATCACTTTTCCTCCAAGTTTTGAGCATTCTCTAGAGTAATCTGTTAAGTTCAGTCAGTCATTTCTGACTCTTTGCGACCCCATGGACTCCAGTATGCCAGGTCTCCCTGTCCTTCACCAACTCCTAGAGCATGCTCAGCCTCATTTTGAGTGAGTCAATGACGCCATCCAATCATTTTATCCTCTGTCATCCCCTTCTCCTCCTGCCTTCAATCTTTCCCAGCATTACGGTCTTTTCCAATGAGTCTGTTCTTCACATCAGGTGGCCAAAGTATCGGAGTTTCAGCTTCAGCATCAGTCCTTCCAATGAATATTCAGGACTGATTTCTAGTAATCTGTGGCCTCCTCCATATATGAAATAAAACCAAATGAAAATTGTTATAGGTCTCACAAGAACATGCATCTTAAAGTGGCATGCAGATATTAAAGAGACATTTTAAAGAATTCTTTGCCTAAAAATGTTAACGTTTTTTAAATACAGGAGAGAATACAGACTCCCTTTATCATCCTGTGCATTTCTTTCACAATTTTCCTCTTCTGTCTCCAGGGTCTTAATCTCGTGGGAAAGACTGGAGGAGGTTCCAGAGCCCCTTTTATAACCATGAGCCAGCATCCACCAGTTCACGTGTGAAGGAAGAAGACGTCTTTGTTCAATGGAGTCCTCCTGTCCTCAGCAATTTGCAATCTTACTGCCTTTCTGTCACCAAATCCATCCCCAGCTCCTGAACAAATCCCAACCTTAACCCCAGGAGTCTTGAAAGATAAACTCCCCTGCCTTTTACGAGGCCCCCCAGCTGTGATCCTTTCCCCCACCTCCCTCCCACAGGCAGTGGGGATATCCTGCTTGGCTCATGATGTCCAAGTGAAGGCTGAGATTCACACTCTGTGCCCAAACGTGCCCTCAGCCAGGGGTGGAGGGGTCAGAGACACAGCTCCTGGGCCTCCAAAGCCTCAGCCCACTGCTCGGGCACCAGATACCTGCCATGACGTCCTGGACCTGCCTAATGTCTGTCCCTTGTACACTGGATGTGCAAATCTGGCCACCTGAACCTGCTGGAGTGAAAGAATGCTTCTCAGCTACATAAATGTGCAAAGAAAAAATTCTCCTGATTAAATATTAAAATTCCCTTAACGTTAGTCAAAAGCATGAACTTTCTGGCCTAGAAAATGACCGAGTGATTCAGCAGAAAAAGGCAGGCCAGGCCAGGTGGGCGGATCCCTTCCTTTCTACCCTGGAGAGCTCACCCCACGGCCACACCTTCAATCACCGCTCACCAGCTGGAGGGCCACCATCCCAGAGGACAAGAACAGGATGGAATTCCAGGAAAATTCGAACCTGTAGATTCTGATCTAGTTAGTGGAAATGATCAGAGCCAAATGGCCCCGGGGTTTGGAGAGACGCAGCTCTGGGTCCCATTTCTGCTGCACAGTTAAATCGCTGGTCATGACATTGCAGCTGGAGAATAATCATTTTAAAAAACAATATTTTTAATTTTAAATATTTTTTAGATTAAAAAATAATATTTAAAAATGTTAATATCTTTTTAAAAAATCTTTTAAATTAAAAAAAAAAGTTATCTTTTAAAAAATCATCATCCCCTCTGGATATTCTCATATCTTCAATAAAGTCTACACATTCACAACCCCCTTGTATGTGAGAGGCTCTGGAGGAATTAAAGGGCAAGGGAGCTAAGGGAAGGTTCGCTTTGCCATCTCACCTTCCACCAAGACTGCAGACAGAGAAGCACCATCCAGGGGACACTAATGGTCCCAGGGAGCCCAGAATAGCCAGCGGAGGCCCAAGGTGAAGGGACAAACACAGGTGAAGAGAGCAATACACCTTCGAAAGCTCACACACTAGGAGGGACGAAGAAAAGTTAGAAAATGCCTGAGACAGTCTTCAACTTCCATGTCCCTCTTCCTTTCAATCTTTCAAACTCACAGTACTCAGGGTATTGTGAGATTTAATGGACCTATTTCTGGTCCAGAAGCCAGTAGCAGAGCAAGGACTAAAACCCAGGTCTCTCTGCTCAGTTGGACTGTGGACTTCTGGCTAATGAGGGGGCTGAGCCAAATGTTCTGGAACATTCTGAGTCCATGGTGACGACGACAACAAGAAACACCTTATTATCCTTATTGTGACATAGAAGCTGATTTAGCATTCCTTCCAAGGAAATTTCGCATGCCTTGACCGCTCTCTCTTTTGAAGAGTGTTGAACAAAAATAAGATCCGAGTTTGGCTAAGGAAACACAGCCCAAACTTGAAGTGCTACCCTGGGTGAGTCATACAGAGGATATTAAGTTCACAGCAACTCCACACTGAGTTAATCAAAGCCCGCTGAAATAGATATTTGGGGTCCACTCTTTGTAGGGTAATAAAAGGCAATGCCCCTTCCTCTCCCTCAGGGAGATGATGTGAGTCACCTAATCTTAAAGAGATCTAAATAAAGGCAGTCTTACCCTAAGCAGTGGCAGCTTAGCCTCCTACTCAGCTCCATGGGGCTGTGAAACACAGGTGAGAAGAGAGACCATTCAGAGCCTCCTGGATAGGAAGGAGGGACACCGGCCGTGCGGAGCCTGCCCACAGCTGGGCCACCAGCTGAGAGACTTCACTTGTGAGTTTATTTGGATCAGCCTGCAGTTACTTGCAAAATAGAAAATTTCAGCTGCATCTCTTCTTACCAGCCTGGAAGACGCAATCCCATCCACGCAGACGTTGCTCCCTGACCTCTCGTCCTTCCCACGTGGACCCCCTCTAGCCTTAAGGAAGTCGAGAGCTGTCCAACAGACTCAGCTCCCCACAGACATCTCCTAGGTCACATAGGAAAGGAAAGCAAGAACTCTGAATGACTTGGTGAAGAACGGGAGAAGTAGCACTGGCACTCAGTGCTGCTTGTAGATGACGCCCTGCAGTCGGGAGCAGCTTGTTCTATCATCTATCCCTAGGCAGCGCAGAAAGGACACTTAGTTCTTGCCATCTGCAACACAAAGACAGCTCAGGCGGGCGGCTGTCACCAGTAAGACCAAAGCATTAGAGGGTTGGAAACTTCAGCCCCTCCTCCCACCAGGACCCTGGGAGAGGAGAAAGGAGCTGGAGATTGAGTTAATAACCAATGGCCAGTGATGTCATCAATCATGCCAACACCATGAGACTCCCATAGAAATCTCTAAAGGAAGCTTCTAGAGCTTCCATGTTGTAAACACATCAAGGCGTGCTCAGAGAGGGGACCAGACCCCCTTTTCCATACCTTGCCTATCATCTCTTCCATTGGCTGTTCTTGAATTGCATGCTTTACAAGAAACTTGGACACAAAGGGGGCTTCCCTGGTAACACAGCTGGTAAAGAATCCGCCTGCAATGCAGGAGACCCCAGCTCAATTTCTGGGTCGGGAAGATCCCCTGGAGAAGGGAAAGGCTACCCACTCCAGTATTCTGACCTGGAGAATTCCATGGACTGAATAGTCCATGGGGTCGTAAAGAGTCGGACACAACTGAGTGACTTTCACTTTCTGGAAACGTAACTAAAGTGTTTCCCTGAGTTTTGTGGGTCATTCCAGCACATCAGCAAATCTGTTGAAGGGGTTATGGGAACCCCCTGAATGTCCAGCCTGTCAATAAAAATACAACCTGGGTTTTCAACCAGCGTCTGCACTGGGGCATCCTCGTGGGACTGAACCCTTAACTTATGGGATCTGCGCTAACTCCCAGGTAGACGGTATAAGAACTGAACTGAATGGTAGGACACCCAGCTGGCTTCGGAGAGTGTGGTAGAAAAAGCACCACGTGTTTTGAGTCAGGTGTGTTATGAGTAAAAATAGTTCAAGGGTTAAAAGTACAGAAAGAGAAAAACCTTCAAACAAACCATCACTAGTACAAATACTACCATAAGATCAAAGAAGTCTAGGACCAACTTTCTAATCTTATCACCTATGGTGCTCAAGAAAGAATTAGCAAACACACACCCGTGCGTATGAGTGTTGGCAACCTAACTTGCAAAGTAGGGAAACTGACAGATAACCCCACCTAAGTTCAGCAGGCTTAATAAAGCAACACAGTAAAGGCTATTCCAAGATATAGAAAAACAATCATCATTACAGGTGGCCTTTTTGTCCCAGCCTCACATTCTGCCTTAATCCTTTCCAAACCTATCTGGTGGGTGATATTGTCCCTATTTAACAGATAAATAAACTGAGTCTCAGAGAGGATAGTTAACTTCCCTGGAGTTTTACTGTCAGGAAGCCGTGCAACAGAAAATCCTTCCAACCGCTACAACACGGGTCCCAGAAGCTGTTTCATGCCAAGTATCTCATGAAACAGTCTAGGGCACTGCGAGAGATCAGATATTCTCAAGTTATCATCCTCTTCACGGTCACTGTCACCAGGAACAGCAGTATTCCATGTGGCTTCCCTGCGGGACTGGCCATGTGATTTGCGGGGCTTAGTGCAAATATTACAACCCCAGGACTCTGTTATTAAGAATTTCAAGAATGTGATTATAAAGCATTAAACCAAGGACAGGTCCCTTCTGAGCCCTGTGTAGCCGCCCATCCCATGCCCAGGAAGTCAGCTCGGCTTCCACAAGTTTCTGTGTGTATAATGAACAAATTCAAATAATCTAAGAGCCTCTTGAAGGAGGACTCAGAAATTCTTGCAGTAAAGCTCACCCCCCAGTGATCTTTTTGACTGTCTTCATGTATATATTCTGTAAATACCCTGTGATTCTATGACATGAGAAACTCAAAAGTTAATTTTAAATGCCCCCTTGACCAGATGCTAAACTCACAGCTGCGCAGAAGCCTGATTTTCCTGCTGCTTGAAAACTCGGGAAGACCTCCATCTTGCTGACCAGCCTGGGCAGCTTAGCTCAAAGGTGGAGAGCAACGTCCTCTTTCGAGCAGCATATGGACACATGGCTGAGGCCCTCCTCCTTCCGCTGTGGTCTCCTAAGGAGTGAGCCCAGCAACCAAAACACAGTGCTTTCACACCTGTTTGAATTTGATTTCCTGCTTCCAACTGGGTTGGAACACAAGCTGGACTTCTAGGGTGGCTGGTTAGTCATTTGGAAGAGACGAATATCCGCTTTCACGCTTCCACTCTCGCCACGTTTATTCTGGGGCCTTTCCAGTGCTTTCGAAACGTACTTCCCAATCCCGCGTCTTTTTCCTCTCTCATCAAAAGCCTTCTCTTCCTCCCCATGATTGCCCCTTCACTTTTAAAAAGTCTGCCAGGATCCCAGACCAACCCAGATTGGACCTACCCAGGCTCTGGAACCAGCAAATCTCGCTCGAAGCCCCCCGGTGACGCTCAGGGAGAAGCCAGGAGGACTGGGACGGCGACGCAGGCCCAAGCTGGCAGTGGCCACCGCCGTCAACTTGTTCTCAACCTCAGTCCTGTTGTCCCAGGTGTAGCCTTGTGCTCCAGAGCTCTGGTCCCCAGGTATTTTAACAACTCCAGGTCACTTGGAATATAAACAGTCAGAGCGGCAGGGCTTCCCTTCTCAAAACCCGTGGCAACAGCTGGTGCTGGCCTGGGGAGGGAAGGGCCCTCTGGCTCCTGATTCAGGGCAGCAGGAAAACCACCCCTGCCCTGCAGCTGGCCTGCAGGAGGCCCCACAGCGCCCCCTTCTGGACAAACTGGGTAGATGTTCCTGTGTGCTGACCCATTACTTATGCACAGGGATTGTGTGTGGATCTGCAGCTTACTGTCCTGGTACACCCACTGAGAGTCTTCAGAGGGAAAGCGAAAGCAAGGAAAGTAAAAACATGATCCGTGGGTGCTCCAGCTAACAACGACTTCTATGTCAGAGAAGACTAGAAAACACAGCATCTCTACCTCGTTTCTACTTTCAACTCAAAAATAGCAGTCTGACGGCCCAGCTCTGAATCTAGGAAGAATCTAGCATTTGCCATTAAGGATGATGAGGGTGGCTCTAGCTGAAGACTTTCTCATAAGGCTCAGGAAGGGGTTCCATAAACGGGCCCTTCATCTCATCACAGAATTCTCCCTGAGGATGGAGAAAAAAGCATGCCGAGTGAGCAGAGGTTTTATTTTCTTATCCCACCAGGACACAAAAAACAGCCCTCAACATGTCCGTCGCAGCCCTAGAAAACTCCAGCAAAGAACTTCAAGAAATATAGGAATTTCGCACATTTTTCTTTACATTACTGTTAGGGGAAGCTCATTGAAAGGGCCCACCCTGGCCAGGTACCATAGTAACCATTTGCATGAGCTGTTTTACGACAGGAGGTCCTGGTAAGAAACACGGAACTAATAAGCCTCCACCAACCGGAAGAGTTTGGGAAAGGTCGAAAGGAGACACCACATGTCCGATCACCTCCCAGAATCCTTCTCTCTGGCATCCATCTTGGCTAAACAAGGCGTGCACCACCAGGAAGGATTCTGAGTCAGAATGATTGGCTAAAGACGACCCGGAAACTAATCCCATCACCATAAAACCCGAGACTGCAAGCCATGTGACAGAGCTGTTCTCCTGGGTTCCCTTACCTTCCTGCTCTCCACCCGGGTGCCCTTTCCCAGTAAAATCTCTTGCTTTGTCAGCAGATGTGTCTCCTCAGACAATTCATTTCCAAGTGTTAGACAAGAGCCCAGTTTCAGGCCCTGGAAGGGGTCCCCCGTCCTTCAACTTTACCGGAAAACATATACCAACAGCAAGATGTATTTATTTTTAGACCCAGGGCTTTTTTTCTTTCCAACCACAGTAGGAAGTCAAAGAAGAGAACTCTAATGGGAATGATTAAACACATTCGGAATCTCTTTAAAAGTTAAAAACCATCAATATTAATAGACCTTTTTCTAGACCAGTTTCACAAGCAGTTGTACTGTTGAGCTCTGGATTTATACGCTGATGTAATTTACACATCATTTTTTACTTAAATCCTTCTTTGAATATCAAATGAATGCTAACTTCTCCTTGTTTTCCTTCAGAAGGAAAGAGGAAAAGGAACAGAAAAACATCACTCAGAGAAAGCCAAAAGTCTTGGGAAAGACAGGGGGAAGTGGGGGAAGTGGACTCAAAAACTCTTTATCTGATTCCATGTTATTGCATTTTAAAATAACGGCAGCTATAGGAGTTTGTAATCTTTCCCAGACAACAGCATGGGAACATAATTGACTATGACAAATAAATTTTTGGCTTCACAAGATGAGCTGCTGCCCAATTATTCTTATAACCTACTTGAACCTTGTCAACCTCTGCAGTGAAAAGGCTGGTTATTGATTGACTGCTAGGCAGAGAAGTTCAACTGATCGCCAGGACCTAAAAAGGAGGACCTGTCCTAACAAGCAAAAGAGCAGAGTTTTTTTGGTTTTTTTTTTTTCAACTTTGGTGCTGTTCTTCCCTTAAAACCGTCCTCCCTATGCCCTTGCATGTCTTCTTCCCCAGTCAGACAATTCAGTTACACCAACATGCACTGTGATAATGACAAGTTGGGGTACAAAAAGATGAACATAGTCCTCATCCCCAGAGACATCTCAGGATTGTGCTGGCTCAGACAGACAAGAAAACACTTACCACACTCCTGTAATAATGAAGCGCTGTAGTAAATGTGATGGGGACAAAGTTCCTGGAAAAGGCCCAGCCCAAGTGTCATCTATCTAGAGAAGGCTTCCCGACATCCCCAGGCTGAGGTGGGTGAGTATACAATTAATAAATGTGTATTGAGTGCGTAGCGTTCGGATCCATGATGAACCAACCATCAGAGTGCTTACATTCTGGTGATGGAGGTAGACAGACATAAGAAGATAAAATTGTGACTGATACCATGAAGAAGGGGGAAAAGGAGAAATGATGTAGGGCTAAGAAAGGGGGACCTATTTTCAGTGGCAGGATGAGAGAAGAGCTCTCTGGAAAACAGGGCTCCAGCTGAGAACGAAAGGATGTTTCCGTGTAAGAGGGTGAACGCCAACTGGAGAATGGTGGTAGGTGGGGGGTAGGAAGTTGTCCAGAGGGAATGGGCCCGAAGGGTGTTTTGAGGAAATGAAAGTTAGGAGGTTGGGAAGCTTCCACTGGAGAGATGACGTGCCTGGGCTAGTGTGAAGCATGGCCATGGAGGGAAAAGGCCAGACTTAGGGACGTTTTGGAGATAGAACTGAGAAAGCTTGTAGGTTGGGACTGATGGAAGAGAAAAAAACAGGCCGATACTTACCTTTCTAGCTTTGACTCTCTAGAGAAACTTGGGAAGGAGTAGGGGTGAGTCTGCAGGGGAAATGACCAACATTTCCACTGTACCGTGATCATTTTGAGATGCCTGTGCATTGCCCAAATGGAGATGTCCATTAGGGTGAAGGATACAGGAAACTGGAGCTTGGAGGAAAGGTCTGAGATAGAAACATACACTCGGGAATTATCAGTACACATGTGGAATGCAAGTGCCCAAGGAGGGATCCAAAGAGAATGCAGAGCCAAGAGAATGGGGATCGAGAATGAGTCCGAGGAAGTTTTAGGAGCTACACCGGAAGGGTTATGAAGAAAAATACAAGAGATCCAGCTAGTGAGACTTAGAAAGGCTATGGACAGTGAAACAAAAAAGTAAATAACAACCACTACTAAAATATACCCAACTCCAGCCAGCTGCCCCCTCTGTCACTCAAAGGGCCACCAGGGTCGGCTGCATGGGTCTAGCGGTCTAGGCACATGAGCTTTTCCGCGCCCTCTGCTCTGAGCTCTCCTTCCCTGCATCATGGGTTGAAGCAGGAAGACTGCAGGAAGCTCTGACCAAGTACTCTGAGGGCTGCCCTGTCTTCTCCTGCAGGAACGTCCAGAGCAAGTGGCGAATTACCCTCTGGCTCTCTCCTTTTCTTCATCAGCTTCTTCCACAAAGGGTACTCAAGATCTCAGCATCACTAAGACAACCTTTTGAGCACACTTACCACACACCTATACTGAAACTAAAGCAAGTAAACCAAAACATAACCCTGCTCTCGCATCCTCCTCTTGATGCCCACTCTTAAAAAGAAATCACATTCACTTTCTCGCCAGCCATTCCCAACTCACAATCAGATGCCAACTGTAGCCCTTATATTGCTGACTCTAGCTCTGCTCAGCAACCGCCTTGAAAATGATCCCTTTTCAGGACTTACATGATTTAATGTCACTGTAGCACGAAGCGTGTCAGCCACTCCAAGACCCTTAATTCTCTCCTGATTCCCCTCCTTACTTCTCAACATCCTAAGTACCCTGAAGCACTTCTGCCNGTATGCTTGAGCTTCTCTTGTGGCTCAACTGGTAAAGAATCCACCATCAATGCGGGAGACTTGGGTTTGATCCCTGGGTTGGGAAGATCCCCTGGAGAAGGGAAAGGCTACCCACTCTAGTATTCTGGCCTGGAGAATTCCATGGACTGTATAGTCCATAGCGTCACAAAGAGTCAGACAAGACTGAGCAGCTTTCACTTTCGGAATTACACTGACCTGGGAACCACTCATTTCAATCATGTTTGGAGTCGTGAGTTTCAAATGGAATCCATCTCCCCTCTTTCCATTTTGAATGAACATGAGTGAGTCTCTTAACCTTCTGGGCATTGATGGACTAGTGTTGACCCCACCCGCTGTGCTTGGAGGAGACCTAGAGGAGGTGATGGCACAGTTTCTGGCATACAGTGATGGCTATTGTCATCTTTATTATGTCAGCCTGCTGCCTGTCACGCTGCCATCACTCTGAAGTGATAACGGTGGTAGTGCTTCGGATCCAACCACACAGCGCAGCCTCAGATGAGCCTGCCTGTAGCGCTGTTTGTCCACTGTGGTCACTGAATAGAAGATAAAGAGAATTACCCCTCCCACAGGTGTTCAGAGCAGGAAGATACAAGTTAGGTTCATTCACTCTTTTCTTGTTAACACGCATGAGCAAAAGGAAGTCAGGGAGTTCTATTTTTACCTGACTCTCTATGCTGATGAGAAAAGATGTCACTTCAGAGAAATCTCAATTCAGACTGAGAACGTGGTCTAAATATAATCCATTCTTCAGGCAGAAACCACCTCATTAAGTAGAAGGCCCAAGAAGACTGAAGCATTTGTTCGCTACACTTATTGCCTGATGAATTCTAATAGGAGGAGTGTGAATTCACTCCATTTACTCAGCGCAGATGAAAGACGAAAGGACACGGGGGGAAAGATGAATTGTGAGTCCCTGGCTCATCATTCCTATGTGTCAGCATCTTCTTCTAGGAGATAACTTGAGGCAAAATGTCAGGGTTGATGCAAATTCTTTATGTCCACCATAAAAACCACACAATTTTGAATTAGAGTAACTGTCTCTTTTTTAGTAGCTTGATCCCAGTGTAAAGTAGGAACACTTCTTGAGAGTTATTGCTGGTATTTTCATTTCTATCTCCCTCGCCCCATCTCTTCTAATCATGGCAAAGAATGCCACTTATACATCTCTCACTTCCCTTTCTTCTGCCAGGATGGCATTCAGCAGTGACATCTTTATGATGGGCGAAATGATGGAGAGAGGGTTTTTCTAACCTTCAGGAGAGGATTTTGTTGCTTGACACAGCTTACTGGGGTTAAATGCTAAATGATTTGGCTAAAGGATCAAACCAAGGACCCAAGTTAGGCTTCTGTGACCCCAGAAATCCAGTGATGTGATTATGGCTCTATTTTCTGTATTCACTTTTTTTTTAATGATATAACTTGGTAATTCTGAGGGGGGCTTTGTTATCAAATCCCAAAATATTTTTTTCATAAAGTTATTTTCTTTATCAAGAGAGAGAGACAGCAACCAGGTAATTGACTTCTAAGTTGAGGTTACAGATTCGGCGACATTTTTAAAATCAGAGGCTAAACTATGCTTTTGGGGAATAACAGCAAATTAGGAGAGTCCTAATTCACTTGGAGGTTTTATTTATTAGCACCCAGATACTGTTTTATTTGTAACATCCTGTCCCCCTTTCGAAACAAAGATTAATAACATTCTTTCTTCCCCTTTTGTTTGGAGTTATCTTTTCCTAGAAACCATAAGTTCAGAAACATAACACTGGTTTTTGTTTCCTCTGAGAATTCAATCTCTAATATTATTTGTCACCCAAGAAAACTATTCCCTAGTTTTATCTCCTGACTTTTTTTTTNGCTGGTAAAGAATCTGCCTGCAATGCAGGAGACCCTGGTTCGATTCCTGGGTTAGAAAGATCCACTGGAGATGGGATAGGCTACCCACTCCAGTATGCTTGAGCTTCTCTTGTGGCTCAACTGGTAAAGAATCCACCATCAATGCGGGAGACTTGGGTTTGATCCCTGGGTTGGGAAGATCCCCTGGAGAAGGGAAAGGCTACCCACTCTAGTATTCTGGCCTGGAGAATTCCATGGACTGTATAGTCCATAGCGTCACAAAGAGTCAGACAAGACTGAGCAGCTTTCACTTTCGGAATTACACTGACCTGGGAACCACTCATTTCAATCATGTTTGGAGTCGTGAGTTTCAAATGGAATCCATCTCCCCTCTTTCCATTTTGAATGAACATGAGTGAGTCTCTTAACCTTCTGGGCATTGATGGACTAGTGTTGACCCCACCCGCTGTGCTTGGAGGAGACCTAGAGGAGGTGATGGCACAGTTTCTGGCATACAGTGATGGCTATTGTCATCTTTATTATGTCAGCCTGCTGCCTGTCACGCTGCCATCACTCTGAAGTGATAACGGTGGTAGTGCTTCGGATCCAACCACACAGCGCAGCCTCAGATGAGCCTGCCTGTAGCGCTGTTTGTCCACTGTGGTCACTGAATAGAAGATAAAGAGAATTACCCCTCCCACAGGTGTTCAGAGCAGGAAGATACAAGTTAGGTTCATTCACTCTTTTCTTGTTAACACGCATGAGCAAAAGGAAGTCAGGGAGTTCTATTTTTACCTGACTCTCTATGCTGATGAGAAAAGATGTCACTTCAGAGAAATCTCAATTCAGACTGAGAACGTGGTCTAAATATAATCCATTCTTCAGGCAGAAACCACCTCATTAAGTAGAAGGCCCAAGAAGACTGAAGCATTTGTTCGCTACACTTATTGCCTGATGAATTCTAATAGGAGGAGTGTGAATTCACTCCATTTACTCAGCGCAGATGAAAGACGAAAGGACACGGGGGGAAAGATGAATTGTGAGTCCCTGGCTCATCATTCCTATGTGTCAGCATCTTCTTCTAGGAGATAACTTGAGGCAAAATGTCAGGGTTGATGCAAATTCTTTATGTCCACCATAAAAACCACACAATTTTGAATTAGAGTAACTGTCTCTTTTTTAGTAGCTTGATCCCAGTGTAAAGTAGGAACACTTCTTGAGAGTTATTGCTGGTATTTTCATTTCTATCTCCCTCGCCCCATCTCTTCTAATCATGGCAAAGAATGCCACTTATACATCTCTCACTTCCCTTTCTTCTGCCAGGATGGCATTCAGCAGTGACATCTTTATGATGGGCGAAATGATGGAGAGAGGGTTTTTCTAACCTTTGGGAGAGGATTTTGTTGCTTGACACAGCTTACTGGGGTTAAATGCTAAATGATTTGGCTAAAGGATCAAACCAAGGACCCAAGTTAGGCTTCTGTGACCCCAGAAATCCAGTGATGTGATTATGGCTCTATTTTCTGTATTCACTTTTTTTTTAATGATATAACTTGGTAATTCTGAGGGGGGCTTTGTTATCAAATCCCAAAATATTTTTTTCATAAAGTTATTTTCTTTATCAAGAGAGAGAGACAGCAACCAGGTAATTGACTTCTAAGTTGAGGTTACAGATTCGGCGACATTTTTAAAATCAGAGGCTAAACTATGCTTTTGGGGAATAACAGCAAATTAGGAGAGTCCTAATTCACTTGGAGGTTTTATTTATTAGCACCCAGATACTGTTTTATTTGTAACATCCTGTCCCCCTTTCGAAACAAAGATTAATAACATTCTTTCTTCCCCTTTTGTTTGGAGTTATCTTTTCCTAGAAACCATAAGTTCAGAAACATAACACTGGTTTTTGTTTCCTCTGAGAATTCAATCTCTAATATTATTTGTCACCCAAGAAAACTATTCCCTAGTTTTATCTCCTGACTTTTTTTTTTCTTTGTTGACAAAACTCTCCATCGTGCCTAGTCCACAAGCCTCTGGATAAACACTTGGTGAACTGGAATACAAACGTGAAGTGATCCCTAAAAACCTCAGCCATTGAGACAGTCTTCTTAAAATGCTGGGCCTCAACAGCACATCCGGCAGAGCCCTGCCAGGGAAAGCAGGTTCTCCTGCCAAGAAAAGCAAAAAGAGACCACAAATGGCTACCAAATCACTCCAAAATGTTCTCGTCTTTCCAACAGCCCTAAAAAGATAAACTTCCCCAAGCCCTGGGGATCCAAAAAGTATTTCACTCAACATTTTCACAGGATACTAAAGAAAGAGAAAAAAATAAGGCAGGAGTGAAGCTATAAGAGTCTCACTTCTTTGCCTCTTGCACTGACTTTCGGTCTTTTTTTAACTCACCTCATCCTCATTTAAGATCTTTTTTAGAACATGATGCAGTTGTGTCATTGCTGGAGGACTCAAGGTCTTCATTCATAACCAAGTTAGAAGGATAACAGAAAAACACAAGGTCAAAGCCAAAGGCTATAGGTGAGTAGATGGCTTCACTAATAGTTCCTAGTGCACATTCTCGGAGGTCATGGAGTTTGACATATAGAGTGTCGTGCTCCCAGCTCCCAGGGTGGCCACACACACTGAAACTGCATTTCTAGCCTCCCGTCACACCTCTCCTTTCCTCTCGCTTTCCTCTGAAGCTTTACTGGTTCTCTGAAAGTTCTCTATATATACCAAAAGCCCTTCTCTCAGCATCTCTGTACACGCTCATCTCTGCCTGGAATATTCTTCCCCTCTCCTCACCCTCCATCCAATAGTCAACTTCTTCCCAGATCAGTCATCACATCCTCAGGGAGGCAAACCTTTTATCCTGCCCCATCAGGTTAAATCAGTGACCTTTGTTCTACAATTTTACAATACTCTGAATTTTCTTCCCAGTATTCATGATGATTTCTGATTATCCATGTATTTCTGGGACTATCCGATTAAGGGCAAGCACCAAGCCTATGTTGTCCATCTTTAGTATTCAATCCTTTACACTCAGTTTTTCTGGATGGATGAATAATAGGTAGAAAAATCAATGAACTCACAATCTCTGATTGAATTCATGATGGAAGAGATTTTATCAACTAATATTCCAACAGAGGAGGCAAATGTGGAAGCCCTAGCAACTTATGAGTAGATGATGAATTTGAAGGCATGAAAATCCCAAAGAACTGTAAAGATTAATATGCAAACTCCACAGCCGTAACTCCAAAGAGCAAAAAGTTTTATGCTGGTGAGGATTCATTGAGAGGGCTGCAAATTTCCTACTTGTCCAGCTGTACCTGATTCTTTTTATTAAGTCCATCCTGTATGCCCCTGAACTCCCACCAAACCCATATACACACACACGTACACATGCAGACAGGGAAATGTGTAAAAAACTGGTGCAAGCTCTGACATTCTTTCTTAGAAATTTATCCAGACTACTCCCACTTACATAGTCCCCTTGCTTTTTGTTTGTTTATTTGTTTTTGTTTTTGTTTTTTAACTGTTGCACACAGGATCTTTAGTTGCGGGCATCTAGGATCAAGTTCCCTGGCCAGGGATGAAACCTGGGCCCCTGCACTGGGAACATGGAGTCTGGGAACCACCAGGAAGTCTCTAGTCCCACTGCTTTTTGCTCTCAACCCTGTTGGTTCTTTCAACCTGAAACCTCATTTATTTCTGCCCACCCTTTTCTGTTTTCAACCTCATTTCACAGATTGCCAGACTTCTTTCCACATGCTTGTGCCTCAACAGCATTCTAAATCCTCTCCTCCTCTCTCCACCCCTCACAAGGTCGCTCAAAACTGGTTTCTCCATCTCCAGTCTCCTCTTTGAAGAACAGCAATGAAACAACAACCATCACAACAGTGGCCAATATCTACAGAGTGCAGTAGGTCAGATGCGGTCTTGCCTGGAGAACCCGCGTGGACAGAGGTTCCTGGCAGGCTGCAGTCCACGGGGTCACAAAGACTTGGACACCACTGAGAGACGAAGCACAGGGCAGATGCTGTTCTACATGCTTCAGTCACAGGCACATTAACTCCCGGAACCCCCATATCATTTCACTCCCACTTGTGGCTAGAACAACAGTAGGACAGAGATTGAATGTCATGCTCAGGGTCACAGCAAGGAAGTGACAGAGCTGGGATTAAACTCAGGCTGGGTCTTTTAACCATTGCACAGCTAGCCTGATGGGTCTTTCCAGAATTCCACTTCTGTCCTTTCACTCTCCTGGAGACATCAACATGGGCTTGAATGTTTGCAAATGGGCAATAAGAAGCCAAATTCTTGATCCTAGCTTTTGAGAGCTACCACCAACTGGCCTTACCTTGACTGGTGCTGGCTGGCCAACCTGGCCTGTCACTGTAATAAAGGATTCGTGATAGGAAAGAATTGGCTCTTCCCAAACTTCCCTGGTGGCACAGCGGATAAGAACCCTCCTGCCAGCGCAGGGGACACAGGTTCGATCCCTGGTCCTGGAAGATTCTACATGCCACGGAGCAACTAAGCCCGCGTGCCACAACTGCTGAGCCTGCTCTCTGAAACCTACAAGCTGCAACTGTAATACTGAGCCCGTGCGCTGCAACTACTGACGCCCAGGCGCCGAGAGCCCATGCTCTGCAGCAAGAGAAGCCACCACAGTGAGAAGCCCAGGCACCAAAATGAAGAGCAGCCCCAGCTCACTGCAACCAGACGAAAGCCCGTGCACAGCAATGAAGACCCAGAGTAGCCAAAAACAAATTAATTAATTAAAAAAAAAGAGAATTGGCCCTTCTCTAAGCCAGCCCCCCTCCATGTTTAATCCTATGTAATTTCCAAGCATTTTCTGTACTTACAATATCCTACACTTTCTTTCCACCTACACTCAAGACTCAATTTGAAGTTCTAACTACCCTGTGAATAAAAACATTGCTTATTTGGATTGACCCTTCCTCTCAATTCCCACTGGAGTTTAAATAAAATAAAACAGTGTGGGTGACTACTCAGTAATTCTTGAAAGTCCACTTGATGTTAAACCTGGCCAATCCTAGTTGATGGATTTATTGCTCTTTGAAATGAAAGAGAATGTACATCATCAAGCGAGTATTAGAGGGAATTCCCTGGTGGTCCAATGGTTAAGAATCCGGTTAAGAATCCACCTCCCAATGCAGGGGACCTGGGTTCCATTCCTGGTCAGGAAACTAAGATCCCACATGTCACATGACAACTAAAGAAAGCTCTCGAGCTACAGTAAAGACCCAGAACAATATTAAAATTTAATAAAAAAATAAGAGAGTTTTAGAAAGAAACTTATTCTAGGATTTAGTCTTCTATTAGGCGATTTTGAGGAAGTCCCAGGGAAGTGGGGCTTTGTTGTGGATTGGATGCTATCAGTTAAACAGAGGTAATTCTATAATTGGCTATCTTTATAAATCTTATCTAGGAGGAAGGAAAACTAGAAGCTAACACTGTAATTGGTACAGAAGTAAAGACAGTCACTGCTCTCAACCAGGAGAGGGGGATCATTCGTATTTTTTAGTTTGTATAATGACCTTGCTTTTGCCTCTTCACTGACAAGATATAAGGCAGCCTTGTGTCTGCCTTGATCCATCACAGTCACAGAAGGATCTTGACTGATACCAGCATGCTGTGAAATAATTGATCTTCAGCAAGAGAACATCATAGCTTTGAAGTGAGTGCCAGGTCAGTTCCTAGACACCAAGGCTTCACTGATAGAATGTCAGATATTGGGGGTTGCGTGTGTTTAAAACAAAACAAAACAAAAAACCGCTACAAAAGAAATTAGAGCCAAGCTAATCTGGATAAAACAGAAGCCTTCACCAGCTCTCCAAAAAGGCATCCCCTGTCGACCACCACATTAATATTTCATGCAATGATTTGTGATGACTTTTGTTCCGTGTCAGCTTCGAGAGGGGCTGCAACCACGTTTGCCGAGTCCCCTTCCCTGTATGGCTCCAGGTTAGAGTGGGCACCAGAGGGACTTAACATGAGATTTGAAGAGGAGAGTAAAGCTACAGCCATCCCCACGCTCCGGAAGTTGCTAAGAGCATCGGGCACCTTGGCAGTTCATACACAACGTCACTGGTTGGCTCGTTCACCTTTCCTGGGTGGAACAGCACCCTGGCCCGCAGGCCCTCCCGTACCTGCCGGAAATCCTCTTCCAGCTTCTCCGAGTCTCCTGGACCAGGTGTGTGAGGATGCAGGTCACTCAAATCATGGAGGCTGGGGACAGCAGAGACAGACATGACTTTCGATGTTTTGTGGGTTCCAGCTCATTCTTGCTCTTCCAGTTTCACATCCAACTTTCCTTCACAACTGCTGGCCACTTGAACTCAGGTCCAAGACCGGATGCAAATGCCATAACCTCAAGGAGACTTTGCCACCGGTGCCCATAACTGTCTGTGGTTACCGTAATCCCTTATGCTACATGGACCTTAAAAGTTCTGAAAAATCCCTGACTGATATACACTCCAGATTTCCAGCTAAGAAGAGATCCCTCATCCCTGGCATTCTATCCCTAAGATGTAAGGACCACGTGACAAAGAGAGATGGATGAGATTCCTCCAGTGCCAGGTATGGCCCAGGGACAGGCTTGAATCTGACTCCCTCGTCCTGATTAGCGTGGTTGAGTGCTCTTAGTGAGAGCAGTACTGGGGCAGGAAGATCTAGGGAGAGTGGCAAGCGGCCATGAGGATAGTAACTAAGCAGCCACAGGCTGTGTCACCCGGCCTGGGGGCCAGACTCAGCTTCTAAAGGCAACAGAGTCACAGCAGAGATGACGTAACGAGAACCAAATCTGAGCGGTGAGGCAAAGATAGAAAATGACACTAAAGAGTAAAAAGAGTGTCAAGAGACTAGGGAATGTGATAATGCAGGTGAGCAGTCAGACCAGCGTGAAAGAATGGAAGGTGTAAGCACGGACGCCCAGGTGAGAAGTGGTCGATATGAAGGCTTTATAGAGCTGTGCCCAGCTGGACAGTCCTGCCTCTGCCAGGGGTTAGAGGCACTGAGCTGTGTGTCAGGTACTATATTCACTGCTTTACACAGTAGCTCACTGAATCATCACAGCTACCGCAAAAGACAGGCTTCCGCACGCCAGCCTAATAAATGAGCTGACGCAGGTGACATTAGGTGACTTGCCCAAGATCACTCAAAATAAGTAGAAAGACAGGAATTTAGATCTTTTTGATCTGACTACCATTACACCTCTTGAGATCCAAACTTTCTAGGCTTAAAAACATCAAGAAAAAACCCTTTTGAGAAACCTGATAAATATTTGTCAAATCCAACAGTCCAGCTTCCCCTACTATGTGTTGGCTGGTTGTTCCTCAGAAGTTGATAACCAATACATTGCTCTCAGATTAAGCTGCAAGGATGGAAGGAATGACTGAAAGGAAAGGGGTAGGGAACCTGACTTATGGAAAGCCTCAAGAAAGCCTAACCAAGAGAGAAAGTACCAGAAATTCTCTGCTGGCTCAGGGAATGATGCAAAGACACAGAGACGGGGATGCAGGTTGGGGGACAGATGTGGCATCCTGCCTTGCGGCTAAAGTCCTTGGGGTTGAAGTTCTGTCTGATAACGGAGGGAAGAGTTTCTGTGGGGTCTGTAGGATGGGACTGTTCCCCAGGTGTCCTGCACCAACCTGGGGCTTTCAGGCCTCAGAAGGTATGGAAAAGACCAAGATGTTCCACAAGCCTTCGGGGGAGGAAGAGGAGATCACTGAAAGGCCGGCTGGGGAGCCTCCCAAGAAGGCTGCAACTGTGGCCAGGAGGCTGAGTAACCCCAACAAACCAGTGTCAAGACGGAGTCCCCCTGGATCTCAGCAGTATCAGTGCAAGCCAGACCCAAAGAGCAGCCAAGTGAGTGGAGAGGACCGCAGAGTCCCAGGGAAGCAGAGAGAACTCCGCACAAGTTACTCTTGTTACAGACCTGAGCACCCAATGTCCCCCAGATGCCCAGGAATGAGAAAGTGATACCACACACAGCCAAGAGCCTGCAGAAACGCAGGAGTCCTCCAGTGTCCCAGGGCTCAAAGTCACTTACACCTCCGTGGTACCATTTGGGACAGGAGGAATCTGGTGAAAGCTGGGGAGAAAGGATAAAAGAGTGCATCACCCCAAAAAGAGAATGTTCCTGAAAAGACCCCTTCAGGGACTGGATTTGGATTTGTTTTTTTCTTCCTCTGCTACGCAGTAGGAGTCAGGCATGGGGCTTGAAAGGAAAGTTGTGTAAGTTATAGAGAAGAATGAAGTAGCAGGTTCTTGGCATATCTCAATCAAGTGTGAATAAATAGGTGATTCCAATTCAGATACTATGAAAATACGTCCTAGATATTTCTGGAGATTCAAAGCAGGGTGTTGTGCTTGAATGTAAAACATGAGGACCAGAGGGGACACTAGAAATTGTCAAGTCCCTGGTGTTTTCCTCTGCTTGTGCCTTATCTGATGGTGTCAATCCCCTTTCTCTCCTTCCCTATGAACAGCAAACCACAAGCACTGGCATTGAAAAGATGGTGCCGGCTTTGCTATATGCATTAGTTGGGAATGACGATCTCTTAAAAGGCTGCCCCCAGCACCGGCCCCAACACATGTAGCTCAGAAAGGCTGCAGGCAGGAATCGGAGCCATAGGACATGTGTTCCGTGGGTCAGAAGCCAACCCTGGTTTTATTAAAGTATGTACAGGCGACGGGGAAGGAGGAGGACCACTCTGTGATATGGCCAATGCCACAGCCAGGCTCGCTCTCTGGGGCTGGCCTGCTGGTGGCTCTTTGGAAGTCGGTCTGGTTGGAGCTTTGGAAGAGACCTGATGAATCCGGTCTCGACCTTCTCTTGACCGGAGCTGATCATGGCATCTGGTCCATCCCCAAAAGGTGGGCTGGGAAGGCCACTGGGTTGGTAGAATGGGGTGAATTTCTTTGCCACTCACATAGTCTCTTTGGAAGAAACTGAGTTCTTATAAGCAGCATGGGAATCTTTCAGAGGACCCCAGCAGTCAGGGAGGCAACAGCCTACCAGAAAGTAAGCTCGACTGGCCCTCCACTGGTTTTGAAATCAGAAGCCCGGGCACAGCGAAATTCACGGGCAGAATCCCACTCTGGGTCTGTACCGCCCCGGCTGACACATACGGACGGCTGCACAGAAACGCTCCTCCCTGGGCCTGCGGCTCACTTCATGTTTCTCTCGATCCAGTCTTTAAAAGGCAGCACTTTGGTGAAGGCCGTGGAGAGCCCGTGGCTGCATGTCTTGTCATAGCTCCAGCTGACCAGCCCCACCAGGTGCCAGCGGGGCTCCGGGGACGCCCGGCCCGGGAAGGACACGGCCGCGATGCCCCCCGTCTCAGCTGTGCAGATGTCGGAAGGGGCCGTGGGGTCCCGGCCGGCACAGAACATGCTGTCCGTGACGCTCACCGGGATCCCTTGCGCCTCGTGCTGCTCCTCACACAGCAGCGAGTCCGCCACCCTCACCACCCCCGAACGCAGCGTGTCGTTCTTGTAGCCAGGGCTGCTGGCGTCCGCCAGGACGTTCCAGCCGGCCACGGTGATGCGGGACTCCTGGAAGGAGGTGCTGAGATCCCGAGGGGCCGCCAGGCAGATGGGCTGGACGCGGGTGCTGATGCGAGCCTTGTCCAGGAGCTTCAGGATGGCGATGTCCGTATCCAGCAGGATGGGGTCGTAGTTGGGATGGAGGATGATGGCAGAAATCTACAAAGGTAAAGAATGGACAGCAATGGTGAGCGGCCAACTCCACGGTGACGGCAACAGGCAAACCCCGGGGCTAAATTATCAGGAGAAAATATCTGAGAGTCAGCTGCAATTATTTGGACACACTTCGCTCAGTGGATCATAGAAAGCAACTGCTCTGTTTCCAGGGTTGCAAACTGAAATGCCGACCAGGGCTGGAAGGTGGTTTTTAAATAAGTGGAGTGGACAAGCGAGGCTTCGAAGGACGGGAGTGCCACACCCCAGGCACAGAGGCACACCACTTTGCTCAGCTGACCACTGCCGTGCAGAGATGCTCATTTTGCCAGAAAACAGACTCCAGACCTCTGGCTGAAACCTCCTGGTTTTTAAATGTTGGCTGCTGCTAAGTCGCTTCAGTCGTGTCCGACTCTGTGTGACCCCATAGACGGCAGCCCACCAGGCTCCCTCATCTCTGGGATTCTCCAGGCAAGAACACTGGAGTGGGTGGCAATTTCCTTCTCCAGTGCATGAAAGTGAAAAGTAAAAGTGAAGTTGCTCAGTCATGTCCAACTCCTAGTGACTCCATGGACTGCAGCCTACCAGGCTCCTCCGTCCATGGGATTTTCCAGGCAAGAGTACTGGAGTGGGTTGCCATTGCCTTCTCCGAATGTTGGCAACTAACTGATTAAAAAAAAATATACATTAGCACTATCAAAACACAAACCTCTACAGGCTACCAGCTGGCAACCTCTGGTCCACTGTAAACATTTCATTTACCATCAAGCCAATAAGATAGAGCTTCACCTAGGGTGGTCCACAAGACTTTTTCAGCAAGCCTCCCCTGATTATCCTCATTCTTGCACGTCACCCTCTTTGATGGGGCCCCCTGGAGCTTGCATCTGTGATACGCTACACCATTTTTACAGACTTGTTCTATATCTGAGCTCATTTTCCCAGGGATTCTATTGTACTGGATTACTCACAATATACTGGTCTGTCTCTTCCCCTAGCCTGTGGACTCTTCAGGGCAAAAATCATGCCTTGTTCAGTTCTGTGTATTCCCAGTGAATGGCATGCTGTGGGAACCCAACAATGGATGGATGGATGGATAGGTGGATGAGCTAGATTGCGTGAGATGGTGGATGGTACAGAAGGAGGGAGGTAGGTTGGGAAAGAAAATAATATTCAAAATTTATTAGGAGTCTCTATGTCCTCACAGTCTACCTAGCACCGTGTTCTAAACATAATAGGTGGTTGGTTACCTTTCAATGACCCCAGTGATAGAAGATATTTTTTATTATTTTATTTAAAAATTTTTGGGGGGCGGGGAAAACTCCATAGTCTTTCTAGATGCCCCTTTCTAGTATCTGCCAATCATGAAAGATTAGGCATTTACGTGGCACAGTTGGTAGAGAATCTGCTTGCCAATGCAGGAGATGCAAAAGACATGGGCTCAATCTCGGGTCAGGAAGATCCCCTGCAGGAGGGCATGGCAACCCACTCCAGTCTGCTTGCCTGGAGAATTTCATGGACAGAGGTGGACTACAGTCCACGGGGTCGCAAAGAGTCCGACAGTACTCAGCAACTGAGCATGCCTGTGCCTAATATTTCCAGGCTCTGGACTGGATGCCAAGGTAACAGACTGACAGAATAACTGCTCTCCCAGTGCTGGGAGCTGCCGAGAAAGAAACCAGACTTCCAGGCTGCAGCCCTCTCTCACCCGCAAGCTCTGGATGCTCTTCTCATCCCGGTCGTCATCCCTGTAGAATTTCCCCAGGACGACTTTGAGGTCTGCCGTCTTGATCACGGTGAGCCTCCCCAGGTCAGTGACGCAGTGGGCAGCCACCACCACGGTGCGCTCGTTGACCAGGGCACCGCTGCAGACCAGAAACCAGGCATCCTTGTGCAGACCGCCCCCGTGCACCCCGCCGGCCCTCCTGTAGATGGCAGCCTGCCACGGCCAACGCGTGCCCTGGGTCTTCGGAGCAGAGACGTTCTCAGTTTTCCCACAAACTATGGAGAAAGCACCAGCTCAGTGAGATAAACTCAGACCTCTCCATCCAGAGGAGAATGTGTCAGTCAACCAAGAGAGTACATATCTGGAAAGGTGGGCCCTGTGGTGTCAAGACCACAGAGCATCTAACCTGTTGTTTTTTTTTTCCTTTAAATACTAATCAACCACCTTAACATGCTTGACTATAAAGTCGAGGGTTATAATTGGGAGTCTTACCATCCCAGGCACTTACAGGGTAAGTTGCCTAATCTCTTAGAGCCTCAGTCTTCCTGCCTGCAAAACGGATACAGTAACCACAACTGTCTCCTAGGTTCTTGCAGAGAGTGGATGAGATGATGTATATAAACCGACTCAAAATATCATGACTATTGCTATAAAGATGACCACCTCAAACTAAGCCATACTCTTCTCCTCTAACAAAAAGGATGGGGGTAGTAGCTTAGTATGTGCAAAAGCCCATTCCAGACATTTCCATGTATTATCTCAGTAATCATTATTATAACCTGTAAGTAACTGATACCTCATTGTTTACTAACAATAACGTAATTAATACCATTGGGTGATGAGGATGAAAACTGGGGCTCAGGTAACCAAGATGGCATAAATAGAAGTTCTCTGGCGCCTTCAACCCCTTCTCCATTTGGTGCTTAATGACTGCTCTGTCCCTTTTCTCCAAGCAAATATAATAAAATCATCTATAAGAAAGTATGCCCCCTCTTCCTAAAAAAATCATCTAAGATTTAATCATCTCTGCTGGGTAATAAGTTTAAGCCAAAGGAAGGAAACTCTAACTGTGGAATTTCAGACTTCACCAAGCTGAGGGAAAGTATTAGAGGACTATTCTTTTGGACAAGGATTTTTTTCCCCAAAAGTCTTCAACAGGGTCAGGGGCTTTTCATAGGCAGCCATGAGAGATGGAAGCTGTTTAAGTGCAAGGACAAGCTTTGACTCACTAGGGATGCAGGATGGGGCATGGCCACTCCACTTCCCGGTCCTTAGACACGTCCTCCGGCTGCTGCCCAGGCGGCGGTAGAAGGGTGAGATGCACTCGTACTGGATCTGGGCGTGCAGATGCTGGTACCCAGGCGGCAGGTCTCCAAAGGGAAGGACTGGCTTCTTGGTAGGGGCGTCCTGCAGCTTCTGCTTGCTGAAGGCTGATGAGTATAGCTGGTGTAATGGCGTCTCCCTGCATCACGCAGAGGGGCCCGGAGAGAGAGGAGGGCAGGAGACAGTCATTACAGCCCTTTTAGTATCCATGCCAAGCTCCACGAAGATGTTCAGTTATGAAGGAAGAAAACAACAGCTATCTCATCCTCTGTGTGTGGGTGACTCGCTCTCCCTTTCTCCTTACCTCTGTCTCTGTCTCTCCCTCACACACACACACACACACACACATCTCTTCTACCACTGAGCAGATTTTCTTGCACACTTCAACCTTCTCTTTATTCCTCCATTTCCATTTCTGGCATGCCTCCAGCTCCCCAGGGTTTTAACCAAAGAGCATAATATCTGACATAATAGCTGCTATCCAAAGGTACGCTATACATGCACACACACACACAAATTAATTGTGAAATTAAACAAGAAAAGAAGTTAATTTCAAGGAAAGAAATCCAAGTGACTGCTCTGCTCTAACCATTATCATAATGGAGCAATACAAGGAATTGACTCAAACTAAACTGTGTTGATACAGTAGCTTGATTTAGCAATTAACGGATGTAATTAGTCCACCTCAGAGAATAGAACCTTCTCTCAGAGCGCATTGATTGGGAGAAATAAGAAGCGTTGTGTGCAAATGTGGAAAGGCCTTTTAATGAGTCCTGAAGTTGAAGCCCCAGAGGCCACCCTGGGGTTCCTGGGAGAGAGGTATGCATACTATTCAGCTTATGCTCATTTTATATCAGTGCATAATGACTATTAACTGACAGGTTAGATTTCCTTTAGGAATCAATGTTTTCATCCCTGTTTAATGCATGGAGANGTCAGACACGACTGAAGTGACTTAGCAGCAGCAGCAGCACCCTTCAACCAGGGGCCTTCCAGATGGTGCTCATGGTAAAGAATCCGCCTGCTAATGCAGGAGATGCAAGAGATGTGGGTTTGACCTCTGGGTCGGGAAGAAGCTCTAGAGGAGGAAATGGCAGCGCACTCCCGTGCTCCTGCCTGGGAAATCCCATGGACAGAGGAGCCTGGAGGGCTATAGTCCGTGGGGTCGCAAGCAGTCAGACATGGCTGAACGCTTCACCTTGCACGCGCGAGCCCTTCAGCCACACTTGCTGTGATTTGATGGCTTCTCCTTGGCGTGTCAGGGGTGGGTGAGACCTGGGAGCTGGCACCAGTTGGGTATCCAGTGGCGCACAGGCCCAGGACGGAGTCCCTGAAGCAGGGAGTTGCCTGGGTTGTTTGCCCTGTGGAGTTCTGAGTCCAGGTTGAATTAATTCCCAGGACAGAGAGGCAGCAGGAAGCTCTGCCAAAGTGGTCTTCCATGTGGTCCTGTAAGTCAAGCCTGCATTTCTGCCCTGCTTGTTATTTCTATTTCCCAGGGAAGAATTCTTCCTCTCTGACATATTCCACTTTGCAGGGGGAGGGACGTTGTTCAAGCCAGTCATCCATTCTGCCATCTCATCCATCATTCTGGCCAAGCACCCAGTATGGGCAGAGGTCCAGGTGCTGAGGGGCTGGGCAGCTNCCTCTCTGACATATTCCACTTTGCAGGGGGAGGGACGTTGTTCAAGCCAGTCATCCATTCTGCCATCTCATCCATCATTCTGGCCAAGCACCCAGTATGGGCAGAGGTCCAGGTGCTGAGGGGCTGGGAAGCTAGACCAGCCCCCAGCCCACCCTGATGGGTGGCCCGTGACCCTGGAGGCTAAAACCAGGCAGTCTTTTGCACTCTCGCCTCTCGTAACAGGGCGATATGCACCCTGAAGTAACAAAACCCCTTTCTCACTGACGAATACTATTGTGTTCAGCGCCTCTGAAGATGAGGTCTATAATACTGTCAAGGACACAGCTGGCAGACTTCCTGGGAGCGTTGCTTTCATGATGGGTGGACGCACCCTTAACAATCAGGCAAGTCTTAGGGGCTATGATGGAAGAGGCTGGGTTGAGAGCAGAGAGCAGGGGATGCTGGGAAACTCCTCTGCCTGTTGTGTGGCCCAGCTGGGGAATCAGCGTCTACACATCCCGGCTGTGAAGTGAGCGCTTCCTCTCTGCTGAGCCCCGAGGGAAGCATGATCCCAGACCACCTTCTGAGGAGCTTCCTGACTCAGTGGCCGCATCTCCTAAAAGCTCGCTATCTGACCGGATAAGACTGGGCCTGCAGGGGTGCTTGCAGAAGACCTTCAGAGGGAAAGGGGAGCTCAGGACTCGGAAGTCGACAGTGGTGGAGTGAATGGACCCGGCTAGCGCCGACCAGACAGCTGTCATCGCAAGAACCAGGGAGGCACCACTCTGTTCAGCCTGCTCTGGGTGGCCAGCTGTCGGTTTGAAATAAAACCCCCTCCAGCAAGCAAGTTCTAGGGTGGACAGAGAGAAGGAACTAGAGGCTGGTCCTTGACTCGGTTCATAAAGGCGAAAGGCTCTAGACCATGAAGTCCGGAGTGTCTTCCAGGACTCGTGGAGCTGACCGTGGATCTGCACCAAATCTGAAATGGAAGACTCTCTGTGCAATGAACAGGCCTTGGTAAGGCTCACACTGGCTATCAGGGCCAGGCAGGGCTCCATGCAGACCTGTCTCGGATTCTGGAATTCATTATGGGGAGCTTAATGTTTTATCATACAAAGGAGTTCAGCAAGATAGGCGCTTGGATGTTTTCAAAGTCCATATGCTCAGGAGAGAGTCCTATATTAAATATTATATGTTTTTTTTTCTTGTTATTATTGCTCCTGACATTGGTTTCTGCTGACTTCTTTTTTCATTCTCAAAAGTTTCTCAACTTTTGTGAGGGTTTAACTCATGCAGCAATTATTAGTTGTGTGTTCAATGTCGAAAGAGCCCGGAATGAGGGGCTAATGGGAGGCCAAAAATGTTAAGGTTATTGAAAGCCAAGTCCACTTTCTTTGGGAGTGGAGTTGGGTGAGCTATGCAGCTGGTGGAGCTTGGACCCGGGGACCAGGCTCAGTTCGAACTAGGTTTGGAAGGAAATGATGGGCGAACCCCTAAGGATAAGAGAAAGGAAGGCATGCCAGGTACGAAGGGACAGCGTGAGTCCAGGTGTGAATTAGGGATATGAGAGCTGGACTACAAAGAGAGCTGAGCAACAAAGAATTGATGTTTTTGAACTATGGTGTTGGAGAAGACTCTTGAGAGTCCCTTGGATGGCAAGGAGATCCAACCAGTCCATCCTAAAGGAANCTGGCATGCCTCCAGCTCCCCAGGGTTTTAACCAAAGAGCATAATATCTGACATAATAGCTGCTATCCAAAGGTACGCTATACATGCACACACACACACAAATTAATTGTGAAATTAAACAAGAAAAGAAGTTAATTTCAAGGAAAGAAATCCAAGTGACTGCTCTGCTCTAACCATTATCATAATGGAGCAATACAAGGAATTGACTCAAACTAAACTGTGTTGATACAGTAGCTTGATTTAGCAATTAACGGATGTAATTAGTCCACCTCAGAGAAAAGAACCTTCTCTCAGAGCGCATTGATTGGGAGAAATAAGAAGCGTTGTGTGCAAATGTGGAAAGGCCTTTTAATGAGTCCTGAAGTTGAAGCCCCAGAGGCCACCCTGGGGTTCCTGGGAGAGAGGTATGCATACTATTCAGCTTATGCTCATTTTATATCAGTGCATAATGACTATTAACTGACAGGTTAGATTTCCTTTAGGAATCAATGTTTTCATCCCTGTTTAATGCATGGAGAAAGGAAGTCCAGAGAGGTAGGTGGGGATGCTGAAGGGCACACAGGAAACTAAGACAGGACCCCAGACAGCTCTGGGCAGTCACGATTCTCACCCTGGTGAGAATACCATTGTAAGAAATGTTTCACATGTCCGTAAAATGCTTTGCTCAGAGCAAATATTCCACCTACATTGATTCCATTCCATAAGTCTTTAGCTCATATTTAGAACCAGGTCTGTAGCTCAGGGGGCTTTTGTACTTGCAAACAAGCTCAGGTTTTGGCCACTGAAGCTTTGCATTGCCTTTGGGGGTTCCTGGATGAGCCTGTCTGTTGAAGACCATCATATCCTTGCTCCCGCAGTGAGTCTTCCAGGAAGATATTTGCCTTGCATTTAATCCTTTAACAATTCCCAGAGACAAACGTTAGTGTGATTGCCCTTATTTTTGAAAAGAGGAAACTAAAGGCTCTGCAAGTTTAGGAATTTGCCCAAGAACAGCCAGCACTAAAGAGAGATGACAGAAACAGCACTTGACCCGTCCATCCCATCCAGTCATTCACTCAGGCACTATTCTGGGCGTGTCCACTATGCAGCGGCGCTATTCTAGGTACTAGAAGTTCAGCATGAACTAAACAGGAAATGTTCTTGCACGTGTAACTTTCACAATTTTTTGGTGGGTTGTGAGGAGGTTGAAATTGAACAAATAGACAAACAAATGTCAGTAGGACAATAGGTGAAGATGGAAAATTGGAAATCTCTGTAAAGGTCAGAGAATACTGGGNCCCCTCCTTGCACCCGCCCCACCGAGGCTTCACATCCTTCATCAGGGGCTAGTCATTCATCTCTGGTCCCTAGCTCCACTAGCCTGCCTTATCTGATTGATCACTACCAAGGACATCTTCCTAAGCCACAACTGACTGTGTTTGGTAGGAATGCCATCTCCCTAAAAGCCGCATGATAAATACGCAGTCATTTTAGAAGGACTCAAGTATTAAAATCCAGCTCCTCAAAGGCCATCTTAAAGTCTGGCTTCCAACCAGCCACTGACTTTCCCACGATCCAGTGAAACCTGTACATCTTCCAACAGTTGCTACCTCTTGGCTAAAGGCAGCTAGCTAATAAGCCTCCATCTAACAAGCCCTTTTCTTTCCTGGCAAGTCAACACGGAGTGTCCCTAAGAAACCTCAGACTGTCTTTGGCCAAACACAAGTAGGGAAAGGGGGTGGAGAAAGGAATGGTCATTTGACTTTAAAGCAGAGTTCAGGTGTTTCAACCTCACCTTGACTGAACCTGCATTGGAAGAACTTTCCGTCTCACCAGGTCTGAGATCTTTGGTTCTCGGCAGGCTAGAAAGAAAAAGATAAAGCTGCATAATCCTTTTCCATACTAACTGTTCACACCATGAATTCAGATTCATACCTGACCACCCTCTCTGGACACCAGTGCACATTCCCTGGGCTCTCAGAAGTAAGAAGTGTCAGCCAAGCGTGAACAGCTCGCTTAGCAAAAGAGCATGCTGAGAGACTTCCCTGGTGGTCCAGTGGTTACGAATCCACCTGCCAATGAAGGAGAGCCAGGGTCCGATCCCTCAACCAGGAAGATCCCACATGCTGCAGGGCAACTAAGCCTGTGAGCCACAAATACTGAGCCCATGCTCTACAGTCTGTACTCTGTAACAAGTAAAGCCACCCCAGTGAGAAGCCCATGAGTGCAACTAAGATCCAGAATGGCCCAAAATAAATAAATGAATTTTTTAAAAACAGAGCATGCTGAGTTTCATTTATTAATAAAATGGTAGCCCCCTTTGAAGAACCCAAGTAGAATAAACACGTCTACAGAGCTGCTCCACCCAGGTGATATGAAAATGTGAAAGGATTAGTTGCTCAGTTGTGTCTGACTCTTTGTGACCCCATAGACTGGAGCCCACCAGGCTCTTCTGTCCATGGACTTCTANAAGAACCCAAGTAGAATAAACACGTCTACAGAGCTGCTCCACCCAGGTGATATGAAAATGTGAAAGGATTAGTTGCTCAGTTGTGTCTGACTCTTTGTGACCCCATAGACTGGAGCCCACCAGGCTCTTCTGTCCATGGACTTCTACAGGCAAGAATACTGGAGTGGGTTGCCATGCCCTCCTCCAGGGGATCTTCCCAACCTAGGGATCAAACCCGTGTCTCCTGCCTTGCAGGGCAGATTCTTTCCTGTCTGAGCCACCAGGGAAGCCCAGTGATATGAAGCAATAGTAAATAGAATTATCCTTTCACAGTATTAGCAAACTAGATCAATATGGAATAAAAGCCAAGGGCAAGGTTCTAAAATGTAGCCCAAGATAGGAAATCACAAGGTTCTCATTTAAAACTGAACAGCAGTGTCAACCAACAATAAGTCCTGAGTTAACTGATTCCTCCAGGTCCTTTCTCTGCAATTAAGGCTTCTAATGATCCTTTGAGGGCAACTCAAAGCCTGGTTTAATTTTGTTGAAGTCTCTTTCTTCACAAGTGAAAAGGAATCCTTCCCATCTCACTTTCTCAATCAAGCAGCCAACATTTGCCTAATTAGCAACCTAGGGAACTCTAGTTGTATTAATTTGTAAGAGAAGAGTTAACAAAAAATCTCCAAGGACATAGGTAACACCATTTCCATACCTAATGAAATCAAGAATCATAGTCTGTGCTGGTGGGGATGAAGGTCGCTCCTGGCTAAAGTCTAAAGTCTTCCTTTCACAGACTTGTTCTTTCATTCCATTTCCCATGATTCAGGTTGTTGACAAACACTCAGAAGGCAAACTGGAGGATTGAAGCAATTATCTGGATAATCTAGGCCAAGGATATGCTTTTCTTCAGGAAACAACTAGATGGTTTTGTGTGTGTGTGTGTGTGTGTGTGTGTGTGTGTGTGTTACTTGCTCAGTCCTGCCACTGAAAAGAGACCTATTGTCGACTTGGAGCAACAAGTGAATCAACTTGACAAGAAACTACGGGGCTTCCCTGTTGGTTCAGTGGTAAGGAGCCGCCTGCCCATGCAGGAGACACGGGTTTGATCCCTGACCCTGGAAGATCCACATTCCATGGAGCAACCAAGCCTGTGTGTGCAACTACTGATCCCGGAAACCTGTGCTCTAGAGCCTGGAAACCTCACCTACCGAGCCTACCCACCCGAGAGCCTGCCCTCCGCAACAAGAGAAGCCACTGCAAGAAAGAGCAGCCTCCACTCTCCACAAATAGAGAGAAGCCCGCACAGCAACGAAGACCCAGCACCGCCAAAAACAAATACAAAGTAGACGGATGAATAAAATTGCATACATATATACACATGATATATATATCAAAGAAACGACTCATGCCTACTGTCATGGANAGAGAAGCCCGCACAGCAACGAAGACCCAGCACCGCCAAAAACAAATACAAAGTAGACGGATGAATAAAATTGCATACATATATACACATGATATATATATGAAAGAAACGACTCATGCCTGCTGTCATGGAGTCAGGTCCAAACTTCCGTCCCATTTGTTCTGGCCTCAATTGAACTGAATTGAATTGAAGTCGCTCAGTTGTGTCCGACTCTTTGCAACCCCATGGACTGCAGCCCACCAGGCTTCTCCATCCATGGGATTTTTCAGGCAATAGTCCTGGAGTGGAGTGCCATTTCCTTCTCCAGGGGATCTTCCCAACCCAGGGATCGAGCCCCAGTCTCCCGCATTGTAGACAGACGCTTTACCATCTGAGCCACCAGGGAAGTCCTTCTGGTATCAAACTACCTTTTAAAATTTACCTCCCAGATTCCCTGATTGACTCATTTTTTTACTTACCATGATTCTTTCACTTCCGCCTATACCACTTTTTGTCTTCCAACTGGAATATTGTCCCAACTCCTCTTAATCTCAGTAAATCCTGCCCTGTTTCCCAAAGGGGCTCCAGTCCTCCCTGCCTCAGGAGAGCTGGAGCTCATATTCTCAGAACACACACCACTCATTTGCTCTAAAACTCTCCTTTGAATGTTCAAGGGTTTATTGTCTTTTAAAGATGCTTTTAAACATTTTAACATTTCAAACCTCCCTCCACACAGGCTGACAAGGATGATGCATCTATTGTATCTTTATTTCTTGCATTGATTTAACGTTGCACAGAGAGTAGATAAATGTAGCCATATAAATACATATTAATTGTTTCAGTTCTATCCTTGGGGTTACACATAAAAAACCCAGCCTTGTCATCTCTCTAAACTTCTCTGATAACTACATCATTCTTCTTGATCCCATCAAGACATTGTGATGAGGATAAACTGGTCCTTTGGAGATCCAAAACAGAAGCACATGTTTTATGGATGGTTTTCAAAATAAGAATAATGTATGGTTTCAGTGAGAACTTAAAAGAGAAAGGCAATTTTTTTCCAGGGCTTCAAAAACAGGTATGGGAGCTACCAAAATGTTCAGCAACTCCACTTATCTACACAGACTTCAGAAATATTTGCCAGTCACCTTTTATGCAGATCGGCTGTTTCCCTGACCACTCTCCATTCTGCTGGCAAGTTCTCATCTCATTACCACTGAGAACATAGGAGCTGTTACAAAAGAAGGTCAGGACGGTGCCGACTTTTGCATAGCGCCCGTGGATAAGCCCAGGGCCTCCTGTAATTTTCTTGTACCCATTGACTGGGCCCCCGGGGTCTGAGCAGTTTCTTTCTTCAAGAACTGAAAGTGAAAAGAAAAGAAAAGGAGAGTTATTAAGAGTCTGAAGCATTCCATTTTAGCATTGAATCTTTTCACATCTCATTGAATTAAAAATGCAGTGATATGGAGCCTGCTAACAATGGTACTCAAAGGAATTACCTTGAGAAAACGCATAACAGAAAAATGCACGCATTAGACATATCTTCTTGTTTTAACAATTTATTCTTAAATTGAGAACTGTTTCACACCATATACATATATATATAAATTTGACACCACATCAGGCTCTCATGTAATCATATTCATTTGCTTCCTAAATTGTGAAATCTGGACAGGTCTGGACAAAATAAACATTTTGCCTAGATTTTATCCTCAGTATGCAAGGATTGTTGGTTTTCAGTATTGTAATATCATCTCCTTCATTCCCTGAAGCTTGGGCAATTAAACCAGACTATTCAGTTTCCTATTTCTGTTGCTCCCAGAAAGTAGAATAGATTAGAAATGAGAGCACATTTATGAATTTAGATTTTCCATTTCATCTGCCAGAACACTGGGTGTGTTAAAAGTTGTAATTAAAAAACACTAGAGGCAATATAAATTCAGAGATACAACAAATTCCCTTAATCTCCAAATAGAACTTTTCATCTAAACATGTAACAATACTCATTATAGGAGATCTCTATTCTCTCATTCATGCTGCACAGCTACTTAGAGTAAAATTGGCATCAACAAAACTATCCTGAGCACCGAACAGGATATTAGATATATCCTGGAAATATTCGATCAGCTAGACAATATATTTTTCTCAAATGGATTATGGTACAATACTGAATATTACTTGCCTAAGGATACAGAGTAAGCCCCCTTAGAATACAACCTTTAATTACTGAGTTTAGATATCAATCACTCTATCAGGCTCCCTCGTCTCTTTTTAATCATTTTTCTAAGATATGGGCTCATCCTTATAAAATAGGGGCTTCCCAGGTGGCTCAGTGGTAAAGAATCCGCCTGCCAATACAGGAGACACAGGTTTGACCTCTCATCCAGGAAGATCCCCTGGAGCAGGAAATGGCCACCCACTCCAGCATTCTTGCCTGAAAAATCCCATGGACAGAGGTTCCTGGCAAGGTAGCAGAGTCAGACACGACTGAGCACATTATAAAACCGTCTCCACACAACTCGGTTATGCATCGGACATTCTTTTCTTCCCTTAAGGAACCCAGTTACCTTTCAAAAAATTGCTTGCTTGCCTCCAGGCAAGAAATGAATATCCATTCATATAACACTTCTACAATATTTCAGAACTAAAAATTAATACATTGTTCCTATGTGCACTTTAGCAAAGTGGCTAAGCTGGTCAAGCTCCTGGTTTGTCTACTCTAAGATTGCTCACAGCTCACATGACAGATGATCTCAATGACGCTGTGTGCTTTGGACTATGCATTCTGAGCAATCTCCCTGGTCGTTGATGCCAAAGCCCCATTTTAAATGTCAGAAAGGGATCTCACAGAGCGAGTTGTTTAAAAATACCAAAATGGCATAGAGAAGGCACTGCACTTTTTGAAGCTTCAAGAGGACTCAGAAAAATCCCAGTGCTTATACTTCTAGGAATCCCTGGATGATGTGGAGTGAAGAGGCAGAAAGAGCCTTTCATATTGCTTCATTGACGGGCCACCTTCTTCGAACCCAGGTCTCCTCCATCGCGGGCAGACGCTTTAACCTCTGAGGCACCAGGGAAACCCTCTTATAGTACAGACTCAGTCAAAGCTGAATATGTAGCCCAGAAACAACCGGAAGAGCCCACAGACTTCAATCATCCCCAAAACATATGTCATACTTGCAAGTTTCAGAGAATGGAATTCACCGTCAACATAAAAATCAGTGTCTCATAAAAATCTGTGTTACTAGCTTCAGACAAAATTTAGCTCTGGAAACGCTGGGTCTATATTCTCACAAGGCAAGAATCAGCTGGTGCGGGGAGGAGCTCTCTACTTAGACAGCATCACATTCTTGCCTTGGTCACAGTCCCACCCACCAGCTGTCTGGTGCCGGCAGAGACTTCAATCTGTGACCAGTTAGACTACCAAAGGGCTATGACTTGTGTAATTCAAGTGTAGTTCCTCATTCATTTTGAACTTTGCTTGTTAGAGATCACAGCCAAGAAAGGCTGAGTGATACTTAAGACCTGTCCTGGAATACGAAAAGAAAATGAACTAGCCTCTAGCCATGTCAGCTCAGTTAGAATACAAGAAATCACTTTTACTGTAAGCCTAATCATTGGATTTTTCTCCACTTAGAAGTAAGTACCTTCACGGTCCATTAGGCTTCCACTTCATGATCTCTTACGTGTGAGATGGGTCCTATTTCTATTACATTTCATGTGGGTTTAACTGGCAGGAACCTTGGAGAGTTCTCAAGCCCTTCCAGGTAATAAAGCCTCATGACAATCCAGGTTCTTCATGTCATTGAAAAGGGTTTAAAGGAAGATTTAAAGGGCAACAGACTCAGGATATCTAAACGCGTCTGCCCAAGGTGGAGGAATTCTGCCACATTTCTATAATTCTTAAACGCATATTCCTTTCTAACATGACATGTCTGAAATCAGGACACATGCCTACTTTTCTTATAGGTCTACTCTTTCATTTGGTTTTAAGTTATGCTCATGAAATATGACCAGGGTTAAGCAGGATGATGCTTCCAAGGGAAGGTTCAATGGAAGGTGAGACCATCTGGCTGAAATTCAAGAGAAACGTAGACGTTAGATTCATAAAGGATTCAGATAATGGAGTTGTCTGACATGACTTAAAAGTAAACAGACTGAAAACGTTCAAGGAAATAAAATATAAAATTGAGGACTTTGGAAGAAAACTTTCACCTTAAAAAGTAACCCAAGGAGAAATCTAGAACACAAAAATTATAATGACATAAAGTAAAAAATTCAGTGGATGAGTTTAATAGCAAATCAGACACAACTGAAGGGTACTGACAGACTGAAAGATAGCTTCAAAGAAAAGGCTCAGTATGAAGCCTGCTGCTGCTGCTGCTGCTAAGTCGCTTCAGCCGTGTCCGACTCTGTGCGACCCCATGGATGGCAGCCCACCGGGCTCCCCCGATCCTGGGATTCTCCAGGCAAGAACACTGGAGTGGGTTGCCATGTCCTTCTCCAATGCGTGAAAGTGAAAGGTGAAAGTGAAGTCGCCCAGAGGGCAGCCCACCAGGCTCCTCCATCCATGGGATTTTCCAGGCGAGAGTACTGGAGTGGGGTGCCTTTGCCTTTTCCAAGTATGAAGCCTAAGAAACAAAAAGATGAAAAATGTACAGGAAAATGTAAAGATCAAGTAAGAAGGTTAATAAATACATGAAATTGGAATCCCAGAAGAAAAGAGAGAGAATGGAGCAAAATCAAGATGTAAAGTGATAACAACTGAAATTTTTCTGATGAAAGACACTGACCTACAGATTTACAAGTTCCCAAGCCAGATAAGTATGAAGAAAATCACACATAGACATAGTGTATAAAGTTGTTCAAAATCAAAACTAAAGAAAGAAAATTTAAGCAGCCAAAGGAAGAAAAGGACTGGAAAAGCATACTTTAAAAATAACTACAGTCATTATCCCTGGTTTGTAACATTGAGAATGTTTCTTGCTTCTTTCTACTATTTTTTTTCAAGTTTTATAATCGGAAAATGTAGCCATAAAATTTTGTATTTTATAATTTTGTTGTCCTATAGCTATTATTTTTTAAAGTGTCAGGGAAATGGTTTGGGTATCCCCCGCTAAGCCCATTAATCTAGCATTAAGTCTTCATGCCTTTTTGGTGTGTGCTCCCAGNAAGTACCTTCACGGTCCATTAGGCTTCCACTTCATGATCTCTTACGTGTGAGATGGGTCCTATTTCTATTACATTTCATGTGGGTTTAACTGGCAGGAACCTTGGAGAGTTCTCAAGCCCTTCCAGGTAATAAAGCCTCATGACAATCCAGGTTCTTCATGTCATTGAAAAGGGTTTAAAGGAAGATTTAAAGGGCAACAGACTCAGGATATCTAAACGCGTCTGCCCAAGGTGGAGGAATTCTGCCACATTTCTATAATTCTTAAACGCATATTCCTTTCTAACATGACATGTCTGAAATCAGGACACATGCCTACTTTTCTTATAGGTCTACTCTTTCATTTGGTTTTAAGTTATGCTCATGAAATATGACCAGGGTTAAGCAGGATGATGCTTCCAAGGGAAGGTTCAATGGAAGGTGAGACCATCTGGCTGAAATTCAAGAGAAACGTAGACGTTAGATTCATAAAGGATTCAGATAATGGAGTTGTCTGACATGACTTAAAAGTAAACAGACTGAAAACGTTCAAGGAAATAAAATATAAAATTGAGGACTTTGGAAGAAAACTTTCACCTTAAAAAGTAACCCAAGGAGAAATCTAGAACACAAAAATTATAATGACATAAAGTAAAAAATTCAGTGGATGAGTTTAATAGCAAATCAGACACAACTGAAGGGTACTGACAGACTGAAAGATAGCTTCAAAGAAAAGGCTCAGTATGAAGCCTGCTGCTGCTGCTGCTGCTAAGTCGCTTCAGCCGTGTCCGACTCTGTGCGACCCCATGGATGGCAGCCCACCGGGCTCCCCCGATCCTGGGATTCTCCAGGCAAGAACACTGGAGTGGGTTGCCATGTCCTTCTCCAATGCGTGAAAGTGAAAGGTGAAAGTGAAGTCGCCCAGAGGGCAGCCCACCAGGCTCCTCCATCCATGGGATTTTCCAGGCGAGAGTACTGGAGTGGGGTGCCTTTGCCTTTTCCAAGTATGAAGCCTAAGAAACAAAAAGATGAAAAATGTACAGGAAAATGTAAAGATCAAGTAAGAAGGTTAATAAATACATGAAATTGGAATCCCAGAAGAAAAGAGAGAGAATGGAGCAAAATCAAGATGTAAAGTGATAACAACTGAAATTTTTCTGATGAAAGACACTGACCTACAGATTTACAAGTTCCCAAGCCAGATAAGTATGAAGAAAATCACACATAGACATAGTGTATAAAGTTGTTCAAAATCAAAACTAAAGAAAGAAAATTTAAGCAGCCAAAGGAAGAAAAGGACTGGAAAAGCATACTTTAAAAATAACTACAGTCATTATCCCTGGTTTGTAACATTGAGAATGTTTCTTGCTTCTTTCTACTATTTTTTTTCAAGTTTTATAATCGGAAAATGTAGCCATAAAATTTTGTATTTTATAATTTTGTTGTCCTATAGCTATTATTTTCTAAAGTGTCAGGGAAATGGTTTGGGTATCCCCCGCTAAGCCCATTAATCTAGCATTAAGTCTTCATGCCTTTTTGGTGTGTGCTCCCAGACCCTCTCCGCCCCCTGCAAATCTCTTTACCATCCTGCATAACCATAGTGTAATCCAACGTTCCATGAACTCAGATTTAAATGTTTTGTCACTAGACTCCGGTGGAAAAATAGTGGCCTCCAGGATCAGGTAGCTATAGACTCAAATACACAGGTATTCAACAAATGTCTGTTTGTGGGTAGAAAGAATAAAGGCTAAAATGTACTCATTCTTCCACTTAATAAACTAGGGCCTGGGAAAATTAATCTTTTCAGGCCTTGTTTTCCTCGTCTATGAAGCAAGATAATAACACTTTTCTGGTTGGTCTGGTTTTGAGTAGCAATTTAAACTACACATAGTCTCTACTTCCCTTGTTTGCCTTTATTTACAAAGCATCCAACTGCCTTTAAAAATCAATTCCCCAAATCCATACACCTTAAAGAAAAATCCATAAAGGAATCTAATTATTGGACCTTTTCAAGTACAAAGCAATACTTTCTGGTCTCTTGGTAATGCAATGGGATTCCAGATCTGGGTCCAGTGTGTTGATTCAGACTTCTGGGTACCAAGCATGGTCTCTGTACATTCACCTATTTTAATCCTGTGTAATGAAGCCTTAAAATTATATTCTTACATCAAACATCTACTGAGCATTATTCTCTCTTCCCTCATTTATTTCCTGTGCTTTTCAAAGCTATACCTTCTCCTCTGATGCTTTTGAAGAGAATTCTAAGACTTCCTCATCTATCCTTTTCTCTCCCAGTTTAGACCTCTACCTGTTGGGTTCATAGACCATCTGCATCTCATCAGAGCATCTCCCTAAGTTTAGATTTCAAAGCTCTCCTCTTTTCTCCCTGTGGGGTCTCTGTTTAGAAACCTCTGTATCTCCCCACTGAACAGACTCATGATTCTCTCCTATTTGATGTTTCAAGAGCTTTTGATTTCATTTCTCCTTGGTGGGATGGATGTTTTCACACAAAGCCAAATGAGAATTTAAAACATCTGCATCACTGGTGTGAAGGAGCATCAAACTCCTGCTTTGCTAAGTAAAATATCCCATAATTAGTCATAAATAGCACACTGTCCTATTACTTTGAGGACTCAGCCTAGGGATATAAACACATTAAGTTTGGCATGCTTTTACATGCTACCTTGTAAGCAAAGGCAGTATTCAGGATGCACTCCTCTGCAACACTGTTTCAGGTAAACGGTTTTAAAAAGACCTTCTCTCCCTTCTCTTTTTTGCTCTTCAGGACAGCAGCATTTGGCAGTTCCCTGTGATACCACTTTACAGAGGAGATGCGATAGCTCTGCGTGGCCCTTGCAGCGACCACCGTGGGTGCCACACCAAGGTCTCCTCTTATCCTTTTCCAAGCTCTGCTTCTGTACGTGTGCTTTGCTGCTGAGAGCTGGCACCTGCCACCTTCCCAGACGGCCCTTGGGCACGGGCACCATCTCGCCCATATGAGGAGCTAAAACATGCCTAGATTTTTGGCCCCTTCATGCTCACCCCAGGGTTGTCTATCGCCAGTGACTGCTGGGTGTGGAAGCACAAAGGCCCAGCTCCTGTTCTTCAAGGTGTGGTTTATTCCCAGCACCTTATAGGATGGGGCTGAGTCTGGGAGTTCAGTTAAAATCACTCATGCTTGGCTTGCTCCTCTTTCCCATTTCCCTTCTGCAACTTCCTTAGTGGTTGATCATGAAAGTACTCCCTTTAATAAATCATCTGGACCCAGATGTGGTTCAGGACCTGGTTTGGGGAGTTCTGCTGTTTTCTTAGCCCTGGGCATCAGAACCCTTCATGCCTTCCCACGGCAGCACTCCTAGGAGTGATGAGAAGCCCAAGAGGTGGTTAAGCAACCCCGGCATGGGGCTTGCTTGGCTTTCCGCACTCCTAGGAGATCTTGGGGAGACGGCTGGCAGGGCAACTAGAAAGGCCACATCTCATCAGAGGGTCTCCAGCCTCCACAGAGAGTCTCAGACTCCAGCAGCCCACTCCCCAAGCTCCATCAGCAGGGGGGTTTTGACCTGAAGAGAACAGGAGCCTTAAGACATGGATTTCCCCAAGCTGAACAGTGTGGACCCAGAATACATCATCCAAGGATTCTTCTTACTGATTTGCTGCTGTCTGTGTAAAGCCAGGGACCTTTTGCAACCCTGGCGTACAGAGCTGGCCCCAGCAATGACTGAACTTCCCATGGGCCTGAATTGTGGGTCTTAGAGTTGGACTTGGAGAAGGCAATGGGACCCTACTCCAGTACTCTTGCCTGGAAAATCCCATGGACGGAGGAGCCTGGTGGGCTGCAGTCCATGGGGTCTCAAAGAGTCAGACACGACTGAGCGACTTCACTTTCACTTTTCACTTTCATGCATTGGAGAAGGAAACGGCACCCCACTCCACTGTTCTTGCCTGGAGAATCCCAGGGACGGGGGAGCCTGGTGGGCTGCCGTCTATGGGGTCGCACAGAGTGGGGCACGACTGAAGCGACTTAGCAGCAGCAGAGTTGGACTTAAGTTGATTTAAAGCAAATAAAGTTACATCCTTTTCTCCCCTGATTGGTCCACTAAGACGCATGCTCAGTATAAGGTATAATAGCTAAGATGACCAGGTCCAGAAGGTTTTATGGGCCATGACCACAAAAAATGGACATGATGATAGAGACATCAAGAAGCGTATCAGGATACTGTAGAGATGTTATAAGGAGAAGCAGCTTTTTGGTGACACAAATAACACCGCCTTCTTTGTGCCCTCTGCTCAGATCAACTACACTGACTATAACAAAAGGAAGCTCACACTCTTCATTCCTAATTTAGGGAGAGGGTTCAATTCCCATCACCCTCATGATCACAAAATTCAGAGGGCAGATCCAGCTGTGGCAAGAAAGCAGATTGCTTGTTCCATTATATTACTCTATCCTTGCTCACAAAATACCTTTTTATGAATGAATCTAGAATTTCAATATGATACACCAGATTCAGGAGTATTTGTCTTTTCCTTTCTTCTTAAAGGTATAAATTCAAATTTGGAGACAATACATAGAAAAAAAAGCCCCTAGGAGCCAAAGAATTCAACCACCACTTTTCTTTCTGGAAGCCCAATATGTCTTTCTGTAAAGGCCTGTGAACTGCTGCTGGCTGTTGGTATCACTGATGACTTTTCTCGCATCCTCTATTCAATGAGCGCCTCCTCTGTGCCCAGCAGAATCAGGTACTGGCAAATGTGTTTCTGGAATGTTAACATGAAAATTTTTCATTTAAACCCAGACAACCGAAGGCCCTCCCCGCCTTATTAAAATAAGTGCTTAGGTAAGCACTTATTAAAAAATGGTTTGAGGCCTTCCAGAGACTTAACCCTCAAGTCTTCAGGAGAATGGAGACACACATATATAATTTTTTTTCATTAGCACCATTTCATCCTAAATGACTAGTGTCTAATTTTGCTTATAAAATTATATCAGAACATAGGAACGTCTAACCAAAGAATAAAGTAAAGGTAATCACTGGGGCCTTAAATAATTTAAAAGAGGTGTAGGGGGTGGGTCTCAGAAAATACTAGCCAACAGCAGCAATTGACGGTAGTCTGGGTTGCACCAAAGATTCCATCAGGTACGATTAACTGGGTTGATACAACTCGGCCTTTGTTTTGCCTGAAAGATAACCTCTTAATCTACAGGCAGAAACCTGGGTGAAATGGAATCAGGCTCTATTTTAGATGTTTATGCTAAGAATAATCATTTGGGATTTGTTGGAATCTATTCTACCACATGTGTGTTCTCCTTGTGATACTAGACAGATGTGCTGACACAGAGCCTACCATTTAACCAGGGCATGTGTTACAGTTAATGCAGTGAGACCAACTGATCACGGGCACAATTAGGAAAGAGGACGCAATTAGCACAGGCCCAGCGATGCTTCCTACGATGGGAGCAGCCACTTTCTAACACGTCTGAAAAATGGTAGATGGCAGAAGATGACCAAATCTTTCAGATTTTAAGTCCTTTGGGAGATATTATAGGCTCTCTCTAGAAACATTACTGGCATCTCCACTTACTTTTACTACCCCATCTCACAAAGGACTGGGCTGGCCCTTTCACACTGAGAACAGTGTGTGTGTGAGAGCGAAAGGGACAAAAGAGAGAGAGATCAATTCTTGGATCTAACATTGAATCTTTTTAAACCAATAATACAATCATACTTTGAGCATCCTTTTAGACAATGCAACCCTGAAATATATGTTACTTCAGTTCAGTTCAGTCGCTCAATCGTGTCCGACTCTTTGTGACCCCATGAATCGCAGCACGCCAGGCCTGCCTGTTCATCACTATCTCCCAGAGTTCACTCAGACTCATGTCCATCGAGTCCGTGATGCCGTCCAGTCATCTCATCCTCTGTCGTCCCCTTCTCCTCCTGCCCCCAATCCCTCCCAGCATCACAGTCTTTTCCAATGAGTCAACTCTTCACATGAGGTGGCCAAAGTACTGGAGTTTCAGCTTTAGCATCACTCCTTCCAAAGAAATCCCAGGGTTGATCTCCTTCAGAATGGACTGGTTGGATCTCCTTGCAGTCCAAGGGACTCTCAAGAGTCTTCTCCAACACTACAGTTCAAAAGCATCAATTCTTTGGCGCTCAACCTTCTTCACAGTCCAACTCTTGCATCCATACATGACAACAGGAAAAACCATAGCCTTGACTAGACGGACCTTAGTCGGCAAAGTATGTCTCTACTTTTCAATATGCTATCTAGGTTGGTCATATGTTACTTAGCATTGATCAAAGTCTTACCCAATATTTTAAAGAAAAAACTGAATGGTGATCTAGCTGACTTGAGCTCTGTATCTCTATTAAGTTAGCTCCTCAGAGAAATATCTTCACAAATCATTTTAGGTTGGGTTCTTCTAGAAGCAGGCTGGGAGAGACAGATTTGAGTGTAAGTAGCTTATGTAGGTGGTGATCCCAAGAAGGGCCAAAGGAGTGTAGGGAAGTAAGACACAAACGTTTGTATTATTAAGAAAGTTACTACTGGGGGCAACGGAGTTTCAATGCCATTGGGAAACTCTGGAAGACACTGTAGACTATGCCTCAGAGTCATACTACCCAGAGAGCAACGGATATGAGTTATTACCTACAGACCACCATCAACCATTTGTTGAAGGATGATGAGATGAACATTAATTCCTCAGCACTCCAGTCTTTGCTCATATATGAGTCAATGGACTCTGAGAGCCAGAGAAAGCCCTTAGGCAGAGCTGCAGGAGCCTGGGGCTGGAGTCAGTGGGTCAACAGTAATAGTGTTAGCATAATAAAGTCTAGCTACCTTTTTTTTTTCCCCACGAAGGTGGAAGAACCCAGTTTTTACATGTTTGGTATAAAAAAGGTTAAATTTCTGTTATTTACAAAGTTGAGGAGAAAAACATTTCTCCAGCACCCACCTTTACATAAGGAAAGGGAAGAATTAGGAATTAAAATCACACAAACAATATTTGCATCTGCAAATGAACTTGTATTTGCTTTCCGTTAATACACAATGAGAGCTATGCCAGTGAAGGCCTTTCTCTTTTTTGCCTTTGCTGCCAAGAAACTCAGAATCGCAGACTTTCTGAGGCTGATCATTTCATCTGCTGCAAATATTGAGCTTACCCTCTCATCCCATAGTGTCCTCCCTCTCTATTCTTGTCCCACTTCTAAACTCTCTTACTTTAATTATTATTTATACCCTGTGTGTGTGCTCAGTCGCTCACTTGTGTCTGACACTTCACAGCCCCATGGACTACAGCCCTTCAGGCTCCTCTGTCCATGGGATTCTCCAGGCAAGAATACTAGAGTGGTTTGCCATTGTCGTCTTCCAGGAGATCTTCCCAACCTAGGGATCGAACCCGCGTCTCTTGCATCTCCTGCATCAGCAAGCAGATTCTTTACCACTAGCGCCACCTGGGAAGCTGATTGCTTACAAAAATGGTCTGATGTGTTTTACAAAACTACACCTAAAAAATCATACATTTCTTTTCTCAAATTTTATATTAATGATACATTTAAGGTAACGAGAGAGCCACCTGAGCAAAACACTAAGGGGACCACTCTGTCTCTTTAACAGGAACTATTAGAGCTATAAGAGTATCTTGAGAGTTCCAGCAAGCGACACAGATCCAAAGTCAACAACATTCAGGACTCCATTCTCTAGCTGGCAGTGTGAGCTGGGGTGTTAGCCTCCACTCTTCAAATACTCTGCTATCCACCCGTTCTCACTTGTCACCAAATTCAAAGGAACGATTTGTGATAATTTCAGTTCTACTTGTAAAACGCATTACCTTTCTTTTTTTTTTTTTCCTTAATATATATATTTTAGTCAAGTATAGTTGACTTACAATGTTTCAGGTGCACAGCAAGGTAATTCAGTTATACATATACAATATATTATTTTTAAATTATTTTCCATTAGAGATTATTACAAGATATTGCTATAGTTCCCTATGCAATACAGTAACCCTTTGTTGCTTATTGCATATATTTTTTAATTAGAAATCTAGCATTCTGTTCATCCTAAGTCAAACAAGTGGAATCAAAATGTCACAAATTTTTAATTGGGCAAAAATTCATAAGTTTTCTAAAATATATATATTACTTATATATAAAGCATTAACTTTCTTACTGGGACTTTGTTCATCCTGGAAATCTAAATTAATATGAGACCAACACCCAGAGACAGCCTTTGGACAGCTGTCTTTCACACTTCTTCCTGTTCAGCCTGTATCTGAGTCTGGTGCCCCTGGACCCAACATCTTTTACCTCCAAAATGTCTTCCCCAACCAGGAACAATGACACCAACTGGTGATATAACCCCTGCACTGAAAACCTTTTTAATCCCTGTCCAGCTGATGGAACTCTGCCCCCCTCATGTTTCCCAGCCTCCCAAGGTTGTGAGTGAGACAGGACCCATGTGACATTATACTTGGGCTGCACACACTGCTATTTGTTCATCTGGCAGCAATTTGGAGGCTGGGGCTTTCAATTAGCGACTTGATCTTAATCAGTATTGTCCTTGGCTCCTGGTACACTGTGTCTTTCAGATACCACTTTTCTGGTGTTCAGATGGCCTATTTCATTAGACAGCTGAAACTCCCTGTGCCTAGGAGACGGGTCCGCTTCAAAAAGTTCTCAGAAAGTCCTGGTTACTTTGCTTTTGTTCAAAATCAACATCCTCATTTGGTAGAGTCGATGGGTAACTTATGTAACTATAGAAACCTAGTCATCTTCTACCTGGTGGATGTGCTAAGTCTTCAGTTCAGTTCAGTCCACTCACTCAGTTGTGTCCGACTCTTTGTGACCCCATGAATCGCAGCATGCCAGGCCTCCCTGTTCATCACCATCTCCCGGAGTTCATTCAAACTCATGTCCATCGAGTCAGTGATGCCATCCAGCCATCTCATCCTCTGTCGTCCCCTTTTCTTCCTGTCCCCAATCTCTCCCGGCATCAGGGTCTTTTCCAATGAGTCAGCTCTTGGCATGAGGTGGCCAGAGTACTGGAGCTTCAGCCTCAGCATCAGTCCTTCAGTGAACACCCAGGACTGATCTCCTTTAGGATGGACTGGTTGGATCTCCTTGCAGTCCAAGGGACTCTCAAGCTGCTGCTGCTGCTGCCAAGTTGCTTCAGTCGTGTCCGACTCTGTGCGACCCCATAGACGGCAGTCCACCAGGCTCCCCGTACTTGGGATTCTCCAGGCAAGAATACTGGAGTGGGTTGCCATGTCCTTCTCCAAAGCATGAAAGTGAAAAGTGAAAGTGAAGTTGCTCAGTCGTGTCTGACTCTTAGCAACCCCATGGACTGCAGCCTACCAGGCTCCTCCATCCATGGGATTTTCCAGGCAAGAGTACTGGAGTGGGGTGCCATTGCCTTCTCCAGGGACTCTCAAGTCTTCTCCAACACCACAGTTCAAAAGCATCAATTCTTCGGCATTCAGCTTTCTACACAGTCCATCTCTCACGTCCATACATGGCCACTAGAAGGCTCCCACAAATCTCAGAATGTTTCTGAGTCAGCTCCAGGGGATGGGGCTGGACGGGTAGGTAATAACACTAAATGAGGAGGGGAAATGTCCCCCAGCAGCATTCCTCGTCAGCTTTTCAAATGTAAAGTGTGTTCACAGTGAAAGTAGCCCAAACAAGGAAATTCTGTTTAGCCTTGGGGATGAAGAGGATGACCTTGCAGAGGAGTCCTGAGCTTCAGAGGACATTTGAGTCCTGAGATCCTGCCCACTTAGTAACTCTCATCCTCACCATCACCGTTATTACCAAACACTTTTCTAGAAGTAGTGAAGTGAGTGAAGTCGCTCAGTCGTGTCCGACTCTTTGCGACCCCATGGACTGTAGCCTACCAGACTTCTCCGTCCATGGGATTTTCCAGGCAAGAATACTGGAGTGGGTTACCATTTCCTTCTCCAGGGGATCTTCCCGACCCAGGGCTCGAACATGGGTCTCCTGCATTGGAGGCAGGCGCTTTAACTTCTGAGCCAGAAGTGGTAGTATCCGGGAAATGCATGGCATGACCACTCTCCTGTGTGCCAGAAAAAGGCTAAAATTGGAACTGTTGTACAGTTCTGCCAAATGAAGCAGGAAAATATATCAAAGAGCCCTGCCTTACCTTACCAGTGCCTGGTGCCTAACAGACGCTCAAAAATGTCTGGCTGGATGAATCTGCCAAGAGGGGAGGATCACAGTACCTACCCCAGGGGCATGTCATGACAATTACATGAGACGGTGTCACATAGAGCACAGAGTCTTGTCTATATTGAGAAGGCAGAGAATAACTACCATTGTTTGTAATACTTGGATACCAATAAACATGCCTTGTGTTTTGCAGAAAAGAAGCTTTCACCTTCTGAAGCAGGGTGAGGGATGGGTGGTAAATGCCCCACAAGGCAGCAGTTTCTAAGGAAAATGAGAACACTGTGGCCTCTGTCACGTGGCTGGAGTCAGCCTCGGGGTCTGCGATAGCAGGTAAGTTTGCTTCCATCAGAAGGTCATTCGGCTTTGCTCTCAAGTTCTGCTCTTATCTTCCCACCACTTCCCTCCATGGGCGTATAGTCCATCCCAGCTCTGAGGAGTTACTTCTTAACCCAAAACCAAAATAAATCCTACCCCTGCATGAAGTCCTGCCTCAGGGACCTTGTCTGCCAAAGCAAAAACCAAGAGGGTCCCCACAAGGAGCAGGCAAGTAGAAGCAAAGTCTTAGTAAAACAGTGGTGGACCTGGCCCATCCCGCGCTGATGGGCCCTCCATCCCCAGTTCTCGGAGTCAGTCAGGCTGAAGAGCTGTTTATGAGGCTTGATCTGGCCTCTTACTCTCTGGCTAGAATGCCATCCATCACCAAAACAATTGCTGACCAGCAAAATGCACTCCATATACACCGATCCTAATCATCTTACTCTGAATGAGAAGAGGCGAGGCCTTGATTAAAAGGCCACAGATTCATGCAGCCCAGCAGAGTTAAGGCTAACATGTCATTTGGTCTACGTAGACTCAGATTTACCCAACAACAAATGATTCAAATGATGAGGAAAAATTTCCCCCTGAATTATAAAAACAAGCAACTATTAGATAGTTATGAAAGGGCAGCTTCTACTGTGTTCAGTGACCACTATGGCTTTCCAGATCTAAATCCAAATGAGACAGCATCCCTCCAAACACGCTAAGAAGGGTGGCAGAGATTCAGCTCCATGTTACGGAGAGACAGCAGATGGGAGGCTCCGGTATAGGAGGTGTAAGAAGGAAGCGGACCACTCGCTAAGCATCCTCCCAGGGCTCCTTCCGTCTCCGAAGGTTCTGGGTTACCGAGTGTTGGTGGGTAATAACAGTGGACCCCCAGGAACTGTTTTTTCATGAAGTTATCCCTATACCCCTCATGTCCTCTCCAGCCAGACCATGAATTCTCTCTTCTGCCCTGTTGCTCTAATTCAATATGCAAGGGATGCGCTGGAGACTTGGTCTCCTTTATAATCACAGGGGACTGACAGAGTCCACTTCATGTTAATGAGTTTCCATTAAAAAAGAACCATGAAGAATAAGGAGGCTGACCAAGTAACATGACGCTTGGGGCAGCCTGCCCCGGAGTTTCCCAATCCAGTCCCCCCTGCTGTTACTCCACGTATCATCTCCAACAGCCCCCTGTTCTGGCTCTTCTGGCTACAGAGACTCCCCATCCATCATGCCACTGTGCATGTCTCCCCCTGGGATCCAGGGTTTCTTTATGACAATGGCATTGGCAGTGGCTACCTGTCCTTTAAAACCCGATCTTTCTTGCCTGGATGCTGGTTTAGTGGTAGCAGTCCTTAGCATTTGGCAATGATTCAGGAGGAACAGTTCATAGAGAAAACTCAGAAACTCTTGGGAGAATTTTCTTAAATCTTGAAAGTCTGAGAAAGGTTTGTCATGATCATCTAGTTTGTAGAAATGAGTGCTGATGCACTAATCCCTTAGCCAGAACATCCTTGCTTTCTGCCAAACTTTTAAATGGCTACATGGGCCCAGAAGTAGTAATAAGAATAACTGTTTCTATTAAATTCAGGATAATTCTATCACTATCCGTATCAATACACAAGTATCTTAAATGGATCATCTCATTCTCTTCCTGCCTTTACCCTTAAGAAGAATTTGATAAGATTTTCCTGGAATTTATAAGTGGGGAGACTGAGACTCCTAGGAGGTAAATTACTTGCTCAAGACTTACCAGGTTGGTAAATTGCAGATTTAGAACCAAAGTCTTTCTGACCAGAGTCCAAGCTCTCCACCCTAGGTTGTGTCATCTCAGTGTGGACAAAGGTATTCTTACCTGTCTTCTACACGTTAAGGATGAAACGGACCTTTAGAACTCTAAAGAAGCCAGTTCAAAATTCCATTTTTACAATGTCTCCCCTAAGAGATCTTGGAACAAATACGCATTAATTCCAGCAAGCTTGAAGCCCATTATTTACCTGTGATGGGAGAGAGGACTGTGACCCACAAGGGGTCTCAGCATATTTATCACTATTATAGTCTCCTGGAAAATCCCAAAGTTCCCGGTCACTTATTATGATGAGAAACACGGGTTGGCTCTTTGAAGCTGAAGTATAAAGTGTGCCTCTTATCCTAGGCTCTTTTCTTCCCAGTCCTTGGGACAGGCTAGTGGGAAACCTTCTGATGCCCCAGAACCCCAATGAATCCAGAGACACCATTTGTCTTTAATTGGTGGAAGCCAATTTGTGTTGTTCAAAGGCGCGTCTGAGCCCGCAGGGCGAGCATTGTGCCCCAAGATTCAGCCCGTTTCATCGCCCTTCATTAGGATGCAGGGGGCAGATCTCGGCACCGTCAACTGGGCCAGAGGAACAAAGGCAACATGGAAAGTGGAGCGGGCAGTGAACCCCTCACTCTCTACTTTTTCAAAACAAGATTCCGACCATTTACTCGAGAACTTACTTTGTCCTTCTGTTCCATACAAAGAAACAGGAAACTTCAGAAGGAAAAAAAAAGGGGGCCCCAGTTTCTTACATGGTGGCCCAGGGAGGCTGGGGTTGCAGAGGGTGCTGGCAGGAGGTTAGCTTGGCGCCAGAGCTCAGGAGGGGCCACTCCCCTGTTTTTGTTCTCAGAGGAGGTCATCTGGGAGCAGGAGAAGGTGGTTCTCCTCTGGAAAACAAGTGGAGGAGAAGGTGGGGGTGCAATCAGTGAAGACTGCCCTTGGGTTCTTCCACCCTCTCGCTAACCCAATGGGAAAACCCGTGTTGATTGCATCTTCTTGTTCATCTTGCTTGCTCGTTTAGTCGTTAGGTCATGTCCAAGTCTTTTTTGTGACCCCAGGGACTGTGGCCTGCCAGGCTCCTCTGTCCATGGGATTTCCCAGGCAAGAATACTGGAGTGGGTTGCCATTTCCTTCTCCAGGTTGCTTATCTACTACCCCACAAAATCTGAACCAAACATCTCCCCTCAGACTCAAAGAATTCCTTTGAAAATAAATTCAACTTGACAAGAATAGACCAAGCTGCTGACATGCATGTTCTAATTTTGAGGACTGGTGTTTATCATGGCTTGTCTTGTAAGCAGGTAAAGTGACTTTTTTGGTGACCATTAAATACGGGTAAACTGTGGACTAACAGTTCGACATCTAGGAATTTATTTTACAAAATACCTTTGCATGTGAACAAAGAAACATGTGAGGCTATTCATCTCAGCCTTTTTCATTATAGTAAGAATATTAAAAATGACATTAAGTCCATCTTAAGCAATGGAATGATTATACGATTGGATAGACATTCATATAATGGAGTCCTCCAGCAATCATTTTTTTCTCCCAAGAGGGAGACCAACATGGATTGACCTGGGAAAATGTCTATGATATGAACACTGAAGGCAAAAAGTTGAAAAATTGTATGGATGCTTTAAATTCACTTTTGCTTGAAACCAGCTTTCTCAGTCTTGGCACTACTGACCTGTGGGCCAGACAGCTCTTTGTTGTGGGGCTGTCTTGGGGGGTTTTGCAGCATTCCTGGCCTCTACCCACCAAATGCCAGTGGCACCCTCCCCTCCTGCTGTTACAACAACCAAAAAAGTATCCAGTTTCCAAAAGTACCCTGGGGCAGGAGCAGGGGACAAAGTCACCCCCAGATGAGAACCACTGGTTTAAACTAATGATATATAGACAACCTAGGTTTGCACACCTTAGAAAAAAGTTTAGAAGGATCTTCATCAAGTTTCTAACCCTGGGAACCAGGATTGGCCAGAGAAAATAAGGTTCTTTTAATTTTATACACCTCTGTACTGTTTGATTATTTTTACAAGTCTATATTTCTTCTGTAATTAAGCAGAAAATCTATTTCAATTCTATTCCCACTCACAGACATAGACACACACAAGGAAAATAAAGAGAATAACTCATATCAAGAGACAGTTAATTGGGACTTTCTAGAGAAGAGAGACAGCTGGGTCTTACCTGGGAATGGAAGTCTTCTGAGAGGACTTGATAATGAGACAGGATGCTAACAATCCATCATCTGCAGTCTCACCAAGCCAGGTGGTGAGAATGGTGTCTGAGAAATTGTAAACAGGGTGGGAAGTGTGGAATTCTGGCCTCTGGTCTTGAATTTGACCAATTTAGAGTCTTGACCCCTGTACTTCAAATCCTTCATTTGCTTAAAGGATCATCTACCTTCCCACAAAACCTTTAGGAGAGCAGCATATTAAAGCATCATCCATGAAATGATTTCCCCCTCATCAGATTTGGTGCTACATAAACAAAAGGTGGAATTCTCACTAATATTTGTTTTTCTGCTTTAAAAGTCATTTTAAAAAACATATGCCTAGTCCAATTTGGGCATTTTAGAATATCCTAGAATGCTTCAGTTTCTTATTAATTTTGAAAGAATTTCCTCCAGGGAAGTATTTTCAGCTTTTTGATATACCTATGATAAAGTTTTTTCTTTTTGATTTTTCTGGAAAAATGGTTAAAATTTGTTCAGAAATTACAAGGTAAACACTTAATGGACAATTGTGATGATTCCCTTATTGAGTTAGTTGGAATTTACGGTGAATATCCTAAGACAGAAAAACAGACCTAAATCTTATCGAAAATAATCAAACATTTGGTCCCCCAAGGCTTTACTGGTGGCTCAGTGGGTTTAAAAAAAAAAAAAAAATCAGTGCACTGCAGGAGATGTGGGTTTGATCCCTAAGTCAGGAAGAGGCCCTGGAGAAGGAAATAGCTACCCACTCCAGTATTCTTGCCTGGGAAATCACATGGACAGAGAAGCCTGGTGGGTTACAGTCCATGGTGTTGCAGGAGTCAGACATGACTTAGGGATTAAACCACCACCACCACAGCAAATGGCTTATCAGATATCCACAAACAATATCTTTCCCCCAGTCTCAACTATAGTGTACTACAAGAATTATGGTTTTTAAACAACATTTTGAAAAATAGCTAGAAAGAATTCTCTTGTCTATCTATGCTGATGTTTTGAAACTAAAACTTGAGACCAAAAGCAATTTGAGACAGTTCATGAATCAAGTTATGAATCAGTTCATAATGACATAGTTTACATTCTTTTCATCACGTTTATTTATTTTGTTCTGTTTTTGTTTTGTTTTGTTTTGTTTTTGGATAGAGTAGTGATGCCTAGAAGTCCATTTTTCACTCAAAAGCTACTCATAAATATTTTAGTCAAAGCTTTTGGACCAATTTCCTTCCCTCTGCTCCACTCTCCTTCCCCAGTTTAACTCAGCTTCTTACAGGTATTTTGACTAATTGGTAATGTTTTACTTTTCTCCAATTTTGCCTTGTTAATCAAAGCCCTAATATGGTAAAGTTAGGCAAGAATTTAGGGCTTCCTCTTTTTGTACCCCTCAATCCCATGGAAGGAGGAGCCTGGTAGGTTATAGTCCATGGGGTCGCAAAGAGTCGGACATGACTGAGCGACTTCACTCACTTAATTCACTCACTCTGCATCTAAAGTGTAGCGCTCATGACCAGTCATTATCAAGACTCCACAATCACTCCATCTACAAATGCCTGAAACAAAGGGAAGGCAACACTTCTCCGCCTTGTACGCCTCACAGAGAACTTGAACAGGACGAGAACCACAGAGCAGAACATACTTTTCTAAGAATCCGGCATAATCACACTTGGGTCAGTTGAGACACCCAAAGCAACGAGTGTTTCAAATAGAATGAAATGTACGCCCAAGGACACACTACTGACACTGGCTTCAGTCTGCGTTGTTTGCAAGGAACATTCACGAAATTAACCGAAAAATGCATGAACTTTATAGAACGCTGTCAAACCACGTCTCCTATATATAGGATGACCCCAAAGTAACCTGAGCATGCCAGTTAGAAGTGACAGTAGCAGAGGCTGCTGGGGCTCTGTCCTGGGATGCCCCTTACCTCCCCTGCCCCACCCAATCTGCTCTGTTTTCCTTACCTCCCCTCCCCCACCCAATCTGCTCTGTATCCTTCCAATGGCCTGCACCAACCAACGCCTCCACTGCTCGAGTGTTGTTGGAACCGCCCTGGCACATGCACAGAACGTTAAGCGTGTCCTACTTGCCCAAGGCAGACCTTAGCCAATCACCAATCGCACTTATGAAAGCCCAGCTGTCTTGCGTTAAAGCCAGGACACACTCTGAGATGTATTTTCCATTCCAGATTCCACTGCCTGTTAACACTCAGGCTGGGATTTTGCCCGAAATCACGCCTTTGCTTGGCTTCCTTCCCTTCCGGTCCAGCCTCCCCACCCCCTTACTAGCTTCTCCTGGGGCGTGTGTCCTTGACACATCATCTGTACACATGTTCCCATGTCAGGATCTGCTTTGGGGGAACCCTCCCTAGGTCACTAGCTGCCCTCCTTTGCTTTTCCCCAAATGTTGACTCCTCCTGTTCTGCTCATTTCACCCATGTGCCAGCTGCAGCGTGGGACACCAGTTTTAGGTCTCAAACTTCCGTTAGGATCACTTATCATACATAGACAGGCTCTTGATTACCAAAGACCCTTGATAATTGATTTCTGGTCATGGTGTTTAAGTTCCTCTCTGCCAATGGCACAGTCCTGGGCACCACACCACTGGGCTGGGTGCTGCCTGATGCTGCTATATGCATTGGCCTGTGTGTACCTTTCCCAAGGGCAATGCCATATCAGATACCATTATCAGATAAGGATTTGCCATATCAGATACACGTTCTAGTTTCTCTCCTCTGGCAAAAGTTTGAGTCTAATAGCACACAAGAGTCATGTTCTGCCCTTCAAAAACATGAATGAGAAACTCCTACGTGCTTTAGAGTAAGTCATTTGTTTGACTTCTGTCTGCAAGAACTGGAAAGTGTGGGTGACCCAGTGGGACAGCTAGGATATGGCTCAGGCAGGAGGTGGTGGGGACTTGAGTGGCAAGGGCAGAAAGGGAACCGTCCCAGAGAATAATGCGTGGACCGCCACGGCTGGCGGACTCCTTTCCTCTATGACTCCTCTGGGCTATGCCACCCTTGCAGCCCCATCGCCTCTCAGACCTGCTCAAGAATTACCGGAGAAGCACAGAGCTGAGCTCACAAGTTGGGATAAGGTCCTTCAGAGAACACCAAGACATGCTTTCCTGTGCATCCCCATAGACCTCAGGGCACAGCAGTCCCTCAATAAAATGTTGCTTTGTTTGTGACTCATGTAACCTGGTCAGATCATCATAAGATGATGATTGTACTTTGTCATCCACTCAGGACACTTGAATATGAAAGAGTATGCTATTAATAACTAGACACAGACAAAATGCGTAAACTAGGACTGCCCCTGGGAACCTAGGGCTCATAGTTATCCTACATCTTTACCATCCTCAATGCAGGGCTTCAGACTGCACAGAAACAATGAATGGTGCTCTGGAGCATGACTCCAAAATTCAGACCATGGGATGGAGAGAGAGTTCAGACTCTGGGCCTCAGGAGTGTGTATGATGGTAGCTTTCTACTGTTGACCCTTTCTCAGTGTGTTTGGGCTCTGGATACTATTTGAGACCACTGAAGGCATATCTTTCTAAGATAAGATCTTTCTAAGCGGTATTTGCAGGAGGTGAGGGCAAAGTGGGGTGGTTCCAAACATTCTGACTCAGAGGGAGCCCAGCCCTCTTGGGATTCACTTAATGGGAGAGTCCATGTTACCTGTCATCTTGGACAGACCGTGTAGACACCAGGGAACAACGCCCCCAGCAAGCTCCCCAGACCCTCTCCATGCCAGCCCCGTATGACACCTTCACTCCCACTCTGCAGGCAAACTCACGATTTTCACAGTGCTTCCCGGTATAGCCCGCCAGGCAGGCACACTTGTAGGATCCGGTGCTGTCAAGGAGGCAAGTGCCGTCGTGGAAACAAGGGGACGAGGAACACGCTGTAAGAGAGAAGGCAAATGCTCTCAGCACCCCTGTGCGGTGAGCCCCTTCATTCAAGCCTGGAATCCTGACCACAGCCTCTCACTTGTCTTTTAAAGTCTTCCTGCCATTTTTAACCTCCTTTTATTGAAATCATGTTACCACTGTTTCAAGACTGCCTAAAACAGCTACTCACTAATCGAATGTTGTGGATGTTATTTGATGTTTTCCAAGCAGAAGGAAATTGCAACCCACTCCAGTATTCTTGCCTGGAGAATCCCATGGACAGAGGAGCCTGGTAAGCTAGTCCACGGGGTCGCAAAGAGTCGGACACGACTGAGCAACTTCACTTTCACTTTCACGTCAAGGCCCTGGAAGTCTGCTCCAGACACCTCTAATCTAGGATCACACACACAAGGGCACCACATAATTAAAGCAGAAGCAAGCTTCAGCCCTCCCACAGGGGCCCCCATGGGGAGATAGCAGGCTTGGGTAACACATCTCTTTTTTTCAAGGAAGCTCAGCATCCGGGGTACTGGGGGGAAGGAGCTGGAAGCCGACTTCATGACATCGGTGAAGGGTACTCAAGAAGTTCCAAACATGCCTTCTGTGAACAGTAGTTCCTTGAGATGTTGAGAGTTAATGGTCTCAGATACGGTGGGGAAATGTTACTGGGGTTAAATGATAATCCACCAGGTTTCCACACTGCAGATCTTCTCAGCACATTCCACGTTCTAATGTGCATTGTGAATTTCTAAGAATGCACATAACATTCTACCTTTCACAGGCTTATTTGATCTGAGAGACTGCATTTCACAGAGTGTCCTGGGGACCATTTTTCTACAGAGAACACTTTGGGAAACACTAGTCTGCTTGTTCCCCACTAACCCCACCGTCGTTTACCCTGGTGTAGAAACACATGGCTGGGCCGAGTGCAGCAAGCCTGAGTCGAGCGCTGGCTCGAGACAAAGACGAACAGGAGAGCCTGCTCATCAGGACAAAGCTTTGTGAAGAAGAGTCGGCAGTGACTATAACTTGAAGCGTGATTCAGAGAGTGTCAGAAAAGAGAAAGTTCTAGAAGACATTCAGAAAAGGGCAAAGCCACGGCTCATTGGAACAAGGGAGAAGGCTTAACAGGGCAGGAGATATCTGACAGGGCCTCTGCGGATGGGGCATGACATGCAGGGGTGGGAAGGTGGCTTTAGGCAGGGAATAAAGAGTGCAGGTGGGTCATGGGTCACACAGGAAGACCACACAGCCCAGAGTTCTCCAGGGCAGAGTGAGGAAGAGACCCTCCTGACCCTTCCCTCAGTCACAGGGTCACAAGCTGGGGAGCCGCCTCGGCCCCTAACTTCTGACTGCCATGAACACCACCAGACAGATCTCAGCCTCGACTGGCAGCGTGGCACTGAGGGGCAAGGACTGAGCCGCAGGCTGACCACAGCATAGCAGCAAAAGCCTCTAGAGCTCCCGGGCCCTGCAAGTCTGCAGAGACACGTCCTGGGAGGGAGCCAGAACACAGCTCCTAGGAGCAACTGCTGGAGGCTCGGGCAGGAACGTTCTCAGGGGGGCGAGGTGGAGGGGGTGCGGTGTCTGCTGGTCTTGCTGAATGGGAAAGGCTGATTCCACCTCCACCCTCCTCCCTTCCAGAGACATCCATATCAGACCTTCCATAAGGGAGCTGGAATGGTCAAAAAGGCCATTGCAATTTCTTAAATTCAGTTATTTGTTTCAAAAAATACATACTTCAAGCTGGAGTTAATTTTGTAAAACCTGATGCAATCCCATCTCCAAGGAGTGAAAAAGATCTGGGGTGATTCCTTAGCACTGAGCCCATTGTTCATTTTGGCCAAATGCTACTTCCTCATGTGACAGGACCGGAGGTGAAGTCAGACGCAGAGTTCCTCATAAAGTGAGTGGCATTTCCCGGGTAGTGTCAGACTTTGAACAATTATTTGAAAGATGACAAAGGAGGCTCGGGGCATGCCTGGGGCAGGGTGGCTGCTGAAGGTTTCCTCTGCACCAGACACTCTGCTCAGCTCTTCATTTGTTCCGTCTCCCAGAGACTCCTGAACGGAGCAGGATCTAGGGTTACGCCCTTATTCACTGATTAGGAAACTCAGACCTAGAACAGGAGAACTTGTCTAAGCCATATGGTTTAATTTGCCAGGGAGCAAAGCTAACTTGGAGAAGGTGATGGCACCCCACTCCAGTACTCTTGCCTGGAAAAATCTCATAGACAGAGGAGCCTGGTAGGCTGCAGTCCATAGGGTTGCAAAGAGTCGGACACGACTGAGCAGCTTTCCTTTCACTTTTCACTTTCATGCATTGGAGAAGGAAATGGCAACCCACTCCAGTGTCCTTGCCTGGAGAATCCCAGGGACGGGGGAGCCTGGTGGGNCCGTGATGCCATCCAGCCATCTCATCCTCTGTCGTCCCCTTCTCCTCCTGCCCCCAATCCCTCCCAGTATCAGAGTCTTTTCCAATGAGTCAACTCTTCACATGAGGTGGCCAAAGTACTGGAGTTTCAGCTTTAGCATCATTCCTTCCAGAGAAATCCCAGGGCTGATCTCCTTCAGAATGGACTGGTTGGATCTCCTTGCAGTCCAAGGGACTCTCAAGAGTCTTCTCCAACACCCAGAGAAAATTATCTGTAATACTCTCCCTCTGGAGAAGGCGATGGCACCCCACTCCAGTACTCTTGCCTGGAAAATCCCATGGACAGGGGAGCCTGGTGGGCTGCAGTCCTTGGGGTCACGAAGAGTCAGACACGACTGAATGACTTCCCTTTCACTTTTCAGTTTCTTGCATTGGAGAAGGAAATGGCGGCCCACTCCAGTGTTCTTGCCTGGAGAATTCCAGGGATGGGGGAGCCTGGTTGGCTGCCGTCTATGGGGTCACACAGAGTCGGACACGACTGAAGTTACTTAGCAGCAGCAACTCTCCCTCTGTATATAACACAAACTTTTTTTTTAATTAGGCTTATATTATACATTGCACATTCTGTTTTACTTTTTGATTTAATAAAAATAGTAAACATCTTTCCATTCCATTAAATATCCTTCTACATCATATACTCCTATAGCCAGAGTGTGGTGCTGGAAACAGCCTTAGTGCCTATTAATGGGCTCACCTTGGAAGGTGTCAGGATCCCCCGGATCAGAAGACCACACCAGAGTGGACTGAGCAGACCTTGATCAAGGGTTGTTTTTAAAACATGGCCTCTTGAGAGGTGGGGATATTGAGGAAAGGTAGAGATCACCCAACCCCACTTATTAAAACAGAGCGCTAAGTTCTGGCTCCCCCATTCATTGTTCAGCTGTAGGTCCTTGAGCAAACTGCTTAAGGTCTCTGTGCCTCAATGTTCTTATCTGTAAACCTGGGGTTAAAAAATGTACTTACCTCATAAACTTGATTTAAAAATTAATCTCACACCTATAAAGGGCCTGGCACATAGCAAGTAACCCCCAAATATGAACTATTATTATTATTTTGCATTCTCATACTTCCACTTACTGGGCTTATCCCCACCCTAGCATTTGGCATGCTCAATTTTAACTGCCTGTTATCTGTTTTCCTATATAAACTGAAGTCAGGGACTGCATCTTATTCAACACTATACCCCTCACACTTAATAGAGTATCTCGCATGTAGTAAGTGTTCCAGAATATTATACGAGATTTGAGTGAATGAATAAATGGAGAGGTGGACAGTTGGAGAGATGAATGAACTGCTAATCCAGGCTTCTGAACTGTTTGAGATAACCAGCATTTCCTTGAGCGGATAGCATACCTTTTCCTTCGGCTAACATTGGGTATTCATTGGCCCATAGCACACATTTTCAGGGTATACACGTGTGATGTCTGTAAGAGAGAGACGTGCAGCCCTCTCTGCATACCATTCTGACTTTGCTCCCTTCTTCCAGTGCTTGCTTCTTCCAACCAGAAAAGAATGGCTAATACAACTCATTGGAGTTCATGTGGCCCACAACTGGGTCCCAGGGGGGACCTCTGTGTCTTTTAAAGGCCATCTTCACCCATGTGTCACATTCCCATCTGATTGCCTTCCCACTGTGCCACTGAAGAGGTCAATGGATTCCATCTGCCTTCGATGATGCTGCCAACTGTCTCTCTCTCCAGGCCATTAGGGCAAGCCATTAAAAACCAGTTTGGTGATTAAGATGAACAAGGCTATGTGAAAAAGACTCTAAGCAGCTCACAGAATTGCCCAAATGGTAAGAGAACCAAGGTCAGAGCTAACAGCCTAGAAATGCACTAAAAGACACAGCCAACTTGCTCCAGTGAGGGCCCGGTGCTGCTGGATGTCAGCACTACCGTCCCCACCGCCGGGCCTTCCAGGTGGCACAGTAGTAAAGAATCTGCCTGCCCGTGCAGGAGACACCAGAGATGCAGGTTCGATCCCTGGGTCAGGAAGCTCCCTTGGAAGAGGGAATGGCAACCCACTCTAGTATCCTTGCCTGGAAAATCCCCATGGACGGAGGACCTGGCAGGCTACAGTCCATGGGGTTGCAAAAAGTTGGACAGGACTGAGCACACATACCCAGACGCCCCACCAGGGCCCTGGACATTGGTCCTCGTGCAATTACTGCCATCATAGGAGGAAGAATGGCTGCCCATCATGATGACAGAAGTGATAGAAACTCTAAAACCAGGCAGAGATCCCATTCTCACCTTTGAGACTGACAAAATTCCAAAATGACACATTCTGTTGCAAGACTTCAGGCAAAGAATACTCTCATGGATGGCTGCTGTGAACGCCAAATACATGGAGAAGAATTTGGCAAAGGCTGGCAAAATGACATATGCACCTCCCTTTGACTCAGCGATCCTTCTTCCAGGAATCTATCCCAGAGATATGCTGCAAAAATACTAGCTGATATATGCCTGAGGTGATATATTCACTCCAGTAGTATTTATAACGGCAAAAAACTAGAAACAATCCACATACTCATAAACTATGATAATCCACAGTTTATGATGCACAATGCAGTTTCGTGCAACTGTAAAAAGAAGTGGGAAAAAATGGCTCTATACTGTCAGTGAGCAACCTCCAGCATATATTGTTAAGAGAGAAAAAAACAAGGTAGTCAGCAGTGTTTATGGCACGCTGTCTTTGTGCACGAAGGGGAAAGACACATAAATGCATACACAGATTTGCTTCTATTGTCAAATATAAACCTACCTACATATCAAGCAAGTAGGTTTCAAGTAAGTGGTATAACGCCATAGATAACAGAACTACAATCGACTTTAAAACATAGTATTTTCACTCTATAACCTAATGAGATATATTCTAAGGTGAATAAAAACCATAAGCATCAGTGCTTTTATTAGTAACACCTATAATGCTCTAGTGTGGCTTTGTACAAATTTAAGATAAAGTGAGTAAGTGATTGGTTTAGTATTATTAGGACACAGGATTTTCACCATGAAAGAAAAGACATACAAATACAAAATCCAAGGAGTTAATTAACAGCCTTGGAATGTTACATTTGAACTTGAGTAGCAGTGAAAACATTTTAAAAATGCATATTTCCCAGTTCTAGACACTTAAACAAACAAAACCCTGTAGCAATAATAGTCCAGCAGCAAGGAACAAGTCAGGTGACCAGATCATGGTCTCAGACCAGAGTTCCTTGGAGAAATGGCTGATTCCAGATCTGGGGCACAAAACAGATAAGAAGAAATCAAGAAGTCTTCAAAATCAGTGTGGTCGTGCCAGAAGAACACAGACAGACACAAAGGGGAACCCAGTACTCTAAGATGGGATGCGTGCATTAAAATAAATAATGACTGACATGGATTAAACCACATAATAAATGAAAATGCCTGAGTTCATAATGACACTCACACAGAGAGAGAAACCTCTTTGATCACCGACAGGGACTGCTGGAACATCAATCCACTATTTTTTAAAATAAAAAAATTTTTAAAGGCTTTCTCTAGCTCTTCCTTTCAGGGTACCCATATGGTTAATGTGGAACAGCTCTTCACTACTCAGTGGGAAGGCCCTCCTAGCATCAGTCAAGGTGGGTGCCTCCTGTATTGATGTAATAAGTTGTTGGGTGCAGGTGTGGCAGACGTTGATGGCCTTCTGTAAGATGCAATATGAAGCACACAACGCAGCCTAAAGCGTCTGTCTACCATGTGGGAGACCCGGGTTCAATCCCTGGGTTGGGAAGATCTCTTGGAGAAGGAAATGGCAATCCACTCCAGTACTATTGCCTGGAAAATCCCATGGACAGAGGAGCCTGGGAGGCTACAGTCCATGGGGTTGCAAAGAGTCGGACACGACTAAGCGACTTCACGTTCACGTTCACGTTTGCTTACCCCATGACCTCAGGCCATCTCATAAAGCCAAAGCCCGCCCCGCCCCACTGCCACAACAACAGTAATTGTCCGCCTTTTGAAAATATTGAAAGTTGTTCAGACTTCTGGACCTGTGCCAAGGACCCCTAGTCAGGAGACCCTGACTTAACTCTCAGATTTTCCTTAGAAAATCTAGAGGCACAGCTCAACTATTTCTCTGCAAACCCTACTCACCATCAGGGAATTGGAACAGCAGGTTTCTTTTCTGGGTCAAATGTGCAAGAGTCATGCTGAGGTCACTTCTATTCTAAAGCTCAGCATTACTCTCTTCCAAGAAGGAAAATGGTTTAGACGTGACACCTGTTGACTGGAGCCCTGTTTTCCCTCCCCTTCTATGATTTTCCTCAAAAGAAAGTTCCTGGTAGTAATAAGCATCATTCTCTGTGTTTGTAAAAGAAGGGGAGAGGCAGAAATGAGAGAAGTGCCCAAAGCCTATTTTTGACATCCTTTTAGTCTTCAGTGTAAGGAAAGCGTGTTTGAAATTCTCTACATCCTCTGTTTGATCAAGCCTAGAAGGGAAAAGGTGGAGAAGGCAATGGCAACCCACTCCAGTACTCTTGCCTGGGAAGTCCCATGGACGGAGGAGCCTGGTGGGCTGCAGTCCATGGGGTCGCAAAGAGTCGGACGCGACTTAGTGACTTCACTTTCACTTTTCACTTTCATGCATTGGAAAAGGAAATGGCAATCCACTCCAGTGTTCTTGCCTGGAGAATCCCAGGGATGGTGGAGCCTCGTGGGCTGCCGTCTGTGGGGTTGCACAGAGTTGGACACGACTGAAGCGACTTAGCAGCAGCAGCAGCAGCAGAAGGGAAAAGGACTCACAGGCAGCAGATATGAAAGCACCAAGAAACCATTCAGCGAGTTGCTAATCACACTAGAAACACAGTAAGAGTGAAACTCAGTATCCACACAGCTCTCAGCAGACAGACACTTCAGTGAAGGAAAATCACTGTCCCTCCGTGGTGGGGGCCAGGGAAGCTGGGGTTTGGGGGAAGGCAAGTCTAGCCTGATGTAAAGGCAAAGGAATGGCACCGTGACCTGGGAAGGCCCCGTCTCATCCTAGGATGCTCTCATATCACTGGCTGGCGTGGTGGTGCACGCATGTTCAGTCGTGTCTGATTCTTTGTGACCCCATGAACTGTAGCCCACTGAGCTCCTCTGTCCAGGGGATTTTCCTGCAAGAATACATATTACTGGGACCAGTTCCCAAATGCCCAAGCATCTCCCTTGACTTCTGCTCTTCCCTTCCCTTCCAACCAACTCCAAACTGTTATCAACTGCACTCTCTAATCGCTCTCAGATCCCTCCACCTCTCCCCATCCACAGGGTTTCTCTTCATCCAGGTCTCCATTATTCTTCCCCTACCTCTAATCGTGCCCTTCCTCCAATCCTTTCTCCATATTGTGGCTGAAGAGAAAATCGGCTTTCACCTCTTTACTAAAAGATCTCCAAGTGTTACATAAAATATTTTCAGGATATACCTTAGACATCGTAGTGCAGCCTGCAGAGCCCTTCAGCATCTCACGCCTGTTCTCTCCTTAATCTTTTGTCTATCTCTTTCCAGGCTTCTCGTCACACACACACACACACACATGCACACGCACACACACACACGCACACACGCACACACACCCCTCAGCCAGACTAAGCTATCTGCAGTTCCCTAAACTCCATGCTTTCTCTTGCCACGGAGCCTTAGCACGTGCTCTTCTCTATAGCCTGATCTCTCTGCTAGATTCCCTTCACACTCCCCAGTTTGCTCCTTCCATCTTCAGCATGCACATCACCTCCTCTAATAAGTCACCCACCCCCGTCCTCCCCCAGGCTCCTGTGGCACCCGTATTCTCTATCACAGCACCTCCCATGATACATTACAGCTACCTATTTACTCTTCCATCTCCCCCACCAGGCTGTAAGTTCTAGAAATGCCAGGAATGTCTCTTTTTCTAAAGCACTGTGTTCCCAGTACTTGCCATAGTATACAGGGGCTGCGCAGCCTGTTTGTTCAATGAATGAATAAGTAGATGAATCCCCAGCTTTCCAAGTCTGGCACTGAAAAGGGCACTAACTCCTCCAATTCCTCTGCCTGTAGTTAGAGTGGGTGGAGTTATGCCACTTTTAATCATTATGGCATCACAACCTCTGATGTCCACCTATCAGAATTCAAGTGTTCTGCCTGCTTCCATCAGTGACCTCAGAAAACATGGAGGCGATCTGAGGTCTCGCAGCGCACACTCACCTGGGTGAATCAGGCAGGAGTCACACTCATTCTCCTCGTTCCTGCAGCATGGGATGGTATAACCCACCACTTCCTTCTTTCCAGGGCACTCACATTTAATCTGATCGTATTCACAGCACTCCCGACACATGATATTCCACTCGGCTCCAGGGCAGGCTTCATTAATGACTGTGTACTCTGAAACAGAAAGCAGCAAGTGAGGATGGAGGGCCTGGCAGGAATAGGTAAGACCCAGAAGTACTCTACTGCCAAGAAGCACCTTGCCCTACAACCTGCCTGCAGGATGTTCAAAACCATCCAGTGGGGCACAAATGAAATTTGTTATTTCAAATCTCAAAGGTGCTATTCAGTTTTATTTTTAATAAAAAAGAAATCATGTTCTATCAATATAGAATCTAAGTGGATTAACACACATATACATAAATAACAAAAAGCATACATGTCCTGAGCGTCTATGTTCATTTCATTTCTATTTTTGCTAGCATATATCAGACCACTGCTTACAGCTACACAGGTTGTACACTGCACAATCCCCAAAGGAACCATCCAGCTGCGCAACTGCACAGCACAGCCCAGGCATTTGGGCCATCAGAAAAGTCTGGTGACCACTCTCGAGGCTAGTTCTATTAAGTACAAGGCTGAATGCCAAGTAGAGACCATGTCATTTCCTCCAAACTTGGCTCCTGGATTTTGCAGCAAACCATTTTTATGGTATCTTCAAAGCTAAAACCAGCAGAAAAGACAAAAAAGTATCTTAATTAGTATGTTTGGGAGAATTGCAATGTTTTATAAGAGTGAACTCATTGGCAGAACTTCATTCAATCCCCCAATATAACTGAGTGTTCTTTCCCATGAGAAAACAGTACTCCTTTCTGGATAGAATTTCTCTCTTTTTTCCCTAAAATATATCTTAGGTGAATGAAAAGGAAAAACCATCTGGCAAAAACTATAAGAGTAATCAGTTGGAGGTTGCCCAGAGGAATCCAGGGTAAGAGACAAGACAGATCTCACCGTGATTTCCTCTTCCTCCTGCCCCAACTCTCTAGTCCTAAAAAATTTTGCACCAAGATGACTGAAGCAGAAATAGGTCAGATAGGAAAGGACATGGCCTCTACTTGGCATTCAGCCTTGTACTGAATGGTCTGATATACACTAGCAAAAATAGAAATAAACATAGACACTCAGGAAATGTATGCTTTTTGTTATATGTATGCTTTTTGTATGCTTCCTCAAATAGCAGATATTTGAGGAAGAAAGCGAATCAGGCTTCACTGTGAAGACTTCTCTAAAGACCCCAGGCCAGGATCCTCATCGAACTTTGTAGACCCATGTAAACCAACTCTGAAATCTATGGTGGCTTCTAACCTCTTAAGTTTCATAGCTTAGTTTTCTGTTTTCCTTCCCTAAATTTGGAAGTCTGACAAAGAGTAGATCATTCTTAATTTGCCAAGTAGAGTCATATAGTTAAACTCTCACCATCTTCTCTCGGCCTCGGTCATAAGAACATTTTAGCATCATAGAAAGGAACCACTTGCATGATAAGGGACAGTTTCTTAGAATGAATACATGCAGTTTTATGTAAAACATCCCTCATTTCTTTTCCACAAACACTGGTAGGGCAGCAAAGATCCTCAGACTGGCATTTGGGAACAACTGGCATCGATCACTATGATATTGTCACCGCTGGAATTTTGTCTCCTGAACTATNACTGAGCGACTTCACTTTCACTTTTCACTTTCCAGCATTGGAAAAGGAAATGGCAACCCACTCCAGTGTTCTTGCCTGGAGAATCCCAGGGATGGGGGAGCCTGGTGGGCTGCCGTCTATGGGGTCGCACAGAGTAAGACATGACTGAAGTGACTTAGCAGCAGCAGCAGCAGCATATTTTTTAATCGCATATTCATACTGAAATTTCCAATTCACACTTAACAATACAAAAGTCTTTAACTTTTTTTATTTTTATACGCAACATTGCTTTTCTCTTACAATAAAAATTTAGTTGCTAACAACATTAACATATTACTTTTTTGCTTTATCTTACAATATAAATTAGTTTCAAAATTAAAATAGCAGTATTATAACTTGTTTTAAAATCCTGAATTAAATTTGAGATTTTTTTGTTCCGCAAGTATATTCTACTAAACATGTTCAAATATTGTCTTCCAGACATAAATAGACATTTCTCCAAAGAAGACTGACAAATGACCAACAGGCACAAGTAAGATGTTCAACGTTATTAATTATTAGAGAAATGCAAATTAAAACTACAGGGAGGTGCCATCTTGTACCAGTCAGAATGGCCATCACTGAAGTGTCTACAAACAACAAACGCTGGAGAGGGCGTGGAGAAAGGGAATCCCCTTACACTGTTGGTGGGAATGTAAGTTGGTACAGCCACTGTGAAAACTAGTGTGGAGGTTCCTCAAAAAATTAAAAGCAGAGTGCCATATGATCCTACAGTCCCACTCCTGGGTATATATCTGGAGAGAACTATAATTCTTAAAGATATATGCACCCCAATATTCACTGCAGCACTATTTACAATAGCCAAGACATCTAACGACATTTAGGTTGTTCTAAATGTTGCTTTACATTCACCAACAGATGTATGGATAAAGAAGATGTGGTACATATATACAAAGGAATACTCCTCAGCCTTGGAAAAGAATGAAATAATGTCATTTGTAGCAACATAGATGGTCCTTGAGATTATTACAGAAAGTGAAGCAGGTCAGAAAGAGAAAGACAAATACCATCTGATATCACTTACATGTGGAATCTAAAATATGGCACAAATGAACTTATCTATGAAACAGAAGCAGACTCACAGACATAGAGAACAAACTTATGGTTGCCAAGGGAGAGTGGAGATGGGAGAGGGATGTACTGGGAGTTTGGGATTAGCAGATGCTAACTAGTACATACAGAATGAATAAACAACGTTTTAATGTATAGCACATGGAACTATATTCAATACTTTTCCATAATGGAAAAGGGCATGAAAAAGAATACATATATATATATGNCACACACGCACACACACCCCTCAGCCAGACTAAGCTATCTGCAGTTCCCTAAACTCCATGCTTTCTCTTGCCACGGAGCCTTAGCACGTGCTCTTCTCTATAGCCTGATCTCTCTGCTAGATTCCCTTCACACTCCCCAGTTTGCTCCTTCCATCTTCAGCATGCACATCACCTCCTCTAATAAGTCACCCACCCCCGTCCTCCCCCAGGCTCCTGTGGCACCCGTATTCTCTATCACAGCACCTCCCATGATACATTACAGCTACCTATTTACTCTTCCATCTCCCCCACCAGGCTGTAAGTTCTAGAAATGCCAGGAATGTCTCTTTTTCTAAAGCACTGTGTTCCCAGTACTTGCCATAGTATACAGGGGCTGCGCAGCCTGTTTGTTCAATGAATGAATAAGTAGATGAATCCCCAGCTTTCCAAGTCTGGCACTGAAAAGGGCACTAACTCCTCCAATTCCTCTGCCTGTAGTTAGAGTGGGTGGAGTTATGCCACTTTTAATCATTATGGCATCACAACCTCTGATGTCCACCTATCAGAATTCAAGTGTTCTGCCTGCTTCCATCAGTGACCTCAGAAAACATGGAGGCGATCTGAGGTCTCGCAGCGCACACTCACCTGGGTGAATCAGGCAGGAGTCACACTCATTCTCCTCGTTCCTGCAGCATGGGATGGTATAACCCACCACTTCCTTCTTTCCAGGGCACTCACATTTAATCTGATCGTATTCACAGCACTCCCGACACATGATATTCCACTCGGCTCCAGGGCAGGCTTCATTAATGACTGTGTACTCTGAAACAGAAAGCAGCAAGTGAGGATGGAGGGCCTGGCAGGAATAGGTAAGACCCAGAAGTACTCTACTGCCAAGAAGCACCTTGCCCTACAACCTGCCTGCAGGATGTTCAAAACCATCCAGTGGGGCACAAATGAAATTTGTTATTTCAAATCTCAAAGGTGCTATTCAGTTTTATTTTTAATAAAAAAGAAATCATGTTCTATCAATATAGAATCTAAGTGGATTAACACACATACACATAAATAACAAAAAGCATACATGTCCTGAGCGTCTATGTTCATTTCTATTTTTGCTAGCATATATCAGACCACTGCTTACAGCTACACAGGTTGTACACTGCACAATCCCCAAAGGAACCATCCAGCTGCGCAACTGCACAGCACAGCCCAGGCATTTGGGCCATCAGAAAAGTCTGGTGACCACTCTCGAGGCTAGTTCTATCAAGTACAAGGCTGAATGCCAAGTAGAGACCATGTCATTTCCTCCAAACTTGGCTCCTGGATTTTGCAGCAAACCATTTTTATGGTATCTTCAAAGCTAAAACCAGCAGAAAAGACAAAAAAGTATCTTAATTAGTATGTTTGGGAGAATTGCAATGTTTTATAAGAGTGAACTCATTGGCAGAACTTCATTCAATCCCCCAATATAACTGAGTGTTCTTTCCCATGAGAAAACAGTACTCCTTTCTGGATAGAATTTCTCTCTTTTTTCCCTAAAATATATCTTAGGTGAATGAAAAGGAAAAACCATCTGGCAAAAACTATAAGAGTAATCAGTTGGAGGTTGCCCAGAGGAATCCAGGGTAAGAGACAAGACAGATCTCACCGTGATTTCCTCTTCCTCCTGCCCCAACTCTCTAGTCCTAAAAAATTTTGCACCAAGATGACTGAAGCAGAAATAGGTCAGATAGGAAAGGACATGGCCTCTACTTGGCATTCAGCCTTGTACTGAATGGTCTGATATACACTAGCAAAAATAGAAATAAACATAGACACTCAGGAAATGTATGCTTTTTGTTATATGTATGCTTTTTGTATGCTTCCTCAAATAGCAGATATTTGAGGAAGAAAGCGAATCAGGCTTCACTGTGAAGACTTCTCTAAAGACCCCAGGCCAGGATCCTCATCGAACTTTGTAGACCCATGTAAACCAACTCTGAAATCTATGGTGGCTTCTAACCTCTTAAGTTTCATAGCTTAGTTTTCTGTTTTCCTTCCCTAAATTTGGAAGTCTGACAAAGAGTAGATCATTCTTAATTTGCCAAGTAGAGTCATATAGTTAAACTCTCACCATCTTCTCTCGGCCTCGGTCATAAGAACATTTTAGCATCATAGAAAGGAACCACTTGCATGATAAGGGACAGTTTCTTAGAATGAATACATGCAGTTTTATGTAAAACATCCCTCATTTCTTTTCCACAAACACTGGTAGGGCAGCAAAGATCCTCAGACTGGCATTTGGGAACAACTGGCATCGATCACTATGATATTGTCACCGCTGGAATTTTGTCTCCTGAACTATTCTGTGGGCTCCTCTAGGACAGACACTAAAACTTACTTAGCTGAGCTTCTCATGTTTCTGAAACATGGTGGGATGAAATGAATACTTTTTAAAATCTAGAAGAGAATTTAATGGTTAAAAGTGAAGGAAAGTGAAAGAAAACATAGGAGTAAGTCTCCATGACCCTTGACTTGGTATGGTCTTGGATTTTTAGGCATGACACACAAAAAAACAAAAGATAAACAGATAAATCGGATTCATCGAAACTGAAAACTTTTGTGCAACAAAGTGCATTCTTAAGAAAGTGAAAGGGCAACTTAAAAATGGGGGGAAATTTTGCAAACATGATAAGGATTTAATATCCAGAGTACATAAAAGACCCCTTCAACTCAACCACAAAAAACCAAACGACCCAATTCTAAAATGGGCGAATGACATGAATAGACGTTTCTCCAAAGAAATATAAGTAGCCAATAAACACATGAAAAGATGCTCAACACCACAAGTCATTACGGAACTGAAAATCAAAGGCACAACAAGATAACACCTTACACATACTAGGATGGCTATAATTTAAAAAAANTTCAACTCAACCACAAAAAACCAAACGACCCAATTCTAAAATGGGCGAATGACATGAATAGACGTTTCTCCAAAGAAATATAAGTAGCCAATAAACACATGAAAAGATGCTCAACACCACAAGTCATTACGGAACTGAAAATCAAAGGCACAACAAGATAACACCTTACACATACTAGGATGGCTATAATTTAAAAAAAAAGAGGAAAATAACAAGTGTTGACAAAGATGTAGAGAAACTGGAATCCTCAAACATTGCTCATGGGATTGTAAAATGGTGCAGCTTCTGTGGAAACGAATTTGACAGTTCCTTCAAAAGCGAAACATTGAATTAACGTGCAGCTCAGTAATTCTACTCCTAGGTATATAATCAAAATTTATATACTCCAGGTATATAACCCAAAGTCAAAATTAGAAACTGAAACGGTTACTTGCAGCATTATTCACAATAGACAAAGGGTAGAAACAACCCAAGCGTCCACCAAGAGGTGAGTGAATAAGCAAGAAGTGGAATATGTACACAATATTCTGAATGTGGAATATTGTTCAGCCACGAAAAGGAACAAGATGCTGATACAAATAACGATATGGACAAAACTTGCAAACACACTAAGAGGCCAGACACAAAAGGGCAAATATTGTGCCACCAAACTGTATGCTTAAAATGGCTAATGTAGCAAATTTTGTGTTACTTTTATTATACTTTTAATGCTAAAAAACACTGAGAGAAATCAAAATGTTTAAAGGCTTAAGCATCAGAGTCAGACAGATCTGGGTTTGGAAGCCCACCTCTGCTCCTTACAGGGTGTATGATCTTGGCTAAGTTAGTTTACTGACTCAATCTCAGTTTATCATCCAATGAAATGAATTCATTATGTAAAACTCAGGAGCTAGCTGAAAGGACTAGATAAGACAATGTATGTAAAGAGTTTACGTAGTGCTTAGTATATAATGAACATTCAATAGCTGTCAGCTGAAGAAGAAAGAGACTACAGCTCCATATTTCTCAGGGATCTCATTTTTTGAATATACCACATATCAACTCCTTACATAAATGTTTCTGTTGTTTCCATCTGCATTTGGAGCAAACCGTAAATGCTCTGGTATGGTTCCCAAGGCTTTTGAGAGTTGCTCTCTCCTGAGTCCTACAGCCTTTCCTTGGTGACTATTTCCCACCTTCTATTTCTCAAAGCCACACAGGTCTTGCTCGTCCCAGGGCCTTCACACTGGCTTTCCCCACTGCCTCTATCAAAGCACTGGGCTTCGGTGGAAATGACACCTGTTGAGAACGGTCCTCACTGACTTTGTCTTCTGAACTTTGTGCCTCTGCTAAGTAAATTTTTCTAAGAATTTACAAATATTGATGACTCCTGGGGGACACTGACAGAATAAAAATTACTTGCAACTTTTGTAAGCCTCATACTTTTATAAATGTGCAAAGCCAAGCAAGGTTTGCTTCACTGCAGTAGAGGGTGGAGCCTGTTTTTCCTAAAGCAGCAGGCTAGTCCAGCCATGGAATACTGCAGGCCTCCCTTTACCCAGGAAATTAATTCCCTAATACTCTTCCACAGTATTCTCTACCAGAGCATCCCAGTTGCTTGCTTTCACAGCCTTTACCACAATGTATAATCCCTTGCTGTGTTTCCACTGACTGGTATGTCATCTGTCTCCCTCACATGACCATAAGCTGGCAGGAACCTCACCTGATTTGTCCACCATAGATAGGGGTGGGCCTGGCATGCAAGAGACACTGCATAAATCCCTGCTGAATGAATCAACCTCCACTCTAGAGCTTCAACAGTCAAGAAGTTTCATCCAGAGGGTCAGAGCGATGAGCCAGGAGAGCTTGTTCTGCTCAATAACTTGCTGATATTAAACAGGGGCAGTTTCCCTCCCATGATGAAGGGTGTAGAGCAACTGGCCCAGGTTATCTAACTTGGGTCCCAATCCCTTGGCGCCAGCCCCCGCCTCGTCTAGCCGTATGATTTCTCAACTCTCTGAACATCTGACATGCCTGTCGGGTGTGGCTCATGTCTTACCCCTCCCTTTGCGCATCTGAGGGCAAGTACTCCATCCTTCCAGGTTTTCTAAGAATTTACAAATATTGATGACTCCTGGGGGACACTGGCAGAATAAAAATTACTTGCAACTTTTGTAAGCCTCATACTTTTATAAATGTGCAAAGCCAAGCAAGGTTTGCTTCACTGCAGTAGAGGGTGGAGCCTGTTTTTCCTAAAGCAGCAGGCTAGTCCAGCCATGGAATACTGCAGGCCTCCCTTTACCCAGGAAATTAATTCCCTAATACTCTTCCACAGTATTCTCTACCAGAGCATCCCAGTTGCTTGCTTTCACAGCCTTTACCACAATGTATAATCCCTTGCTGTGTTTCCACTGACTGGTATGTCATCTGTCTCCCTCACATGACCATAAGCTGGCAGGAACCTCACCTGATTTGTCCACCATAGATAGGGGTGGGCCTGGCATGCAAGAGACACTGCATAAATCCCTGCTGAATGAATCAACCTCCACTCTAGAGCTTCAACAGTCAAGAAGTTTCATCCAGAGGGTCAGAGCGATGAGCCAGGAGAGCTTGTTCTGCTCAATAACTTGCTGATATTAAACAGGGGCAGTTTCCCTCCCATGATGAAGGGTGTAGAGCAACTGGCCCAGGTTATCTAACTTGGGTCCCAATCCCTTGGCGCCAGCCCCCGCCTCGTCTAGCCGTATGATTTCTCAACTCTCTGAACATCTGACATGCCTGTCGGGTGTGGCTCATGTCTTACCCCTCCCTTTGCGCATCTGAGGGCAAGTACTCCATCCTTCCAGGTTTTCTAAGAATTTACAAATATTGATGACTCCTGGGGGACACTGGCAGAATAAAAATTACTTGCAACTTTTGTAAGCCTCATACTTTTATAAATGTGCAAAGCCAAGCAAGGTTTGCTTCACTGCAGTAGAGGGTGGAGCCTGTTTTTCCTAAAGCAGCAGGCTATTCCAGCCATGGAATACTGCAGGCCTCCCTTTACCCAGGAAATTAATTCCCTAAAATGCCTTCACTGGCATTTCTCTTTATTTCAATGAACAAGTCCACCTCTGCTTTCCCTAGCACATACATTAATTTTATAGGTATGGTCCAGAATATTGTATCGTCTTAGCGAAAGGGAATGAGCCCAGGGAAGTCCATTTCTATGCTGTCTGCCAAGTCAGCCAGCTGGCTCCTTCCCAAGCAGTCTGTCTGGAAGACAGAAAAACAGCCCCAAAGATGTACATATCTTGACCTCCAGGACCAATGAAAATGTGACCTCACATGACAAAAGGAATTTTGCCAATGTGACTAATTTAAGGATCCTGAAATGGGGAGAGAATGGGGGCTTGTCCAGGTAGGGCAAATGTAATCTCAAGGATCTTTAAAAACGGGAGGCAGGAGGGTCAGAGTCAGAATAGAGGTGTGACAACAGCAGCTTTAGACAGATCAGAGTGCTGTGCTTTCGAGACGGAAGAAGGGACCACAGCTGAAAGAACACAGGCAGCCTGCAGAAGCGGGATGAGGAAAGGAAACAGCTTCTCCCCGAGCATCCAAAGAACGCACGCCTGCCCTCACCCTGATTTTGGCCTCCTAAGGCTCACTGTAGACCACTGAGCTCCAGAACTGTACAAAAACACAACTGCACTGTTTTAAGTCACTAAGTTTGTGGTAATGTTACATCATCCACAGGGAATTTAACACACTGTGTCTTCTCAAAAGAAAGGTTAACCCGTGGCCAGTCATTTAACCACACTGGTCCTCAGTTATCCCACTGAGCACAGTGCCAAGACTGTGGGTGAACTGACAAGTTCATTCTTTCATCCCACAAGTGTTTACTGAGCGTCCGCCACATCCCAGGTAGGAGGCTGCGTGATGGGATACGATGGAGAGAAGAACAGACACCATTCCTGTGGAGTTTCATAGGGGAGCAGACGTTGGATGAATTCACAGCTTCATAGCGGAGTAGACATTGGATAAAGGACCTCACAAACACAGGATCACTCACCGTGACAAGGAAACATACAACGCAAAGAGAACAAATGGATGGTCGAGGAGGGATATTAGCACCGCATCTACAGGACTACAGGCTTCAGTTCAGTTCAGCTCAGTCACTCAGTCATGTCCAACTCTTTGCGACCCCATGAACCACAGCATGCCAGGCTTCCCTGTCCATCACCAACTCCCGGAGTTCACCCAAACCCATGTCCATTCAGTCGGTGATGCCATCCAACCAGCTCATCCTGTGTTGTCCCCTTCTCCTGCCCTCAATCTTTCCCAGCATCAGGGTCTTTTCAAATGAGTCAGCTCTTCACATCAGGTGGCCAAAATATTGGAGTTTCAGCTTCAGCATCAGTCCTTCCAATGAGTATTCAGGACTGATTTCCTTTAGGATGGACTGGTTGGATTTCCTTGCCGTCCAAGGGACTCTTAAGAGTCTTCTCCAACACCACAGCTCAAAAGCATCAATTNGTCACCATCTGCAGTGATTTTGGAGCCCCAAACAATAAAGTCTTACACTGTTTCCACTGTTTCCCATCTATTTCCCATGAATTGATGGTACCAGATGCCATGATCTTCGTTTTCTGAATGTTGAGCTTTAAGCCAACTTTTTCACTCTCCACTTTCACTTTCATCAAGAGGCTTTTTAGTTCTTCTCCACTTTCTGCCATAAGGTTCATATCTGCATATCTGAGGTTATTGATATTTCTCCTGGCAATCTTGATTCCAGCCTGTGCTTCCTCCAGCCCAGCATTTCTCACGATGTACTCTGCATATAAGTTAAATAAGCAGGGTGACAGTATACAGCTTTGACGTACTCCTTTTCCTATTTGGAACCAGTCTGTTGTTCCATGTCCACTTCTAACTGCTGCTTCCTGACCTGCATACAGATTTCTCAAGAAGCAGGTCAGGTGGTCTGGTAGTCCCATCTCTTTCAGACTTTTCCACAGTTTATTGTGACCCACACAGTCAAAGGCTTTGGCATAGTCAAGAAAGCAGAAATAGATGTTTTTCTGGAACTCTCTTGCTTGTTAAAGGTTAAACAAAATAACAAATAAAAATCTATCCTTTGCCAAGATAAGATCACTTCCCAGGAATATGGAAGCGAGGGAGGAGGATACAGGGTAATGGTGTTATTGACTCAGCCCCTCTGGTCTGGTAAGTCCGTCACTCTTCCTTCTCACCTGGCTGGAAAAGAGACAGGAAAGTGCCCCCAAAACATGTATGTAAGAAATAAATAGGTAAGTTTATTAAGAAATATTCTATGATAAATATTTAAAGTTGATCAGCTGAAGAGATCTGAAAATACAATGAGCAGACATAAACAATCTCCTGGACTTTTCCTCCTCCAATTGTGACAAAGGGCACACTGGTCATTTGGCTTCAGGTCTCCTGGAGGAGGAAACGGAAACCTACTGCAGTATTCCTGCCTTGAAAAGTTCATGGACAGAGGATTCTGGTGGGCTACAGTCCATGGGATCGCGAAGAGCAACTGAGCACGCATGCATGAACGTACAGATTTCAGGGAATTTCAATATGATGTTAAAAGCCAGTTACAAAAACTAGGATTTAAAGAAACACCAACAGCGGAAAAGCAACTGAAGGTTTTCCTGCCTGTGTGCTAAAGCATTTTAATATTTGTTTAGCTAAAGTGCTTTTATACTGTTCATGCAATTTAATTTTAAAAATGATCCAGCAAAATGGGTAATATTTTCTTGTAAGTTAAAATGAGTTACTCTGACCTCTTCACTTTACCAGTGAGGAAAAGAGCTAAATAGGAAATAAGCAAAGAGAAACTCCAAAGGCACTTTTTTAGGGAATTCTGAGAAGAAAGGGAGGCCTGCAGAATTTCAGGTTTAGGGAAGACATGAGCAAGCCTGCTGCTGAGGGCAAAACAGGCCAGGACAACCTCCAGTTTTTTGGGCTGCTGTAGAGGAATGAAGGTTACTTTGCTGTCCACATTTAAGAACAAAACCTTACTTGTTGTCTAACCTAGGGATTGGTAAATGGTTTTTGTAAAGAGGCAGATACATTTTTCTTGGCATTTTAACTTTATCTTTTTAATTTTTTATTAATTTTTGTTGGAGTATAGTTGCTTTCCAATGTTGTCTTAGTTTGTGGGTCCTGAGGTCTCTGTGGCAACTACTCAATAGAAAATAGCCACAGATAACATAGAAACAGATGTGCATGACAGTGTTTCAATAAAACTTTATTTCTTAAAAAAAGAACAGTCTTATTCAACTGCAAATGAGTTTTATCCTGCCAGTGCTTCTTAGGAAATAAGTACAAATTAAGCATCAAGAACTCACAGAGCACCACTTTGGAATCAACCAAGGCACCAAACAGTCAAGCATGTGCCCATAATCACATAGCAAAATTGAACTCACTAAGTTCTGGGCACATTATACATTCATTCATTTATCTCAACTCTTCCACTGGATAAAGTATTTATTTATTTTTTTTTGTAAAACACTCTATGAAAAGTGAAAGTGTTAGTCGCTCAGTCATGTCAGACTCTTTGTGACCTCAGAGACTATAGCCCACTAGGCTCATCTCTCCCTGGAATTCTATAGGCAAGAATACCGGAGTGGTTTGCCATTCCCTTCTCCAAGACGGTCTTCCTGGGATCAAAACTGGGTCTCCTGCACTGCAGGCAGATTCTTTACCATCTGAGCCACCAGAGAAACCCATAAAAGACCCTAAACTTTGATAGAAAAGATTTCTTGAGAAAGCATCAAAAAAATAAAATTATACATAAAGGATTCAGAAATAACTTACCCTTTAATTGTCATCTTTTAATTAACATATATATTCACACATAGACGCTAAAAGATGTGTACACAGTCTTCTTAACCTCTCAAAACTGGTAACCTATTAATATTTTGGCTTTCTTCAGAAACTGCTTTATTTCTTTACCTCAGTCATGAACATCTTCTCTTGACCTTGAGTAGTCCTGAGAAGTGATTTTAAATTGCTGCATCATTATTTTGTGTGGAGAAGTGCTTCTCTTTCCTCTTTTTTTTTTTTTTTTTTTGTAAATCAGGGTAAACAAATACCAAGAGAGTTGCAGAGTATTGGGTTGGCCAAAAGTTCATAAAATCTTACGGAAAAACATGAACAAATTTTTTGGCCGACCCAATACTTTGGTATCATAGGCTTTGTCCAAGCCCTTCCCCAGCTCCCATGCTTGGGGCAGCCCCCCTGAGCAGAGATTTCATTTATAATGGTCCAGCTCTGCTTTTTCCTGAATTCACGCTGGAAAACACAAGACACTTAACCTCTCAGTTCTGTTTTATTCATGCAAACACCAAGGCAATGAGAACAACGCCGACTGACTGGCACAGGTTCGGCCTTTGCTTATTTTAAAATTTTCTTTATTTATTTGTTTTTGGTTCTGCTGGGTCTTCGTTGCTGCTCAGGCTCTTCTCTCCTTGCGGTGAGCAGGGGCCACCCCCTAGCTGCCGTGCCTGGGCTTCTCATTGCGGGGGGTCTCTCGTTGCACCATGGGCTCTGGGGCATGAGCACTTCAGTAGTTGCGGCCCCCGGGCCCTAGAGAATAGGTTCAGTAGTTGCAAAGCACGGGCTTAGTTGCTCCACAGCATGTGGGATCTTCCCAGATTAGGGACTGAACCCATGTCTCCGGCATTGGCAGGCGGATTCTTTACCACTGAGCCACCAGGGAAGTCCAGGTTCCGTTTTTATAGATGTGGTGGAAAAGATGAATGAATGAGTGAGAGAAAGCTGGCTGTGCTCTGGGCCTTCGGCATTGTTTTCACAGCCTGGCAGCTAGCGCTAAGGCTCTCCAACACTGATATATTTCTCCTGCTGACAAGATGGAGAACACTTAATCCCTCAAACAACCAGGGCTTAACTCCACAGAAGGGCAGAAGGGGCAATGGAGTCCCCACAGCATCATCTCTGAGTAGCACACTTTCAACACCAGGTTTCCAGGAAATAAACTGACACAGTAACTGTTCAGGCAAATCTGGAAAAAGTCAGAGACGAGTCGGCCTGTTCCATACATGATGTCGGTTGTCAGACCAAACGCCCAGGCTGAGGCCACCCCAGAAGGTGGCAAAGAAAGGGGCTTTCATCAAGGGCTCGCTCCTCTTTGATGTTAGAATATGCCTTTGTCTCCACTCAAAAACCCCACAGCCCTCCCCTCTAACCACATTTAATGAAAATCCCTACTGACTGTTTTGCTGTCCTTCACGTTATAAACCTAAGACCAGAGGGGGAGAAAAAAAAGATGTAGGAACCAGAGTCCTACACTTAGGCAGCTTGGGCTGCCCTCTCATCCCGA
>SJYV01020857.1:373775-417724 GCA_006410875.1 Neotragus pygmaeus | reverse complement strand
GCCAGGCAAATCCCAGATGGAAGTGCTGTGAGTCAGGGACGATGGAATGGTTACCAGGGCTCTTGATGACTCAGTATCTCCTCCTGCGACTTTGAAAACCACCCCACCACCAAGTGACTCTCAGTCCCAGCCTGGCTGGGTTCCCACCCTCAGCTGACCTTGGTCTTCCCCTTCTCATAGCTCTTTTTGGTAATAAGATAATGATAGCTGGAAAGTCAACACGTTCATCATCCCCTTTGGGTATCAGGAGTGATAAGTCTTTCAATAGACTCCCTAGAAATCTAGTTTGCAGGCATTAGTACATTGGGGAGGAAAGGGAAGCAAAAATCAATGTCACTTTCTTCCCCTCTTCATCCTTTATTAAGCACACTGCTCCACTCTGTCACATCTCATTCATTGTCCCCTCTCCCTGGATCCCAGCCCCCACAAGAATGTATCCAGGCCTTTGAAAAAAACCAGTTTACTGAATCCTCAGAGCCACCCTTCAAAGTAAGTATCATTTTCTTCATTTAACAGATGAGGACATTCAAGAACAGAATGGTAAATAAATTGTCCTAGGTGGCACAGCTTTCAGGTGAAAAGCCAGCTCTTTCTAGGGCCAAAGTCTTATTCTTTTCAACACAATTCTTTGATTCTAGAGAGTTCACAACTTTGACTTTACAGATCAAGAATGCATCACTGGAGAAGTAAACACACTTGAAAATCAGATTACTCAAATTTTAATACTGAATCTGCCTCTCATTTATGCTGCTGGACAATCACAAACAAGACATCTTGTGTGGCATTTTCCCCGAATCTCAAGAGAATGGATGTAAATTGATGGGATTGTTAATGTCACTGCAGTTAAACAGGCAATGAGCATAAAGTGCTTTGGAAGAAAAACTGCGTGTTTGTTGAGATATTACCATTATTCTCTCTAGAATTAAAACTCATCAACAGATAAAGAAGATATGGTGCATATATATGTTGGAATATTACTCAGTCATAAAAAAGAATGAAATAATGCCATTTGCAGAAACACGGATGGACCTAGAAATTTTTATACTAAGTGAAGTAAGCCAGACAGAGAAAGAAAAAATATATATCACTTATGTGTTGAATCTAATAAAAAATGATACAAATGAAGTTTTCTTACAGAACAGAAACAGACTCCCAGACCTGGAAATCAAATCTATGGTTACCAAAGGGGAAACACAGGGGGAAGTGATAAATTAGGAGACTGGGATTAATGCATACACATTACTATATATAAAACGTAATTAACAAGGACTTACTGTACAGCACAAGGAACTCTACTCAGTATTCTGTAATAGCCTATATGGGAAAAGAATCTGAAAAAGAAATATATATATATATGTATATATATATCTGACTCACTTTGCTGTACATTCTAATATACTCTAATGAAGTATAGTTGATTTACAATATTGTGTTATTTTCAGGTTGTAAATCAACTATATTCCACACAAAAAAATTTTTTTAAGCCATCATACGTGTGGCTAAGATACAGATGGCTAAGGGAACAAAAGGGGTGAGTAACTGTCTCCCCCAGAGGCCCACATACATGGCATTTCCAAGCAGTCTGTTCTTGTTTCTATCATGGCATTCTGAGTTCCTCCCCCTTGCTTTTAGATCTTCTAATCTCTTCTCTCTAATACCTCCTCTCAGACACCTATTTAAATAGGACATACCTCACCTCCTGCTGCTTCTCTTCTACGAATAGAAATTCTACATCTATAGTCAAAGGGAATAAAACCCAAACTTGAGCATCTTGGAAGGGTCCCAAGTTGCCATTATCCTCAACAACTGTGCTAGAAATTCCCAGCACAGAAAGACAGCGGCTTCTGGGTTATTTCCAACGCTGCAATATGAGCTGAATAGATTTTTTTTTTTAATTAGTATTGGCTACTAAAATTTTTTTAATAATGCACTTAAAAGTTCCTGGCAATAAAACTCAGCAAATATTATTCAAGCAAAGCATTAGAATGTATAAATTAAGAAACAATAAAACTTGGGAATTCCCTGACAGTCCAGTGGTTAGGACTCTGAGCATTCATTGAAGAAGGCTCAGGTTCAATCCCTGGTCAGGTAACTAAGATCCCACAAGTTGCACAACACAGACCAAAATATATAAATATTTTTTAAAAGTAGTACAAGAAAAGATATTTCCTTAAGAAAACAATAAAACTTATGCTTACCCTAAAAATCGAATCTGGATTTCCTCAGACATAAAAACAATCCCACCTGTTCCCCAATCCTCCACGTGTTTAAAACCTTTCTGAGCCAGAGTCTGCCAGGGCTCTACGGGGACCTTGGTCAACCACATCTATCCCTTTGCCAGGAGCCTCCAGAGTCAGTGTTACTGTCTTCACGTTCAGGTTCACTGATGCCAAGCAGAAGCCAGATTTTCCTTCTACCAAAGGCAGATGGCCAAGAGCAGATGTCAGGCTGAACGAGGGTGATGCATTTATAATGGTATGTCCTATGGTTCACTAAGCCCTAAGCTGGCAACGGCTTCATGCAGGCTAGTCCTCATTATAGCTGCCTCCTCCAGCTGTACAAGCTTGAACAAGATGAAGGGGAACTTCTTTTGGCCTGCGGATTCCTGGCTGGCTCTGCCCTTGAATCACAACAGGTGGCCATGGGGACCATTTCATGTTTGGGAGACTGACCCAGAATCACCCACTCTGCAAGACACCAGCCCCTCAAATCCCTGCAAGAATCCAGCACATGGACAAACGTAGGCACGTGGAAGGAATTTCACCCTAAGGTTGGAAGGCAGATGCATGATAAAAGCAAGGGGAGAAAGCAAGTCTCAGAGAAATAAACATACGGTGAACCTTTTGGAATTTTTTTTTTTCTGACACAGAGTCACAGATGACTAGGATAGGACTGTGCACCAAGATGAAGTGAGCCTGAAAAGGACCATGTAAGTTCCAGCCTACTAAAGATAGAATACCCAGTACTTCTCCTTAATTCCTTCTGTGCCAGTGGGGAAAATACTAGAAAAGAGAGGAGTAGAAGATGACTTTAATTTCCTGAGNTGCACCAAGATGAAGTGAGCCTGAAAAGGACCATGTAAGTTCCAGCCTACTAAAGATAGAATACCCAGTACTTCTCCTTAATTCCTTCTGTGCCAGTGGGGAAAATACTAGAAAAGAGAGGAGTAGAAGATGACTTTAATTTCCTGAGTACTCCTTTTTTGCAAAGCGTTATACTGAATAGGCTCTCTCCCTCTCTCCCTCTCTTTTTTTTTTTTTTTGGCCGTGCCATGTGGCATGCAGGATCTTAGTTCCCCAACCAAGGATGGAACCCTCACCCCCTGCAGTGAAAGCTCAGTCTTAACCACTGGACCACCTAGAGACTGTCACACTAAATGAGGTAAGCCAGACAGAGAAAGACAAATATCATATGATATCACTTATATGTAGAATCTAAAAACTAGGTGACAGATGAATTTATCTACAAAACAGAGTTACAGATGCACAAAATAAACTTATGGTCACTGAAGGGTAAGGAGGAGGGAAGGTAAATTGAAAGGGAGGGATAAATCAAAGATTGGGATTGACACATAGACACTACTATATATAAAATAGATAACTAAAAAGGACCTACTCTATATCACAGGGAACTCTAGTCAACATTCTGTAATGGCCTATATGGGGAAAGAATCTAAAAAAGAGTGGATATGTGTATATGTATAGCAGATTCATTTTGCTGTCCACCTGAAGCTAACACATTATAAATCAACTATACTTGGTTTTCTCTTTCTAACTTAACTTCACTCTGTATGACAGACTCTAGGTTCATCTACGTCATTACAGCATGGCTCAATTTTATTCCTTTTTACGGCTCAGTACTACTCCGGAACCTGCTATATAGCACAGGGAGCTCAGCCCAGTGCTCTGTGATGACCTAGAGGGATGGGATGGAGAAGGTGAGGGGAGGCTCAAGAGGGATGGGACGTAAGTATACATATAGCTGATTCATGCTGTTATAGAGCAGAAACCAACACAGCATTGTAAAGCAATTATATTCCAAACAAAAATTTAAAAAAACCAATAATAAATCAACTATATCCCAATAATAATTTAAAAGTAAATAGGTTATCTCATTGTGTGTGTTAGTCACTCAGTCATGTCCAACTCTGCAATGCCATGGACTACAGCCTTCCAGGTTCCTCTGTCCATGGCATTCTCCAGGCAGGAATACTGGAGTGGGTCACCATTCCCTTCTCAAACTCAAATAAAGACACTATTATTCTCAGTGTACAGGTTGGAAGGTGGTTGGAAGGTTGGAAGTGAGCAGGACGACAGACTTCCTGTCTGTCTCTCAGCAGAAGTCTGAAGAGACGCTCCAATTTTGTAGATTTTCAAATTCCCTTCTTACCTTATCCTCCATAATGGTGAGAGAGATATTCTTCAATGTTTTATCCATTATGGACAAGAGACCTGAGTTTTCCAAACTGTATTCCATGGAGTGCTAAATCCCCTGATGGTATAAGGTATGACACGAAAGAGGTTAAGTAATTTTACAAGAAAAGAGCCGTAAATGATGGAGACAGGATTCAAACTCTGGCCCATGTTTTAAATCATAATACTCTACACCCCATGTTTATACATGTCCACCCATATACACACGTAAGTGTATATATAACTATATCTATTTCCTAAAGGAAATCAATCCTGAATATTCACTGGAAGGACTGATGCTGAAGCTGAAGTGCCAATATTTTGGCCATCTGGTGCTCAGATGACAGAGCTGACAAACTGGAAAAGATCCTGATGCAGGGAAAGATTGAAGACAGAAGGAGAAGGGGACGACAGATGATAAGATGGTTGGATGGCATCATCGACTCAATGGACATGAGTTTGAGCAAACTCCAGGAGACAGTGAAGGACAAGGAAGCCTGGTGTGCTGCACTCCATGGGGTCACAAAGAATCAGACACAACTGAGCAATTGAACAACAACAACCATACCTATTCTTTTATTTTTCTGTGTGCATGTATATTCAGACTTGAACACATCCATACTAAGATATCAGCATCAAAAAAGAAATACATAAAATGGCCAGGAAGAGCTAAATCTTTGCTGAGAAGGTTATGGGTTGGGCAGAAAACCCTTAAAAGGAATAGCTGCTTTATTCCTTATCCATTGCTACTGTAGTCATCCAATCTGAAACAATTCTGGGCAGAGACAGGAGGCAGACAACAGGAGGGCTAAGGGAGAAACCGTGTTGCATGACAACAAGAACAATATTTAGGAAAGGGAGGAATAAAGCTGTTCCCAGAAACAGCAAACAAGGGGCTGATGAACAGCTCAAACTCACGTGCTGTCTCTATGGGATACAGCACCAGTGTAAACAGCCCAGACCGCTTCCGGGTTGTACAAATCAGGATCATGGTGCCTGAGCAATACCCCAACTAGCAGACAGGAGGATAAATAAGAAAAGATTGGAGACAAACCAACATGTGTGTTGAGGTGGGGGAAGGTTAACTGGAAATGAATGGACTTGGATCTTGAACTCAATGTTCCCAGGAGCTAGAAGGACGCTCGAATATTCTCCTCATTTTTGAAGTGGGGACAGCGTAACTGTCACGAAGGTTACAACCTGAGTGGGGAAGTCAAGTCATAGCTCTTACCGCGCCCTGGGACTGTCACATCACCACGTGCATCTTAATCAGAGTCACACCTCATTCCGCCCAATGATCCCAGGGCAATCACATTACTGTGAGCACCTTGTAGACCAGGAATAAGCTTTCCTGGTGAACTACACAGGTCGACACTGGTAAGGACTTTTATCACAACAACAGGGCCGAAATCACCCGCTGGTTCTTTCAATGTCTCAGCAAGTGTGAAGTGAGCAGGACGACAGACTTCCTGTCTGTCTCTCAGCAGAAGTCCGAAGAGACGTTCCAATTTTGTAGGTTTTCAAATTCCCTTCTTACCTTATCCTCCATAATGGTGAGAGAGATATTCTTCAATGTTTTATTCATTATGCACAAGAGACCTGAGTTTTCCAAACTGTATTCCATGGAGTGCTAAATCCACTGATGGTATAAGGTATGACATGAAAAGAGGTTCTGCAGCTGAACAACTTTTAAAATGCTAGTAACAGCTTGCTTTATGTAGGGCTTTGCCAAGCCTATAATATTCTCTGTACCAAGTTAATTCCCACATTCCCCAAACTTATTTCACCATGACATCCTAGGTTTTATTATTTCTGCTGAATACCCTTTAATATTAGTATCTCATGAAACCTATTTTGGAAAACACCAGGCTAGACCATGAGCTCTCTCAACAGATTACAAGTGTCTTTAGGAAAAGGACTGGTCTCACTCATCCTGCTATCTCCAGGCAGTTTGTTGAACAAATATATGAATGCAGACATATCAGGCCTACGTGATTTCCAGGGTCAGGTTATTTGTGACAAAGACTGCTGTTAGGAACGGCTCCTGCTGTGACCTTTTGGAGTGCATTTTCCAGAGAATCCACTGGGGCCACTTCTGTTGATTAGTCACTCAATCGTGTCTGACTTTGCGACCCCAAGATCTGTAGCCTGCCAGGCTCCTCTGTCCATGGGATTTCCCAGGCGAGAATAGTGAAGTGGGTTGCCATTTCCCCCTCCAGGAGATCTTCCTGACCCGGGAATCAAACTTGAGTCTCCTGCACTGGCAGGTGGAGTCTATGCCACTGAGCCACAAGGGAAGCCCCAACTGGGTCCATTACTGTTACATATATTTTGCTTTTTTTGTGTATTACAGTTTGTATTTCATTTCCATGAAGACTTGAATATTCACTTGTTCTTTTCTACCAGTGAATTGGCCAGAGGAGCCAGGTTTGCACAGAAAGAAGGCTGAACATTACTTAGAAGCAGGCAGTCGACCACCCAGTGGGAGGCAGAAAGCCAAACAAGAAGTAAGGCAATAAAGATTCTTTATACCAGCCAAGCCCTTCCTCTGCTTGCATCCCAGGTGAGCGAAGTGGTATATTAGAAAATATGGGAGCAGATGCTACCAGCTAGAAGCTAAGCTCAGGCAACTCATCCTGGGCATCCTAGGTGTTCTCCACCATCCCTCCTGACTTCCAAAGTGGGGGTCACACAATATAGGGGATTAACTGATCATCTTCAAAGGAATCCTGTGAAGTAAATTGGCATAGAACTGGGTTTGAAACACTGACACTTCAGTTCGCCGGAGTCCTCAAATGATTTGATTTGAGGCAAACCAGGCCAACATCCCTCCTCCACCCAGTGGTTTTCCATTAAGCTAGCTGGAAATTTATTTTAACCAATCATGAATTCAGCTTATGAGGACAATTGCTGCACCTCCCCATGAGCGAAAATTCCCTGAATGTGTTCCTCACTCTGTTCTGGCAGCAGCAGCCCTGGTTTTCCAATCACCAAATCAACTGACCAGACTTCTACTTACCGACACTCACTGCCAAACCACTAACTCAGCCCCCTGAAACAGCCAGAGTCTCGGAGAGGACAGTGATAAAGATGCCTACACTGCAGGGATAAAGGCATGTCCCCAACTGTGGAAGCAGAAGGGTGACAGAAACGTGTGTCTTCATTTGGGCTCTCTTAACCACTCGACAAAAGACCCAAAAGACAGCAGATCCTCATTCAAGGTTGAAATGAACTGGTTAAAATCCATCTCAGTATTAATGGAGGGAGGCTGCATCTCCATCCCCTGCAATATCCATCAGCTGTGTTATGCCAAAAAAAGAAGAAAGAAAAATGCCTCCCCTTATTCATGCCAGGCCTGTTGCTCCTATTCCATCACCTAAAAATTTACACATTGATGATCTTGACAGAATAAATCCATAAAAGACTAGTGCTCCACAGCCTCAGGGCCAGGCATGAAGCATGTCTCATCCATAACTCTGTCGCTCCACAAACAGAAACGTGATTTTGATTATAAAATTTGACCATGAGACAAAGAAATTCTCACTTCCCATGTCTAATCATAATGAGATGCATGTGCCTGTGGACAGCTACCCAGAAATGAGTGGGATTTGCGGTCTGCTTAACATCCCTCTTTCCTCTAGAAAATGGCTCCTCTTGGGTTCCACGTGGTCCCACAGGGAGTGCTGAGGTCTCTCCCTCGTCACTTACATCCATTCGGCCTCCACAGTGGTGAGCATGTGACCTTGCTGACTCAGGGGCCGGAGATTATCAGCTCTTGGAATATCCACAGGATAACCAGAACTCTTTACTAACACCATAATCCTTATGATTTGGCCAAAATATAGACAGAAGATCCACCATAGTTGGACCCATTACTGACTATATCAGTGTTACTGCTTTGGTGCATGCATTATGGGGTCAGACTGGGTTCAAAACACTGATGCCCAGCTCTGCGACCTGGGCAAGTACTGTACTTGCTGTACTTGCAAGTACTGTACCATACTCTCTCAGTATGTAAACTAGGGATAATAACTACTTACCTTGTAGGTATGTTGTGAGGATTAAATGAATACATGTAAAACATGTAGGAGAATGCCTGGTATTTACCACAAATACCAGTAGATTATTTGGGATCTGGTCCCTTAGGTATGAGGCTTCCACCACTGGTGTTTCCACCATTACAGGTGAAATATCTGATGTGCAGCCCTACTTACTCCACTCTCAGCCCACACAGGCTCTGTGTCTGTATCACAAATAACAACCAAGAAGAACGAAAGGAACAGCGTTGGGTGGTGAGTGGCAAAAAGTCCCATTGGTTAAGAGAAATATCTCCAGCCAACTCTAATTCTCTACCTTCCCTGAGTGGTTTGGTTCATATAGATATGAAGTTTGACTTTTCCTGCATTTTACTTCTTTCTCTCCATTATAAACCTAATGCTTTGGCCCAGATCTTGGGATGACTGACAAACAGAACTCCTTAAACACAGACCAGGCTTGAAATATGATAACTTTCTGCCACTGATCTGGTAGCTTTCAAAGCTCCAGCTGGCCTCAGGGTCCTCTGCCCTGGAATTCAGGAATTAGAAAATGTAAACACTGCTTTTCCCTCCCCTTTAAAATAAAATGAGAGGGATCTGGGCTCTTGTGACTTTCAAATATCCACAAAGTGGGGGTGACAGGTCCTCCCACATGAGGGGAGGAGCAGGCTGTCACTTTCCCTCATTTATTACTGAAATGTGCACCCTTCCCACCAAATCAATTGCAGCTTCAAGAACTAGGCTCAGAAAAGGCAGGTAGAGAGGTTTTCTCTTGCATCAGGATCGGCCACCCCTAGGTGGGCAGATGGAAATAATTTTCTGACTTAAGGCCAATCATTAGGTCCTCCAGACACCATGAGACGCCATAATCTCAGCCGTTACTGTCTAGCCAGGGTAACCCAGAAGCAGATAAATTTAAGTCAAACCCACAGTCCCTGCCAGTAGCATTCCAAAGCCCTCCCTAAGGCTTCTGGATATTTCTAAGGGACTTACATGCTCCAGGTCATCTCTGCCTCTTGGTCCAAAGGTGCTTTGTCACCAGCTTACTGACCCGAATATAACACCCAATCTCACCCTCAACTTCAACCAACAGCTCACCCTCAAGGGCATTCACAAAACATTTTACTGGTAGTCAGAGAGGTGAGATTGTGTTCAACACACACAAGTGAAAATATATTTATGTTCCTGTCCACTGCAAAATGCTCACTTGTACTTCTCCCCATTCAGCACCCAGCTTTCCACTTTCTCTCTTTCACATCCCATTTCTCCCCCATCCCCCCCAGGAACAGAGGTCAACAAGGCAAATATAAGCAGGGACTAGGTAAGACACCTGTGAACTGAGAAGTGGGGTGTCAAACCAGACAGAGGACCCAGCCCACCTCAAAGCATTCAGGTTCAAAACCTTTCAAGCACTATACCCTGCTAAATACTTCTGCAGATCTTTACCCAAAGGCTGCCAGTCCTTCCATGCTATAGTCTCCCTCTTTGCCACAGTCACCCCACAACACAACAACAGCGCCACCCACATGGGAGAGAGCAAGGACCCTCTCCCGCCACGTGTGTCCTGAAACCACGCCACGATTACATGCGCATCAGTGTAGGAGGCTGTTAGCTGTGTGAGCCTGTCAGCTGGGTACCAGGTGAGCTTGAGCTCAGGAATCTGACAGTCTGGGCTCACCCCAGGCTCCACTAATCTTCTTGTGTTTTCTTTTTATCATTATTGCTGTACTGTGCTAAGTCACTTCAGTTGTGTCCACCTCTTTGCGACCCCACGGACTGTAGCCTGCCAGGCTCCTTTGTCCGTGGGATTCACCAGGCAAGAATACTGGATTGGGTTGCCATTTCCTTCTCCAGGGGATCTTCCAGGCCCAGGGACTGAAGCTGCATTTCTTTATATCTCCTGCATTGGCAGGCGGGTTCTTTACCACTAGCGCCATCTCTGAATCATTTCTGCAGCAAAATGTAAATAACACAGATTTACCATTTTAATCACCTTTAAGTGTACAGTCCAATGGCCTGTGTAACCATCACTGCTATACATCTCCAGAATGTTTTAATCAGAACTTCACTCCTTTTTAAGGCTGAATAGTATTCCGTTGTGTGTATAGACCCACATTCGGTTTATCCACACGTGGGTTGTTTCTCCCCTGTGGCTGCTGGCAATAGTGTTGCAGTGGACGTGGGTGTGTGAATATTTGCTGGAGTTTCCGCTTTCATTTATTTTGTGTCTATACCCAGAGGTGGAACTGCTATATCAAATGTTTCACTCTTCCAGGAACCGTGCCTGTGTATCTTTGAACAGGGTACAGACCTTCTCTAAACCCCATCTGGGGAATAACAGCACCTACCCTGCTTCGGTTTAAACACTGAGCCCATCATAAATGCTCAGATGTTTACTCTCCTCGTCCTCTGCCTTTGAGGTACTCTGACCAAATGATTTCCCCAGTCACTCCTAGCTCCTGAAACCCATGATCCCACCATCAAATTATTTCCCTGTTGGAAAAGCTAGGAGTTCTCAGAGTATATATCAAGGGAAAACCTTCTTCATAGTCCCCACAAAAATCTAGCCCTGCCAAGAAGACACAATTTTCATAGCTCTCTCCTTGGAATTTGCTAACACATCCCATTATAAACCAACATCTAATTTTTCTTGCCACTCCTTCCCCCTTGCTTTCTTTCCACATTCCCCTTCTCCACTGGTTGCTCCTGCCCACTGCATATCTGGGCTTCAAATTATCCTCCCCAGTTGCCTGGATGCTCGCTCCCCACCAGCTAATGTCTGTTGGAAGTAACACTTGTGAAGTTATTCATGTGGAAGCTTCATTCCCCAGAGTCACATCTTTTCAATGAGTTGTTCCTTTTAGGCTGGATCCTGCTGGCAGAGCTACTGCTATTTGGTGAAGTCAGAGGAATTGGGTTTCTCCCCTCACATGGTTTGTGTTGGGTTATCATTTGGCCTGATGTTTGGATTGTCATCCTCAGACACGTGTCCCGAGTTGATGAGCAATAACCGTCTGCCGTGCCATCCCAGTGGATGTTTACATTTCATCAAATGCTCTTTTTAGAAAAGTAATTAGAGGAAATATGCTGCTAAGCTTTGCTTGACGGGGGCCAGATTCAGAATTCCAGCAGGGAGTGGACTCCCTCGCTCACAACTTGAAATATTTTCCTTCTCCACTCCATCCCTCGGTGCTCCCTTTAAACGTGAATGTTTGACAGACAATGAAATAGCCTTGCTCTCCGGCTCAGTCAGCAGCTTGGCTGCCCAGACACCATGCACACTCCCCGAAGCTCTTCTTTTCTGGTTGGGTTTTTTGTTGTTGTTGGTTTTGTTTTGGTCTCTAAGTCATGTCCGACTCTTTATGACCCCATGGACTGTAGCCCGCCAGGCTCCTCTGTCCATGGAATTCACCAGGCAAGAATACTGGACTGGGTTGCCCTTTCCTTCTCCAGAGGCTCTCCCCCACCCAAGGACTGAACCCCTGTCTCCTGCATTGGCAGGCGATTCTTNACTCTTGAATCTCTTGGGGAAACCAGTTCTTGATTTTCATGTGTGTATTTATAAACTTCAATTTAAATAAAAATTTCTGCTATGCCATGAGCTGCAAAGTTTTATAAAGAACTCTGACAAAAACTGGGACCCCAGTCCAAATGACTAACTCAAGAATTACATGTAGTTGCACCATTTTGGCATATAGTTGAGCCATTTTGGGTGGGGAAAGGACCAAAACAGAAAAATTCCAAGGGAAGGCAGCAGGGTATGGTGGCATGAAAAAGGCACCAGGTCCCAGCGTGAGCCAAAGCTCTACTACGTACCAGCTGGGTGAACTTGGACAAGTCCATTGGCTCCTCTGAGTCTCACTTTGAAAGAAAGTGAAAAGTATCAGTCACTCAGTCGTGTCTGACTCTTTGCAACCCCATGAACTATAGCCCACTAGGCTCCTCTGTCCATGGGATTCTCCAACCAAGAATACTGGAGTGGGTTGCCATTTCCTCCTCCAGGGGATCTTCCAGACCCAGGGATTGAAACTGCATCTCCTGTGGCTCCTGCACTGCAGATTCTTTACCATATGAGCCACCAGGAAAGTCGCAGTCTCACTTTCCTCATCAGTAAAAGGGAGGTGAGAGCTGCCTCATCATTCTGGTGAGATTAAAATGAGGCTGGCCTGCATAATGATAGCTCAATCAAGGGTGACTGTTATGAACATCTAATCTTAGAGTTTCATTTTGAAATAGGGACCATTTCCCACAGCTCTGATGATGGAAGTTAGGTTATGTTCCTATATTGATTTGAAGCCAACGTGTGTCTGAAAAATATATTGCCTTGAACAGCTATGCTTCCACTTGGAAGTCTAGGGGCAGAGTGTGCATTTGTTCAAAGACAAATTGAGAGGTCTGGCCTGAGAGGATCCAGTCCAGGTGCTAAAGAAAAAAGTATTCTGACATTCGTTAAAGACTGTCAGAATAGTCAGGGGACTTCCTTGGTGGTCCAGTGGTTAAGAATCCACCTTGCAATACAGGGAACATGGGTTCAATCCCTGTTCAGGGGAACTAAGCTCCCACAGGCCATAGAGCGATGAAGTCTGCACTGCAACTGCTGAGCCCACGCGACATAGCTAGAGAGTCTGTGCACCACAACGAAAGATCCCGCCGAAAGACGGGACATCCCAGAGGCGTGGAACCAGGGGATCCAATCTGGTCTGAAGGTTGTAAAAGTTAACCTGAGAAGGCGACATTGAACTTCAGAGCTGAAGAAACACAGAGGGAAGGGAGAGTAGAGGACAAGAGATGAGAAAGACCGTGTACTTGGAGGCTACAGGTGCAGGCAGGCCTTGAGAACTTGGTTCGCGGGGGTCATGGAAAGAGCCTGGGCATCAGTGACTGGATGGTTTCCCAGTTTCCCCTCTCTGCAACAACATGCAGTATGCAACGGGATGGAGAGAAGCGGCTTGAGAGGCGCCAAGGAGGCAAAAAGGATGGGATTGGCGATCATGGTATAGATTGAGGGGAAAAATACGGGAGCAAAGTGAGCGTTATCCCTGTTGCTAACCACACAGGAGTGGACAGATGCATAGTGATGAGTTGCGCAGGACTGCTCTCCTCCCTCCCAGCCTCTCTATCAGATCACTCACTCTGGGAGAAGTCACTATGCCAAGCTCACAGGGAAAGGAACCAAAGCTTCCTGACAACAGTCCCCTGGGAGCACATCCTCCCTTCTGGGGCCCTTCTGGTGGCTGCAGCCCTCAGCAGCAACTTGCCTGCAACCTAACAAGAGTCCCCTTAGCCAGAACCACCCAGATAAGCTGCTCCCAGATCTCCGACCTTCAGAAACTAGGCAAGATAACAAATCGTGTTGCTTGGCACTGCTAAATTTGTTCCACAGCAAGAAATGACTAATACAAAAGATCTGTGAATTGAATGATCTTTAGAAGAAACTAAAAGTGTCTATGCAGTTGGTAAATCTGCAGCCAAATGAAAACTGCTGGAGTTTAAGGACCCAACGGTGAGAAATTTAATAGAATGAGACTATCACAGGAAAGAAGCTTTCAGCAGTGCATAACAGCAAACCCAGCTTACCTGGCTTAAACAATAAGGAATTGTATTGTCCAGTACAGCAATAAGTCCACAGTTAGGACAACTCCAGAGCTCAGTCTGTGCCTCAACAAAGGTGTCAGGTATTTAAATAGCTCTAAATAATCAGCAGATATATATGGCATGCACATATTTATATAGAATCTTAGGACATAGAAATATAGCATATGTTGTATGGATGGCTAACAGAAGCATGGAAAGTGCTCATCATCGTTACTTATTAGAGAAATGCAAATCAAAACTATAGTAATGTATCACCCCACACCTGTTAGAATGGCCGTCATCAAAAAGTCTACAAATAATANTAATCAGCAGATATATATGGCATGCACATATTTATATAGAATCTTAGGACATAGAAATATAGCATATGTTGTATGGATGGCTAACAGAAGCATGGAAAGTGCTCATCATCGTTACTTATTAGAGAAATGCAAATCAAAACTATAGTAATGTATCACCCCACACCTGTTAGAATGGCCGTCATCAAAAAGTCTACAAATAATAAATGCTGGAGAGGGTGTGGAGAAGAGAGAAACTTCCTGCACTGCTGGTGGGGATGTAAATCGGTATAGCTGCTGTGGAAAACAGCACGGAGGTTCCTCAAAAACCTAAAAATAGAGGTGCCATCCGACCCAAATGAACAGAGGAGTCTGGTGAGCTCCAGTAACTGTGGGTTCATGAAGAGTTGGACACAACGGAGTGACTAACACGCACAGTCGCTTCGGTCATGTTCAGCTCTTTGCAATCCCATGACTGCAGCAGGCCAGGCTGCTCTGTCCATGGGGTTCTCCAGGCAAGAATACTGGAGTGGGTTGCCATTTCCTCCTCCAGGGATCTTCCTGACCCAGAGACTGAACCAGCATCTCTTAATGTCTCCTGCATTGGCAGCCAGGTTCTTTAACACTGGCACCACCTAGGATGAGTAATATTCCATCATATATATATATATATATATTACTCAGCCATAAAAAATAATGAAATAATGCCACTTGCAGCAACATGGATGGACCTAGAGGTGATCAGACTAAGTGAAGTGAGTCAGATAGAAAAAGACAAATATTTTATCACTTATATATGGAATCTAAAAATTGGTACAAATGAACTTATTTACAGAACAGAAACAGACTCATGGACATAGAAAACAAGCTTATAGTCACAGAGGGGAAGGCAAGGAGGGATAAATTAAGGGTATGGAATTAACAGATACATACTACCATATGTAAAAGACAGAATAAAAATTTACTGTATAACATAGGGAACTGTATTCACTATTTTGTAATAATCTATAATGGAAAATAATTTTTATAAAGGATATATACACACACATATATGCAAATCACACTGCTGTACCTGAAACTAACACAGTTTTATAAATCAACTACACTTCAGTTAAAAACAGCATATGTTACTTGTGAATACAAACTTATCATGAAACTATTAAAAATAGGTAGAATTGACACGGTGGTGGTGGTTTAGTTGCCAAGTCGTGTCCGACTCTTGCGACCCCATGGAAATGACATACAGTACCTTAAAGGCAGTAGTTACCACTGAAAAGAAGGGGTATCAGGATTCCCTAGTGGTCCAGCGGTTAAGCATCCACCTTACAATGCAGGGTACAATGGTTCCATCCCTGTCTGGGATCCCACATGCCGTGGAGCAACTAGGGCCATGTGCTGCGACTACGGAGCCCACACACTAGAGCCCATGGCTTGCAAGCTGCAACTACGGAAGCCTGCAAACTCCAGAGCCTGTTCTCTGTAACAGTGAGAAGCCTGCATACTGCAGCTGGAGAGTGGCCCCACCCACTGCAGCGAGAGAAAGTTCACACACAGCAATGAAGAACCCAAAGACCCAGCATAGCAAAAAAAAAAAAAAAGAAAAAAGAAAAAAAAGGAAGAGTGTCGCAAAATGTGATATATGAAAGTTTAGCTTCAATATTAAACAAGTAAAAGAGAAATTGAAGCAATTGAAGCCAAATGTTAACATCTGTCTCTCTCTGAGGCTAGTACATAGGGTTCTGTTATAGTCTGGAATTTTTTTGGATGTCTGGATTATTAATAATTATACATATATTTTATAAAGTAGCTACAAAAATGTAAGAAAAGGACACATGGGAAAATATTTTAATGGATAGAGAAGACAAGCATTTATTCTTTAAGGAAACATTTTGAAAGAATAAAATAATGCCATTCGCAGCAACATGGATGGACCTACAGATTATCACAAAAGTGAAAGAAACAGAAAGACAAATGCCGTATGATATCGCTTATAGGTGGAATCTAAAACATGACACAAAAGAACTTATCTACAAAACAGAACAGACTCACAGATATAGAGAACAGACTTATGATTGTCAAGGGGCTGGGGGGTAGCGGAGGGATGGACTGGGAGCTGGGGACTGGCAGATGCAAACTGGTACATATAGAATGAGTCAACAACACAGTTCTACTGTATAGCACAGGGAACTATAGTCAATATCCTGTGTAAAAGCATAATGGAAAAGAATATGAAAAAAAATGTATGTATACGTATAACTGAATTACTTTGCTAGGCAGCAGACATTCACACAACATTATAAATCAAGTATACTTCCATTTAAAAAAAAGAAAACACTTGAGTGTCTCCTACATGTCAGCCACATTCTAGGCTATGGGGACAGCATGGTGAACAAGACAGAATGATTCCTGTCTTCATGGAGCTTACATCCTACTGGGCAAAGATATATAACAAAGAAGAGCAGGTCAGATGGGAGAGCACTATGCTACAAATAAAGCAGAGAAATATTCTAGGAGGGATGGAGGAAGGTACTTCAGTTTGTGGGATCAGAGCAGGCCTCTCTGAAAAGAGAGAAGGTGACACTGAAGTTGAAACCCAGATTAAAACATCATGAGAGCCTTCGAGAAAAGGGCATCCCAGGCACAGGGAACAGCTAACGTAAAGGCTGCGAGCTAGGAATGAGCTTAGAGCGCACAAGGAGCGCAAAGAAGTCCAGTGTGGCCAGCACACAAGTACATAACCCACTTTCTAGAAAAGAGGGCATATGACAGGGCCCAGGAGAACATGCTTGGATGATCAAGTGAATTCACACCAATGTCGCATTACCTTTGGGGCATTGGGGAATTCTTTGAAAATTTAGTGGAAAACAATGGATCCTAGAAAAATACATACATACTGATTTTTGCTTATAATTTTGGAATATGCATGGACCCTCTGAAGCCCACCCAGAAATGATCTAATTGCAGCATTCAAACTCAAGCCACATTATTCCCAGTTGGTGAGGGTATGGGGGCCTGACCATTTTTACTCAAAGGCAGGCCATTTCAACTCTAGTGTTCCCAACCACGCCGACCAGTGCTATACCAGTCTGAAGGCCTCCTACCCCATCCTCCTGTGTTTCTGCTTGCTTTTCACCAGGTCAGAGCTACATAGCAGTCTGAAGGCTCTCCCCGCCTAATCCTGCTTCTCTCCCTTTTATGTTTCATAGGCTTTACCACCAAGAATTCTTTTTCTTTTTCAACGTACCTATTTTCGGTTGTACTGGGTCTTCATTGCTGGGCTTGTCTAGTTGCGGCAAGCAGACAGTACTCTCCAGTCGCTGTGTGCAGGCTTCTCATTGCGGTGGCTTCCATTATTGAGGTGAGGACTCTATAGCAGCGGTTTAGTAGTTGCGGCACATGGGCCCAGCCCCAGGGCCTGTGGAATCCTCCTGGACCAGGAATTAAACCTGGGTCCCCTGCACTGGCAGGCAGATTCCCAACCACTGGACCACAAGGGAGGTGCTACCACCAAGAATTCTATCTGGCACTTCTAACTTTGCTTGGTGTCTGTTTCTTAGACACCAATACAACCAATATTGTACTGGGACCAACCAATACAATCAGTACCGGGAATAATAAAAAACAAGCGGTGGTAAGAGGGGGTTGTGGTTCTAGGTCACAGAGCTGGCAAGGAGAGCCCCATTCCCCAGTGGTATTTGAGGTATAGATAGTGGCAACCCAACTGCTAAAGATTTCCCAGGTGGCTACTTAGAAGTACTTCCTAGTGGAGGAGAATGCCTGGGCTGGGATGAAGATTCAGGCTTTTATTCATTATGGAGGAACAGCACATTTAAGGATAATAGAATCAGCCGGTTACTAAGTTGATCTGATGCCCTGCAGAAGGATAATGAGAAACTAAGTATAATTACAAATTTAAATACTAAGTGTGAAAGCCAGTGGTCTTCTTTGGTAGTTCCTGCAGTAGGAGAGTGGATTAAACTGAGAAACAAACTCAGGTTCTGATATTTATAGGCTTCAAAGACAGTGGAATGCTTAGTTATGGCTGGCCTACTGTGCTATGATATCAGCGTCCTGCCTGGAAAAACTTGAACTCTTGAACCTGAGATTGACTCATCTGTATGGATACTCCCAAAGTATGTGGTTCCACTGAATTCCGTGAATCCCCTGAGCCTTCAGAGATGGCTCATCTGTTCCTGTCAAGAACCAGAGCTCCGTCCCTGGGAAGAAATAGTATGGGTGTTTTCCCACTGCAAGAAGACAAGGGTCTTTCTCAGGACTTTTGCTCAGGCCTGTCCTGGCTACTAGGCCAGAAAACAGGGTTAAGCTCCATCCTAATCCCAGTTCAGAACATGACGAGGAAAGAAAGAGACACCTGCCAATGGAGCTGCAAGAATTAAGTAGCATGTACCAGCAGGAGCCAGGGGAGTACCCATGGGATTGGATTTTGAGGGTGCTTGATCAAGGAGTAGGGTTCCCTGGTAGCTCAGATGGTAAAGCTTCTGCCTACAATGCAGGAGACCTGGGTTCAATCCCTGGGTCAGGAAGATCTCCTGAAGAAGGAAATGGCATCGCACTCCAGTACTCTTGCCTGGAAAATCCCATGCATGGAGGAGCCTGGTAGGCTACAGTCCATGGGGTTGCACAGAGTCGGACACAACTGAGCAACTTCACTGGCACTGACTGGATCAAGGAGTACAGAACAGAAGACTAGATAAGCAACAGTTCACTTAACTGGGAGTACTCTTCAGGAATGGATTTAATGCCTTGGCAACAACCCTAGGGTATGGGCAAATTCGCTAGTAGGTAACTCTAAAAAAGACTTTCCAGGTGGCTCAGTGGTAAAGAATCCCCCTGCCAATGCAGCCGAAACGGGTTTGATCCCAGGGTTGGGAAGATCCCCTGAAGAAGGAAATGGCAACCCACTCCAGTATTCTTGCCTGGGAAATCTCATGGACAGAGCAGCCTGGAGGGCTACAGTCCATGAGGGGGCAGAGCCAGACATAACCTAGTGACTAGAAACAAAAGCAAAAGAAAACTTAAAAATATGGAGAAAACACTAGCCCATGCTGACCAAGTAGTAATGCCTGAGGCACCGTGGAAACCAGGGGGATTTAAAGGGCTCAGGGAAATAGGCATTTTGAATTGGATATATTATATGAGGACAGAAGATGCATCAGAAATTTATTTCCATGGAAGGACCTAGAGAAGGCACTATGCACAATGGCCATTAACAACATGCTGATGAGATGAATATCTCAAAAATGATAGAATGATCTCTGTTCGTTTCCAAGGCAAACCATTCAATATTACAGTAATCTAAGTCTATGCCCCAACCAGTAACGCTGAAGAAGCTGAAGTTAAACAGTTCTAAGAAGACCTACAAGACCTTTTAGAACTAACACCCAAAAAAGATATCCTTTTCATTATAGGGGACTGGGATGCAAAAGTAGGAAGTCAAGNGCCACATCTTTTGTTGACTGAAATGGCAGGTGACATTCTTCGCCCACACAGCAAATTAAAAAGTAAACAATACAGTATACTAAATAATGATGTGCTATGGAAAAAACAAAGCTGGTAAAAGAGCTCAGAATGCAGGGGGTGGAAGTGCTACAGTTGTAAATAAGCAGACAGTAAAGTCCCATTGAAAAGGCAACATTTGAGCAGAGGATTGCAGAGTGAGGGAGGGAGTCCTGAGGATACCGGAAGAGGCCTTCAGGGGAACAGCTGGTACAGAGGCCACGATGCAGGAGCCTGGTGTGCCTGAGAAACAGCACGGAAGCCAGTGTGACTGGGGCACAGTGAACAAGAGGGAGAGAAGAAGAAAGGGGATGAGAAAGGGAGGCCTAGGAAGCCACCATCTGAGTCAGATGGCGGCCATTGGAAGGTGTTGAGCAAAAGAGTAACATGATCTGACTTGTGTGCTAGCAAGAACCCTCAGGCCACTAGGCAAAGCATAGACTCTAGTGAGACAAGGCCTTCCGGGAGCCAGTTGGAAGGTGATTATTATCATTCAGGAGACAGACTAAGATGGTGGCTCTCACCAAACGAGTAGCAGATTCTGAATTTTTTAATAGGCTTTTTAAGAGCAGTTTTAGGTTCACAGCAAAACTAAGCAGAAAACACAGAGAATTCCCATTTATTCCCTGCCCCCTTCCCAAGATGGATAGCCTCTCTCTCTGTCAATGTCCTGTACCCCATGAGTACAGTTTGTTATAACCATGAGCTCACACTGATGCCTCAGTTCAGTTCAGTCACTCAGTCGTATCTGACTTTGCGACCCCATGGACTGCAGCACGCCAGGCCTCCCTGTCCATCACCAACTCCCAGAGTTTACTCAAACGCATATGCATTGAGTCGCTGATGCCATTCATCTCATCCTCTGTCGTCCCCTTCTCCTTCTGCCTTCAATCTTTCCCAGCATCAGGGTCTTTTCCAATGAGTCAGTTCTTCACATCAGGGGGCCAAAGTATTGTTGTTTCAGCTTCAACATCAGTCATTATCACCCAAAGTCCATAGTTTACATTAGAGTTTACTCTTGGTATTGTACGTTTCATGGGTTTTGACAAACACGTAATGACATACACCTACCATTAGTGTTCTCCTTGACACGGCCCTATGTATCCTCTGTGCTCTGCCAATCCATCCTTCTCTCTCCCCAGCCCCTGGCAAGCAGTGACGTTTTCACTGTCTCCATAGTTTTCCCTTTTCATGAATGTCGTACAGTGGGAATCACTGTATTTAGATTGGCTTCTCTCACTTAGTGTTGCTGCTGCTGCTAAGTCGCTTCAGTCGTGTCCGACTGTGCGAGCCCATAGACGGCAGCCCACCAGGCTCCCCCATCCCTGGGATTCTCCAAGCAAGAACACTGGAGTGGGTTGCCATGTCCTTCTCCAATGCATGAAAGTGAAAAGTCAAAGTGAAGTCGCTCAGTTGTGTCCGACTCTTAGCGACCCCATGGACTGCAGCCTACCAGGCTCCTCCATCCATGGGATTTTCCAAGCAAGAGTGTTAGGTAGTTAGAATAGGAAAAAGGAGTCCAGAATGGCAGTGGCTAAAAGACAAAAAAAGGGAAAGCCAACAAAAATAGAACAAAGGACAGTGGGGATCATAGTCTGTAGCCTTTTCAGATGGGCTTCTCTCACATAAGTAATATCCTTTTATGCTTCCTCCATAACTTTTTACGGTTTAATAGCTCATTTATTTTTAGTGCTAAATAATGTTCCATTGTCTGGATGTACCATAGTTTACTTATCCATTCCCCTCCTGAAGGACATCTTGGTTGCTTCCAAGTTTTGGCAGTTACAAATAAAGCTGCTGTAAGCACCTCCATGCTGGTTTTTGTGTGGATGTGGGTTTATTTCAGTTCGTTTGGGTAAATACCAAGGAGCATTCTGGATTTATTTTGGTATCGGAATTTTCTAATGGACTGGTGGAGTGTGAGGAAAATAGAGAAGATCTTGTATAGAGCAGTTTGGAGAAAGAATTTCAAAAGTTAAATCTTGGATATATTAGTAGGGCGAGGTCCATCAAACACCGGAGTAGAGGGACCAAGTAAGCAGTTATTACATGAGCCTAGAGTCCTGGAGAGCCGTTTGGTGGAGACAAAAAGTAAGGAGTCATGAGTACATGCGTGAACTTAAAGCCAGGATGTTCGATGAGATCCACAGGGAGTGAGTATAGTTAAGAAAGAGGATCAAGGACTAAGCCCTGGGGTCCTCCAGTGTTAAGAGGAAGGCAAGAAGAGAGAAATGAGCAAGGAACTGAGAAGGAGCAACCGTGACTAGGAGGAAAACCAAGAGAGTGGGATGTGCCAGAAGCCAGCGAAGAAGAACGCGTATCAAGGAAGAGGGAGTGATCAACCTCGGCCCATGCTGGTGGGAAGTCTAGTAAGATAAGGACTGAGAATCGACCACAGACTAGCAACCTGGGGCCTTCCCTGGTGGCTCAGACAGTGAAGATGCTGTCTGCAATGCAGGAGACTGTTGCAGTGAAAAGCAAAAAAGAGGAATGAGTTTTTCTCTTTCCTTTTCCTGAGAACAAAGAAGATGAAGAGAACAGTGAGCAGGGCCTGAACATTCCTAGTTGTTTTACTTTAACTGCTCCTAACTCTACATGTCTGTAACTAAGTTTGTTTTTCTACCCACTAACTCTGCAGGAGCTACAATTCACATTTTTTTCCTTTGACTCTGCTAAATACTTCCCCTATCTGGTGTTTACCCTCACAACACCCTTCCCCTCGTAGTTACATATGAGAAAGGAGGCCACAGAAACACAGAATTGCCAGACTCAATTACTGGGTTACTGATGCCCTTTTATGATTGTCTTTGAAACCCTGCAGGAGGAGGCAATCAAGATCCTATCACCGTTGTTCCTCATCACCTGATGCAAGCCCCTGCCCGAGAGAAGCCCCCAGACTCCTCATGGAGGGGGGCAGAGTTCTTGAGGCAGGAGCCTACTGGGTTCCCCTCTCTGCTGGCTGAGAATAAAAGCCATATTTCTACTTTCTCCAGACTGTGTCTCTGTACTTTTCTTTCAGCTGCGGTGGACAGAGAAGGTCAAGATTTTGGCCAGCAACAAGACCTGGGTTCGATCCCCTGGAGAAGGGCATGGCAACCCTCTCCAGGCTTCTTGCCTGGAGAATCCCATGGACAGGGGAGCCTGGCAGGATACAGTCTATGGGGTCGCAAACGGTTGGTCACCCCTGAGCGACTAACACATTTCAGCAACATGGAGGTCAGTAACCTGACCTTGAACAGGAACCATTGCGTAGTGGGGGAAAAGAAAGGCTGGGGTAGATTCAAGACACGTGTTTTCAGTGGTGATGGCAGCTCTCTCAAGGGAGGGGAAATGAATTTTTGGGGGATGAAAAACATTTTTGTTTAAAAAAATTTTGTGTATAAAATATAGATAAACATATAGTACACAACTCTATAGAACGTCTGCAGCATTAAATGTGGCTGCTTAGTCATTAAGTTGTGTCTAACTCTTTGGGCTGTAGCTATCCAGGCTCCTCTGTCCATGGGATTTTTCAGATATCATTGGTAGGAGAAAGCAATTAAAAAAAAAAAAAGCAAGAAAGGTTCCTTAGGGGCACAAAAATGGAAAAAGAAAACTTGAGAAACATTGGTTCAAGAGACACTGTGAGGAAAGGAATTAGAGACAGAAGATAAATAATGCTCGAACAAATGTTGCTGCAAAGGAATCAAAGAAATGGAGCAGTAGCTGGTAGAAAACGTGGAGCTGAGAGTGTCTTTGAAGTATTTAGTAACTGCAAGTGCGGTCTTCCCAGGTGGTGCTAGTGGTAAAGAATCTGCTTGCCAGTGCAGGAGATGCAAGGGACACAGGTTCAGTCCCTGGGTCGGGAAGATGCTCTGCAGTAGGAAGTGGCAAGTCACCCCAGTCTTCTTGCCTGGGAAAATCCCATGGACAGAGGAGTCTGGTGGGCTACTGTCCATGGGGTCACAAAGAGTTGGACATGACTGAGCGTGCATGCACACACACACACACACTATATATGTACATATAGTGCATCTTTAGTTGTGGCAGCACCACAGCATGTGGGATCTTAGTTCTCTAACCAAAGATTGAACCTGTGTCCACGGTGTCCTCTGCACTGTAAGGTGGATTCTTAACCACTGGACCATCAGGAGGGTACCAATAGGACGCTTATAAAGTGTTTCAGTTCAGTTCAGTTCAGCTGCTCAGTCATGTCCAACTCTTTCTGACCCCATAGACTGCAGCATGCCAGGCCTCCCTGTCCATCACCAACTCCCGGAGTTTGTCCATTGAGTTGGTGATGCCATCCAACCATCTCATCCTCTGTCGTTCCCTTCTCCTCCTGCCTTCAATCTTTCCCAGCATCAGGGTCATTTCAAATGAGTCAGTTTTTCACATCAGGTAGTCAAAGTATTGGAGTTTCAGCTTCAGCATCAGTCCTTCCAATGAATATTCAGGAATGATCTCCTTTAGGATGGGCTGGTTGGATCTCCTTGCAGTTCAAGGGACTCTCAGTATCTTCTCCAACAACACAGTTCCAAAGCATCAATTCTTTGGTGCTCAGCTTTCTTTATAGTCCAACTCTCACATCCGTACATGACTACTGGAGGGAAAAAAGTGCTTATTAAAGGTCAAATAAAGTTCTTAACCATTCGCAGATGTGACCTCAGTCTCTTTTCTCAACAACTCTGTCAAGTGAGCACCATCACTGGTCTACATCTGTAGTTAGGAAAATGGAAGCACAGAAAGGTTAAGAAGCTCACCTGCCCAAGCCGCGCTGCTAAGAATCATTGGACCCAAATAAACGTTTTAAGATTTATCCTAGATCCTTTCATATTGTTTGACTTTGTTCTCTTTCGGAGATGAAAATATTATACATACAATCACACATTGTCAAAAGTTAATACTGGATATTTCTCCCCTAAAATTGGCCATTCTCTGTGGGAGGGAATTCCTCTGTGGATGGTTTCCTGTCTCCTCCACCCTTGGGTCTTCCCCTCCTAGGAGATCTTCTCCACTCTGCTCCAGTTATAAACTTCCCAAACCCTAACTCTGATGACTTTATCTCCAGAACAATTTTCAACTGCCCATCCAAATTCAGCCATAGGCAAGTTGTGGGGGGTGTTACCCTTCTCAATTCAAAAAGTCCACCAATGCTTATCAAGCTGATTTCCTTCACAAAAGAATTGCCTGCTTCTAAGGTGAAATTAATTATTAATATAGTGAAAATAAAAACAAAGGCAATCAGCTCGTGCCCTGGAATGCAGACATGCAGCCAGTCATTATATTTGTTAAATTGTAATTTTTCCTGCTGCACAGGAATCTCCTCCTCTCCCCAGCAGTACTTCCTCCTACAGACAGGAGTTTTATTAACATAATCCAAAAGCAATGTGATGAAAATTCAAGTAAAAAAAAAACCCTTAGCTTTAATTAGGTGAATTTTTCAGGGAAAACTATATTTGAAGACTAAATTATTTGTATAATCGTCTTCACTCTTCACTTACTTGAACAGGTTTAAACCAAGTCAGAGGCAAAATGGCTTACTCTAGTTGATAAGCCCTAACCAGCAGTTAAGATGTATCTATCCATGACAAATTATTTTAATTAAGGCACGATCTGGGAGCCAGGGCATTTTTTCTGATCTACAAGGACCAGATGTAATGGATTCAAGAGAAAACAAATCATTTCCTGAAATGGCCTGTCTCTAAGCCTTTCAGGGTGTGGCCCGTGAGCACACCACCATTTCCAGGCTTGCTTTCTGGTCTTCGGTCTATCAAAGCACTTCCTGCTAGTCACTCCCATAAATTTTTCCAGCAACCTTTGGCATGACCCTGCTGCTGCTAAGTCACTTCAGTCATGTCCGACACTGTGCGACCCCACAGACGGCAGCCCACCAGGCTCCTCCGTTTCTGGGATTCTCCAGGCAAAACACTGGAGTGGGTTGCCATTTCCTTTTCCAGTGCATGAAAGTGAAAAATGAAAGTGAAGTCTCTCAGTCGTGTCCAACTCTTCAAGACCCCATGGACTGCAGCCAACCAGGCTCCTCTGTCCATGGGATTTTCCAGGCAACAGTACTGGAGTGGGGTGCCATCACCTTCTCCTGGCATGACCCTACCCTCATCCAAAGAAACTGGTCTTGTTCCAGGATCCTTGTTCCGGAGCATCCACTGGCCAGCAGTCAATATCCCCAAGGTGAGCTCATTTAGGGTGGGTGGGAGCTTGGGGGAGCTCCAGTGAGACCCACCCCTGCCCTCTGCCACCCTACAGCCCACAGATTATTCCAGAATGTCTTTGCTATCTTCTGACATTTGTCTACAAACATAAGTGAGAAATATACCTCATAATTCTCCTTACCATCTAGCACTTAACTGTTGACATCAAACACAGCTACTCATATTGCCAAAAACAAACAGCAATTTCAGAGTCAGTGCAGTTATCCTACCAGGAGCAGGAGAAATATTTTATTTTCCCCCATAATCCTCTATGTACAAGGCAATCTCTCAGAAAGAAGGTACTCTTTCTGCTATTATGCAGTGGTGTCCCTTCCTTTCCCCCAACTCCTAACTCTCACTTCTCCCACATTTGTCCCTCAGGCGGCCTCTAAATTACTTCCTGTTGGCTCCAGTCTAAACGTAGAGGGGTGTGTTTGTGTGTGCATGTGTGTGTGTGTGCTCAGTAGTGTCAGACTCTTTGTGAGCCCACGGACTATAGCCAACCAGGCTCCCCTGTTCATGGGATTCTCCAGGCAAGAATACTGGAGTGAGTTGCCATGTTCTCCTCCAGGGAATCTTCCCAACCCAGGGACCAGGGATCAAACCCGTGTCTCTTGTACCTCCTGCATTGGCAGGCAGATTCTCTACCACTAGGCCACCTGGGAAGGCCACCACATGTAAAGAGAGTGCTCAATTCTTGTCCAGTGACCACTTTCATCCCAGAAGATGCTATTTTCATCTGGATTATGGCATTTCTTTCTCTAATACTACCTTTTCTCCTTTGTCCCTACTCAAGAATCATATATGAATAGAAATGCATGAGAGCATTATAACTTTATAGATTCTCCCAAATCCATTGTAGTATCTCACTGTAAATTGATTCACTAATATCAGCATTTGTTATGGATGATAAATTACTCATAATATATCTGGCAACTGATTGCAGGGACATGGAAATTCTCTGGTTGTAATCTACTGGAACAGAGACTAGAAAGAGGGGAAATATACAGGGAAGATAAACTGGTTCAGTAAGTTAAAGTGATGAATACTGGGCGTGAGGCAGAAAGCACCATGGTTAAGAACTCGAGACATGAAGCCAAACTGATGAGGCCTAAAACTTGTTCTGCCCTCAGTAACGTAAAGACTTTAGGCAAATTATTTAAAACCTTTCTTGATCCTGAGTGTCACAATAATAATACACACCTCAGAGCATTGTTGTGAGAATTACAAGGGACAATACTAGTAAAACAGCAAGCACCAGATGAATCCACAAAGTGCTGGTTCCACTCAGTGATGTGCAATCCACAGGCATAACCCTCTGGGAATGAAAGAGGGGGCAGGGCTGAAAGGTTTGTAAAAAAAAGTTTCCATACTATTGATAAAGAAAACATTTCAATCCATTTCTGCATGGCACAGATGTTTTAATTAAAAAAAAAAAGTAGACGATTTTGCAATACTGTGAAGTTATTGCTGGGGCTCATATTTATATCATGGGAAACCAATGTTTTGAGACAATAAAATGGTCCGTATATTGTTGGAAACGGTCCGTATATTGTTGGATGTTATCTAGATGAGCCATTTTGAAAGTATACAGCTTCGATATCTGTCTTGGATCCAGACTATTTTGACTAAATGTTTTGACATTAAACAGTGTGAAACTTATCCAGAAATCTTGGTACTCAGATAAATAGGTTTCTAAAGTGTTTTAAATTGTTTGGATTAAAAATTCTTTAATTTTTAAATAGTATTAAAATGTTACAAAAATATTTTGCCTTAGTGATCTGGTTTCAAAAAATAGTTTGAAACCAAACAGGCTTGCACTGTCTTAGAAAACCACTTACATGTTATGAAAACCACATGAAATAGACTTCAAATCAAATAATTTTAAGAAAACCATTCCAAAACCAGTTTTTTGAAAAACTTTCCAAATGTAACCGTTGGTGGCAAAGACTCTCTTGAAATTGCAAAGAAACCAGATGTAAATTTCACAGCTTCAGATCTTACAAAATGTCATTCTCTTTCATTCCTACTTTATTTTAGCTGTTAGCCCAGGAGATTCAAGTATAGTTTAACACCTGAAAACATGCAGCGATGGAGGAAAAAAGGACTTGCTTTTCTGTGAAGCCTAGGTTTGAATTCCTTTTCTACTACATATTATCTGTGACATCTTGGCAACATCACTACCCTTTTTGAACTGCACTTTCTATCTTAGATTGGGTTCCCCCAGAAAGCAGAGCCTGGCTGAGGGCGTTTATGCAAGGGTTTTTTGAGAAGCGACCTCAGAAAAAGATTGGGAAGTAACATAAGTACAACAGGAAAAGAAAGAAAGCCATTCCAAGGGGGTCTTCTAGAGTTAGCCAGCACCGGGAGCAAGCAGGCCCAGCGGTAGAGGGAACGTCTGAGGGCTGCACGGAATGGCCACGGGACAGAAGAGGAGCCAGTCCTCGACGGGCTCCACCATTCACACCCAGATCACGCATGCGTGCGTGCCACATGGTTTCTGACTTCCCACGTGCAGACTTCCTGTTCTCAGAGGGTCCTGAGACAGTGGAGGAGATTAGAATCTGCCACCCTAAAATAGGCCACTCTGGTGGAAGGATTATTTTGAGTTAAAGGCAACTGAGAATCAACAAATGCAGGAAGAAGCCTTCTCAAAGTTCCCCTCGTGTGACTTCAGTCCACGATTTCTGAGTACTGAGGCTGCCATAAATTCCCTCTCTGGGGAGTTTCATGGCCATAAAAAAAGATGAAAGACCACCCACACCTGCATAAACAAACATTGTCACAAACGTTCCTGTGTCCCATTCATTTCTCTTAAAAATACATGTCTTTCCTAAAGAAGTCTATTTGTTCTTCCCTTTTCTCCTCCCGCCCTCTCCCCTACCAAGTTAGGTACATAAGCTTTGAATTTTAAACATTTAACAAGCGACTACTTCTCTTGTTAGCTTGTCTTCTTATAATCTTGTCTTCTTATTAATCTTAACTTCTTATTATTAATCTTGTCTTCTTATTAATCTGCCTTTGTTGCTTTAATTTCCAGGCCCCCAGGCACCTTTCATAAGGGTGCAGTGGAATAGTTTTTCCTCCTCAATAGTAGAAAGTGAGAGAAGTGCAATGCAGCCTAGATGAGATGTGGTCAGGTAGGTGATACCTTATGTCAAGCTGGTCGCTGCAGCAAGAGCTGGAATAAACAGTGAGCCCAAGAGCATAAGAGATACCCGGAGGAGGTTCCCCACCCATACCATGGAGGCAAAAATACCAACTTTACAGGGACTTTATTGACAGAGCCTGTGTTTTAGCATATGGCATTCATTCCTTGAACTAAAATCCCCTCTTTCCTATTTTCCTGGTGAACAATTTCTTATCATCAAATTCCTTATCCCTGTACTTTTTCCAGATCTAAAGTAAAAGAGGCACTCTTCCCTCCTTCATTCCTTCCTAAATCAGGAATATCTGATCTCTCTATCCCACACCCACACCCCCAAGCCCTACACTCTCTCCTAGTGAGAAGGAGTAGCTCAACTGAATGCCGAGATGAGGAAAAATCCTCTCTTTCAGGCTAACCTGATCTTCCTCCATCCCTGCAGAAAGCACATATGCTCAGGGCCATGGCCTCCTTTCTGAGGGTTGTAACTGAGGCTGTGCAGGATGAGGCAGGTTTAGTCTCCCCTGAAGACGGTGGCAAGGAAGGGAACTTTGGCAGAAACAAGGAGCAACTGACCCCAGCCTTAAGCCCAAAGCACAATTTCCCATAGTGTTTTACCAGCTACTAAATCTGAAATGCCAGTGGCCTATCTGATACATCAATCTATTCGATCCCTCTGTTACAACATAAGCTTGATAAGAACAGGAATCTTTGTTTTGTTCACTGATGTTTCCCAAATGCCGAGAGCAGAGCTTGGTGCATAGAAGGAGCTCAGTATTTATTTGTTCAATGAATTGCTGAATCCACGGGGGAAGAAGCATGATTAGCACTCTAGGAAACGCTCAACCACCTCCTTCGAGACAGAAATGGACTTTTTTTGTGCTCCCTTGGACTTCCCATTATGACCCTAACATAATATAATTACTTGGTATAAAATCTAGCTCTCCTGTTTAACTTGAAGCATCCCTTGGGCATAGTAGCATGGAGACCCACTCCTAGAAGATGCTCAAAAATAACAGCTGAATGAATGAAAAAGATAAGGAATTCGATGATATTATACTTTAATTGTCTTCTTTTATTTCTAATGCCAGAGATTTTTTTTGTTTTAAAGTTAGAACATTTGACTAACGAATCACTCCCAAGCTTGTTCCAGAACTCTGAAGAGAAGAAACAGGAAAAAAAATCAAGATAAACCAAAAGGGCAAATGTAGATAAGGACTCTTGGTTCTTCAGCATCTGTTTCTGAAATCGAAGGAGCATAAGTGAGTCAAGGGGAAGGATGTCAAGTTCTTTGAGGGTTTGCTGACATTGTTGTTAAGACTACAATGTCAGGAATGAAAAAATGAGGACTCAAGGAACTAACAGATGCTGTTAAAGCTTTAAAGAATTAGAGGATGGTAAATACACAGAGAAGAGGGCAACAGAGGATGAGATGGTTGGATGGCATCACCGATTCAATGGACATGAACTTGAGCAAATTCTCGGAGATGGTGAAGGACAGGGAGGCCTGGCATGCTATAGTCCATGGGGTTACAAAGAGACATGACTTAGTGACTGAAAAACAACAACAAAATACATGGCACCTGTGGCAAAAAAACTTTCCCCAGTCCCCTCACTCCGTGCCACCACCTTGCCATCCTTGGGAAACATCATGATTAAATGAGACAGAGCTTACTTCCTTTGAGCGCTCAAAGTTCTTCCAGCCAGCATGGCAGAAGAACCCTACCTATTACTCCTGGTCTAGACCTGCTATCTTCATCACCTCAGGCCGCCACAACAAAATACCATAGACTGATGATGGGCTCAAACAACAGATATTTATTTCTTCACAATTCTGGAGGCTGCGAAGTCCAAGGTCAAGGTGCCAGCAAGATGGGTTTCATTCCGCAGCTTCTCCATTTCGGTCTTGGAGGGTCGTTATCTTGCAAGCTCTGTGGTGTCCCTTCTTATAAGGGCACTAATCCCATCATGAGGACCTCACCCTCATGCCCTCATCTAAACCTCAGTCCCATCCTGTGGCCCCATCTCCATATACTATCACACTGGGGCACAGATGAAGGTTTCAACACATGGGTTGTTGAGGGGATGTGATTCACTCCATAAGGGTTCCCTGGTGACTCAGGGGTAAAGAACCTGCCTGCCAGTGCAGAAGTGGGTTTGATCCCTGGGTCAGGAAGATCTCCTGGAGATGGAAATGGCAACCAACTCCAGTATTCTTGTTTGGGAAATCCCATGGACAGAGAAGACTGGCAGGCTGCAATCCACGGGGTAGCAAGAGAGTCAGACACAACTTAGTGACTAAACAACAACAGCAGCAATTCACTTCACAGCATCTGGGGAGCGCCTTAAACTTCCAAAGGCGTGAGCCACCCACTGGAGATCCTGATTTAGTGGACCAGATGGGGACATGAGAATCTGGGTAGTGAAATTCCAGTGAGGAATGTTTCATCACCGACATGGTTTAGAATTGCAGGCTCATGGTGATAATAAAAAGACCATGGGGACTTCCCTGGGAGGCCAGGGCTTAAGACACTGTGCTTCCATGGCAGGAGTCACCAGTTCGATCCCTGGTCAGGGAACTAAGATTCCACATGCTACACAGCCAAAAGCAAAACAAAACAACAAAGAAAAACAGATCAACTTTCCATCTGTTTTATTACTTAAATTCTCTACAGACAGCACACTCCCTCACTGCCTGCACCTGTCCCACCCTTAGCTCACACCACCAAGCACTCAGCTCCCTTGTAATTAACCTGTCAATTGTGTAGACTAGAGCCACAGGGAACCCAGCTGGCTTTGACTCACCATTTGTTACGCACCTAGCAGGGCTTAGTATGTAGATTCTCAAAGATATCTGTTCAATGAAGGGAAGAGTCAACACAGGTTGGGGCATGGTATTCCAGACACCACCATGCAACTCAACCCATCTCAAGTGTCTAATTGGGAAACAGCATCTATGAACTGGCAAGGTTTGCCAAGACATTCACAATGAAGGCAAAGGCAAACAAGGGCAGCTAATTTATTCTTTCTTCACTTAAATTTCATTTTAAAAAATTCAGAGATTATGATTTTGTGTGTGTTGGTGCCCTTTCTTTTACTAAATGATATTAATAGTATAGAACTGTACATGCGGCTACTGAGCACTTGAAATTTGACCTTTGCCGACTGAGATGTATGTGAGTGCAAAATGCACACTGATTTCAGACTTAGTATATGAAAAAGTAAGGGATCACACTAATGTTTTTCTATTGATTACATGTTGAAATGATAAGTTTAGATATGTTGAGTTAATCAAAATACATTTTAAAAAATTGTATGTTTTCCTATGGCACTAATGATCTGCTAAGTCCAGATACAACTCCCACTGGGTGCCAGTGTTAGTCACTCAGTTCTGTCTGACTCTTTGCTACCCCATGGACTGTAGCCCGCCAGGCTCCTCTGTCCATGGAATTTTTCAGGCAAGAATACTGGAGTATTGCCAGTTCCTTCCCCAGGGGATCTTCCCAACCCAGGTCTCCAGCATTGCAGGCAGATTCTTTACCATCTGAGCCACCAGGGACCCACTGAGTATAGACTGAATTCAGGAAAGAACCTCAGGCACCGTTTGACAACCTGAATCAAGAAGCCTGAGTTACCAAAAAGCATTTTATAGACACCATCTGCCCCATTTGTTGAAACTGGAGTTCCTTGACCTCCAGGTATGTCACTAGTTCGTTGTTTCTAAATAATTACAAGTAAGCTTGAATATACAAAAGTATATTTGCATATAACCTGCGCCCATCCTCCTGAATACTTTAGGTCACCTCAAGAAGACTTATAATACCTAACATGCTACATAAATAGTTGTCAAAGTGTGGCAATTAAAGATTTGCTTTGGAAATTTCTGGAATTTTTCTTAAATATTTTTGATCCATGGTTAATTGAATCTATGAATGTGAAACCTGCGGATATAGTAGGTCAATTATACACACAATGGAGTATTATCCAGCCTTTAAAAAGAAAGGAAAATTTGACATATGAGACAAGTAAGGATGAACTTTGAGGACGTTATACTAAAGTGAAATAAGCCAGAACAAAAAGATAAATATGAGTATGAATACACTTAAATGAGGTACTGAGACGAGTCAAAATCAAGAGTCAGAAAGAACGGTGGTTGCCAGGAGCTCAAGGAGGAAGAAATGAAGAGTAACTGTTTAATGGGCATAGAGTTTCAGTTTTACAAGAGGAAACGAGTTCTGGAGACGATGGTGGCGATGGTTGCACAGCATTCTGAATGTATTTAATACCATTGAAATGTACACTTAAAAAATGGAAACGATGATAAATTTTGTTATGGATATTTTAACCACAATAAAAATTAACTTTGAGAATCAGTTCCCTTATAATAAAGTAAAGCATATTCAAGGACACCTCTTTGTTACTGCCATTGTTATTTTCTCATTTACCAATATCCTCTCTTTTTTTCCTTTATTACATAAACTGTTTAAAATTCAGAATAGTTTCAGATTTGCAGGAAACTGCAAAGAGCATGTAAAGAGTTCCCATATGCCCCACACCCAGTTTCTCATTATCAACATCTTACATCAGTATGGTATCTTTGTTACAGTTAATGACTTAATATGGATATGTTATTATTAATTAAAGTCCATACTTTATTCAGACTTCCTGAATTTTTCCCTGTCCTTTTTAAAAAAAAAAAAAATTCTAGGATCCCATCCAGGGATGTTATTTTTAGCCATCATCCCTTCTTAGGCTCCTCTTGGCTGAGAAAGTTTCTCATAGTTTCCTTGTTTTTGGTGACCTTAAAATTAATCTGGTATTCTGTAGATCAATATTGAGATTTTTCTGGTACTTTTATCATGACTAAATTGGGGTTATGAGTTTGCAGAAAGAAACCACAGAGTTCTAAGACCTTTCTCACACAACATTGAAAGAGTTCCTTTCTCAGCTTGGCTTATCGCTGATGATGGTGACCTTGATCACCTGGATGAGACAGTGCCAAGTTTCTACAAAATTCCTCTTTTTCCCAATTTCATACTGAATCTTTGAACACAAGTGACTAGGCACAACACACATTGAAGCAATGGGAAAAAAATACTTCAGTCCCATTCACAGGGGAAAAAAAAAAGTAGGTGAAAGGTTAAATCACTTTCCTAAAATGTCAAAATTAGTAATCTGCGAAGAAAGGATTAAAAAACCCAGGCCTGATCAACAGATTTTTCTCATGGCCTTTGGAAAAGTCAACAGAAATTCACATATAATAGAACTCACTGTAGGAAGTCACCACATTCCTTCAAAATACAGAATCTCATTGTCTTAGAAAAGAGCACAGGCTGAGAAGTCAACAGATACGGTCCCAAGTCTATGTCCACCCCAAATGGTCATGTGGCCTTAGACACCGAACACCTCCAGCCTTGAGCTGAGTCCTCTGGGAGAAAAAACAATCCATGTTTAGGAACCATGACTCTGGTGCTTGAATCCCAGCCAAGTCACTCAGCTGTTAATCCTTGGGTGAGTGTCTTGCTGTCTCAGAGTTTCAGCTTCCTCATCAATAAAATGGTGGTAACAAAGACAAATCTCTGTCCATAAATTCATATAATGGAGAAATATAATTATACTTTCTATAGTCCAGGTTAATTTTTATCTTGAGCTCTGTTTAGATCTGAATGGCAGATATTTACCTCCATTGTCCCAATCTCTTCTGCCCTTTGCCCAGTGGTTGTGACCTAGTTCTGAAGAAGCTAAACTGTGGAGGGCTCATCTCATCCCTATCATCTAACCATCACAAAATCTACAAAAAAATCCATCTTTGATCTTTTTCCTAGACCAAGCTGGTAGTCACAGTTGTCAGCAACACAGATCCCCACAGAATCTTCCCCTTTGTCTGGGGCTCTTGCCACAACTTACTTGACACATTTGAATCACCCTCCTGCTCCCAGGCCCACTGGAGCATACAAAATTGGAGGGCTATCTAAGGCGCCACCTGCTGAGACACATCACGCACAGCCTCCCTCTCTTTCTCTCAGTGAGTCTGGAGGACTCTCTCAATGGTCCCAGAGAATGAAGCTTGGTGCCTTTGGTGTGTACAACCACTCTTTCCCATCCCTGGGCTTAGCTCTTGTCTAAGGCTCCATAAACACCAACAGTCTTTCCGTTTCCTAAGCCTAGGCCAACAGTTCCTGGAGAAGAACTTCTCCTGAAGGAGAAAAGATGCTTTGCACTCATGACATTTTCTCCCAAATCTTTTATCTCTGTTTTAAGATATTGAAGTTCCTCCAAAGACCCAGGCTTTCAAAATACAAGATCCAGGCTTTCAAAATACAAGATCCAGGAAAATTACATGCTATTTAGTTAACATATAATAGGTCTGTGGCTATTTTTAAGTGAATTAATAAAATTTTTAGTAGATTTTATTATTTAGCTGGGCTTCCCAGTGGCCCAGCATAAAGAATCCACCTGCAATGCAGGAGCTGCCAGGAGACACAGGTTGGACCCCTGGGTTGGGAAGATGCCCTAGAGGAGGGCATGGCAACCCACTCCAGTAGCCTTGCCTGGAGAATCTCATGGACAAGGAGGGTGGCAGGCTGAAGTCTATAGAGTCTCAAAGAATTGAACACTACTGAAGCAACTTACCATTATTTAGTTATAGTTTCTAATTTAGTAATTATCAAAAGATATAATCCATATAAACAAAAGCTCTTCAGAGATCTCAATAAAATTTAAGAGTATAAAGAGATGTTAAAAGACTAAAACGTTTGAGAACCACTGAGTGAGTCTACAGCCATTTTTTAAAAACATCTACTATATGTCAAACATTCTTAGAGATGGGAGTACCAGACCACTGCCTCCTGAGAAAACTGTATGCAAGTCAAGAAACAATGGTTAAAACCAGACATGGAACAACTGACTGGTTCAAATTGGGAAAGGAATACATCAAGGCTGTATTCTGTCATCTTGCTTATTTAACTGATATGCAAAGTATATCATGTGAAATACCAAGCTGGATGAATCACAAGCTGGGATCAAGATTGCCAGGAGAAATATTGACAACCTCAGACATACAGATGATACCACTCTAATGGTAGAGTGAAGAGGAACTAAAGAGTCTCTTGATAAAGGTGAATGAGGAGAGTTAAAAAGCTGGCTTAAAACTCAACATTCAAAAAACTAAGATCCTGGCATCCACTCCCATCACTTCATGGCAAAGAGACGGGGAAAAAGTGGAAACAGTGGCAGATTTTATCTTCTTGGGCTCCAAAATCACTGCTGACAGCAATTGCAGCTATGAAATTAAAAGACACTTGCTCCTTGGAAGAAAAGCTATGACAAACCAAGACAGTGTATGAAAGAGTAGAGAAGTCACTCTGCCAAAAAATGGTGTGTATAGCCAAAGCTCTGGTTTTTCCAGTAGTCATGTACAGATGTGAGAGTTGGTCCATAAAGGAGGCTAAGCACCGAAGAACTGATGCTTTTGAATTGTGGTGCTGAAGAAGACTCTTGAGAGTCTCTTGGACTGCAGGAAGGTCAAACCTGTCAGTCCTAAAGAAAACAACCCTGAACATTCATTGGAAGGACTGTTGAAGAAGCTGAAGCTCCAATACTTTGGCCACCTGATGTGAGGAGCCAATCCGTTGGAAAAGACCCTGACGCTGGGAAAGATTGAAGGCAAAAGTTGAAGTAGGTGGTAGAGAATGAGATGGTTAGATAGCATTATTGACTCAATGGGCATAAATCTGAGCAAACTCTGGAAGATACTGAAGGACAGAGGACCCTGACATGCCACAGTCCATGGAGTTGCAAAGAGCTGGACATAACTTAGCGACTGAACAACAACACATGTCAAACAATGGATACTTTATACCAACAGCTGAGATGTAAAGCAGACAAGTCAGAGTCTGTCCTTAAGCAGCTCACATCAAGAAGAGGAAATGTCAAATATTATTAATAGATAGACACTGTAGATTTATTTGTCAGAACACTCAAATGAGGGAGCACAAGGATGGCTCCAGAAATGCAGGGCCGATATAGCCTTTAACTCAGATGAAATGTCACTGTTTCTCCAAGACTAACCCTGACCCCTGAGGGGAATATAAACGAGTAAGGAGGAATCACAAAGGGAGACAAGGCAGGGAAAGACAGTTCAGGCTGAGAGAATTGTAAGTCTGCATAACCCAAGGTGAGAAAGAGCTGCTATGCTCAAGGAAGAGCAAGTGGGTATTAACATGGCTGGTGCGTAGGCCACACAAGGATTAGCAAGCAAAGGCTGGATGCCTAACAAAACAGAAAATAAACAGACATTGCAAAATCTCTCATGTTTTTCCTATCAGCAGATGATAGTCATTAATTTCTTCCTGTCACGGAGGGCATGGACCTCCGTGACTCAGCAGAGATGACCCATGGAAAAGGAATTGGTGCTATGAGCTCTTAACAAGACTCTTCAAACTAAATCCACATGGTGCCGCACCTTGGAAAATTAACTGTGCTCCATGGTACGTATCTTTTATGCTTTTATATTCAAACAAGCCTCTATATTATAGTCTATATGTGAAAGTCACTTGGTCATGTCCAACTCTTTGCAACCCCATGGACTATATACAGTCCATGGAATCCTCCAGGCCAGAATACTGGAGTGGGTAGCCATTCCCTTCTCCAGGGGTTCTTCCCAACCCAGGGATCAAACCCAGGGATCAAACACAGGTCTCCTGCATTTTAGGCAGATTCTTTACCAGCCGAGCCACCAGGGAAGCCCTATGTTATAGCCTAGAATACACAATTCATGTGAACTTTTGCAGCAAAGCATAAAAGAGGGCTTCTCAGGTGGTTCAGTGGTAAAGAATCCACCTACAATGCTCATATCCTTTCTCTGACCTTCTCACTTGCTCACTCTCATGGGCTTCAATGGCACACATTGTGAGTGGGCCCATGGAGAGGCATCAGGACAGGTGTCTTCCAGCCAACCACCATTGAGAAACCAAGAGTCTCAAAGCAGCAGCCCACAAGGAACTGAATCTTGGCAACAACCATACAGAAGTGGATCCTTCCCCAGTCAAGTTTCAAAATGGTAGCAGTCCAGTTGTTGTTGTTCAGTTGCTAAGTCATGTCCGAATCTTTGAGCCCCCATGGACTGCAGCACACCAGGCTTCCTGTCCTTCACCAACTCTCAGAGCTTGCTCAAACTCAAGTTCATTGAGTCGGTGATGCCATCCAACCATCTCATCGTCTGTAATCTCCTTCTCCTCCTGCTTTCAGTCTTTCCCAGCATTAGGGTCTTTTCTAATGAGCTGGCTCTTCACATCAGGTGGCCAAAGTATTGGAGCTTCAGCTTTAGCATCAGTCCTTCCAATGAATATTCGGGATTGATTTCCTTTGGGATTGAGTGGTTGGATCTCCTTGCAGTCAAAGGGACTCTCAAGAGTCTTCTCCAACACCACAGTTCAAAAGCATCAATTCTTTGGCACTCAGCCTTCTTTACGGTCCAGCTCTACATCCATACATGACTACTGGAAAAACATAGCTTTGACTATACAGACCTTTGTTGGCAAAGTAATGTCTCTACTTTTTAACATAGAGTCTAGGTTTGTCATAGCTTTTCTTCCAAGGAGCAAGTGGCTTTTAATTTCATGGTTGGAGCCCAAGAAAATAAAGTCTGTCACTGTTTCCATTGCTTCCCCATCTATTTTCCATGAAGTGATGGTACCAGATGCCATGACCTTAGTTTTTTGAATGTTGAGTTTTAAGCCAGCTTTTACACTCTCCTCTTTCACTTTCATCAAGAGGCTCTTAAGTTCCTCTTTGGTTTCTGCCATAAAGGGTGGTGTCATCTGCATATCTGAGGTTATTGATATCTCTCCCAGCGATCTTGATTCTAGATTGTGATTCATGCAGCCCAGCATTTTGCATGATGTACTCTGCATATAAGTTATATAAGCAGGATGACAATATACAGCCTTGATATACTCCTTTCCCAGTTTTGAACCAGCCTAGATGATACCTTGATTACAGACTATAATCAGCCTTGAGCCAAAGTAGTGGCTAAGTTTTGCCAGATTCCTGACCACAGAAACTAGGAGATAAAAACCGTTGTTAAATTACTAGATTTGGGGACCATTTGTTATACAGCCATAGATAATAATAAATGTATTGTCCTTTGTTATGTTACAAATTGCTAAAAATTGTTTTCACCTTTAGTAAAAGAGAGAAAAATTCAGCGCCTTTCCAGGCCAAGAGTGTTCCAGAGAATGTGGCAGGTCAGAACTGGAAAATCCATTCCTCAGGAACAAATGTTCACATTTACTGTCTTTCTCCAAGGCATGCTATGAAATTTAGTGTTTAACATGCCCTGTCCAATTTCCTCCCACTTCTGCAATTACACAAAGTCAACAGGTATGTATGTTTAAGTGTCTTCATTCCAAGAGCTGGTACTCTCATTTAAACTGTCCAGTCTCTCTTCTTTTGCCTCCAAAAATTCAATAAACATGCTACTGCTTGTCAGAGTTGACATCTTCCCCATGGTAAAGAAGGATCTGAACTCAAGAGAGATTTTTATGTCTTTGTTTTCCCTGTTAAACTTCTCAGCCTTTTTCTGATATTTACGCTTCATGTCAGTGCCTGTATTTAGAGTATGGACTAATAAATAGTGTTTTGCCTTATAGCTCTGCTTTTCCATTAGTGTTTCCAAATTTAAGCTCGATTTGGCTGTGGCAGGCAAAATTGGACGGTGGCTCTATGAGAGTGGGCTTTGAATTCAAAATTGGATGGTGCCTGGAGGTTAGGCCCCAGAACTGTTCTCAGAGCCTGTGTTAGCCCAAGGTCTGTAACAATCAGGCTCAACATGAGATTACATACACCAGGGTTTGTTGGGGGAACACAGGGGTCAGAAAAGACTGGGAGAGCCATCAGCTGCAATGTGAGTCTGGCCCGGAGTGAACAAGAGAGAGAAGGAAAGTTAGGTGAGAACATCTTAGACCACCATGCAGTCCAAAGAAGATTCTTCAAAGCTGTCAGGGATGGGACTTCCCTGGTGGTCCAGTGGTTAAGACGCCACACTTCCAAAGCAAGGGGTATGGATTCAGTTCCTGGTCAGGAAGCTAAGATTCCACATGCCTTGGGGTCTGAAAACCAAAACATAAAACAGAAGCAATATTGCAACAAATACTTTTAAAAATATTTTTTAAATTAAAAAAATTATATAAAAAAGAATGCAGATGGAGCTGCTTTAAAAAAAAAAAAGAAAGAAAGAAAAAGAAGAAAAAAGCTGTCAGGAAGTCTCTAAGTCAAAGTTGGTTGTCAGCGGAGTCCTGGGTCTCCCGGAAGCGTGTCTATCTGAGCATCCCTGCCCTGCCAGTGGCTGGCTGGTGGTGGGAAGTGTGGCATTAGCCACTTTACCTCCCTGTAATAGACGACTGCAAGAAGCATTCTCATGATCACCACAGGGGTATTTAACAATGAAAATTCTGAGGTCAGTGAGGCAGGAAGGTTACTTTGGAATAATAGCACTTCTCTCAGAGCTAACATTCGATTTATCTTTATTGAAAAACTGTGATCGCTATACTGTCACCAAAGAAACAGACCTGTGTGTGTTTCATGATTTACATAGCTCATTTTCTGTGTTGCCATATTTCCTATTCATTCACTCATTTACTCATTCACTTCTTTCATTGACTCAGCTATGCTTTTGAGAGCCTAACTGTCCTGGTGACTAGAGAATCAACGATAAATAAGTCAGCCATGGAAATACCGTGTTTCAAAAAAGATGGACCATAAAAGTGTGAACAAAGAAGTGAAGATAAAAGTTCCTGATCATGGTCATACCTTAAGGAAAACAAAGCAGGATGATGAAATAAACAAGGACTTTTAAGGGGAGGGAGAAGAGAAGCTGTTGTGTTTGAGCAAGTTTTCTGCTCCTTTTCTCATCACTCAGACCTTTCTGAAACACTCATAGAAACTAACTGCCATTTGTTTTCTTCCCTGCCATAAATATCCACTAGGTCTATTCACCCCAGCTTCTGCCTTCCTGTAACAATATTATTGCTGGAAAGTCATATCCCTGAAATACTGTGAGCTTCCCTGTATATCCTTCTGTACACAGGGGACAGGGTTGGTCCTGCAGTGATGAATACACATTTCTTCTGGGTTAGTAACTCCTCTAATTTGTTTTGGATGATTCTTATTTTTCCCTTAAAAAAAATACACCCCAAACAAACAAGAGTCAAACAAGCCACATGAGAATTAAGCCTACCAGGTCACACACAGTTCTGGGAACACTAAGCCTTCCGCCAATTAATCACAATGACTGGAGCATCAGCCACAAAACTGGATGAGGAGGAAACATTAAATGGCAAGAGTTCTGGGCTGAAAGGCAGAAGACCTGCATTTTGCCCCAGCTCTACCACTAACTAAATACACAATCTCAGATAAATCCCTTCCTCTCTAATTCCTGGCACATAATAATACATAATACACATTGCTGAATGAAAGAAACATGATCTTAAGCTATCATTTTCTGTATTGGCCAGAGTATAGACTCAGAGGCTGTAACAGAATGACTCCAAAATACAGTGGCATAAACAACAAAGACGTGTATGTCTCTCTGATATGGCAGAATAGTAGTAAGCAGGAAGGACTGACAGCTGTACTCTATGAGGTTATCCTGGGGCCCAAGTTCCTTCTACTTTCTTCTTCTGGATCCTCTTAGGGTGATGCTGCATGGTTGGTGCTAATTACGCAGCATCACATCCTGCCAGAGTGAAGAAGCAGAGTGGAAAGCAAGCAATTTCCTTGTAAAGGAGTGATGTGGAAGTTGCACCTCTCAGTTCCCATTTCTGTTAGCAAGAGTCTGATCACATGACCACAAGGAACTTCAAGGAAGGCTGGGACATGTGGCCTCCAGCTGATTATCCAAGTTTCCTGAGATCACCTGAGGAATGGAGTCAAGGGAGAGCCTCTTACTAAAGGGAGAAAGGAGGGATTTCCCTGGTGGTCCAGTGGCTAAGACTCTGTGCTCCCAATGCAGGGAGCCCAGATTCAATCCCTGGTCAGGAACTAGAGCCCACATACGGCAACTGAGTTCACATGCTGCAACGGAAGAGTTCTCACGCTAAGATCAAAGATTCTGTGTACTGCAGCTGGGACCTGGTGCAGTCAAATAAAAAAAATTTTTAAATAAATAAGATAAATGTAGCCTCTAAATAAATAAATAAAGAGAAAAGAAGACAATAGACGCACACTTGGACATTGAGTAGTCTCCGTCATGACTATGACAAGATTTCTTACTCAAGTCCGTGATTCTGATTAGGGATGAATTTTATTGTCATGATGTCTGTTGATCACTTTTTGCTTTTTTCCAAGAATTTTCTTGTTGATGCTGGCTTTAAACCCAATATTGGCCTAAAACCTATTGACTTTGGACATACGCATTTTAACCCGAGGTCCATGGCTCACACAAACCCCTAGGAGAGTCTTGAAAAAGTTGTATGAGGATTTTTTAATTGGGGGCTTTCCTTTTGATCATAGTATTAAAATTTAGTGTTACCATTTTCTGCATCATTCTAAAGACATGACATAGTCACTCATGCCATAGGGTCCTAAAGGGCTTGTTTGTTCCAGTGGCACATATCTAGACTTAGCACAGAAATGTTATGCTCACCCCAAATTAAGGCCAAATAAATTAACAGTGTGCTGCACAGAGGGAGTTTCCATTGCAGTTCAAATAGAGAGAAATGGTGGAAAACTGGGTCATCGCTCGAAACCCTGTAGGACAATTACATGAAACTTGAAAGAACTAATGAGGCAGTAGTCAATATCATGTTCTCATTTAAGAAGTAATTTGGTTTCAGCAAAACAACATCATCTTTCCCATTAAATTAATGTTGTTAAATTGAATCACATTGGCTTTTTGGTTTTAGCTTGTATTGAATTGAATTGTACTGAACTGAATTTAACTCACTTGAATATAACTTGGTTTTTTGCTTTCCACGTATATCAGAGCTATAACAATATGCTTGAAAGCATTATAATTGTAGAAAGCCCTGGGAAGAAAGTGGAAATTTTCTTCTTTGAAAGGGGCCCATATATTACGAAGTTTTAAAGAGCAGAGATATCATGAATAGTTCTAAAATCTTGTGAATAAATAATCCTCCCCGAGAGTGATTCTCTCCTAGATTAAGATTCTAGCAGATCCTAAAACATTTTTACCCTGGTAACACACACACACACACACACACACACACACACACATTTTTAAGTAACGGTTGGATGGCATCACTGACTCAATGGACATGAGTCTGAGTAAACTCCGGGAGTTGGTGATAGACAGGAAGGCCTGGTGTGCTGCAGTCCATGGGGTCGCAAAGAGTTGGACACAACTGAATGAATCTTGTTTACAACAAGATGAATTGGCTATATGTGTACACATATACCCTCCTTCTTGGACCTCCTTCCCACCCCAGCCCTTGAAGTCAACACAGAATACAGAGCTGAGCTCCCCGTGCTATACAGCTTAGTTTAACTCTTGTCCTAGTTCACCCCTCAATCTCAATGCCTGCTCTTCTAAAGTTGGCAACTTTAGAAATATTGACAGCACTTCAGGAACCAAAAAAAATGTTGCCCCAAAGGGAAGGTATATACATTACTCTCTGCTGCTGAGTTCCTGGTGAGTAGTTGGTTTCTACTCCCTGAAAGGGCAAAGAAGTGAAAAGTTCCTTTCTTTACCTCCCGTCTAAACCATGACTGCAGTTTTGAGAGTAACGATATGACAAGGGCAATAAACCTCCCCC
>SJYV01020857.1:360934-373675 GCA_006410875.1 Neotragus pygmaeus | reverse complement strand
CCCCCCCCCCCCTCCCAGAGGCAATGGAGTAGAAAATGACATATATAGAGGCTGGGCAGTGGCATGTTCATCAGTCTATCTGGTGCTTGGAGATCCTCTGGGATGAGAGGTGCTCTATAACTGTAAGTTATGGAGACACTTAATCAACTATTCTCCCACCAACTTGTGTTCTGTCCATGATTTACTGGTACCTCTGTTTACCTACAGGATAATGGTCCTGGTGGATGAGAATACGAGGAAATAAATGACTCAGTGGGTGATTAATCGTCCTGGTGCAGCACAGGGTCCAGTACCAAGATCATTATTTCTATTGTATGACAAGAAAGAAAGAAGGAACAGTGAAGCATTGTGCATAAATAACAGGACATAGATTTCCTCTCTGCTCAGGAAAGGTCTGCTGCCCCTTCTTTTCAGACTACTCAAAGAGACCCATACCAGAGTCTGAATTCTCATCTCTTTCCTGAGCCTTCAGAATTGATCTTGGCTAACCCATTTGGTGTGGAGCTAGGGATGTCTGAGAGATGGTTTCCATTCCATTCACTGCCAAGTACAAGGGGAGTGTGGCATTGCAATTTTGCCCTTTCTGGAGCTTGACATTACGTGCTGTCTCTGAGGAGGCAGCTCTGGGCTCTGAGGGTAAGAGGCAGTGGGGAAAAAGATAAATTTGGATTGAATGAAAACTATGAGAAACGCCAGTGCAATACTGCAGAAAGCTCAGGGCGCACAGAGCATCAGCTTTTGGCATTTTGACTGAGTTGACTATTTAACACAGTTGTTCTAAATCCCATCGTATATTAGAAACATTTCACTTGGGAACCCTAAAGAAAATACCAGTGCCCAGGTCTCCCCCAGACCAATTAAATCAGAAGCTCTAAGAGAGAAGTTTGGGCATTAGCACCTTCCTCAAACACTAGTCAAATGGAAACAGGATTCCTGAGCTGTGGGGGTAACCCTCTGGGAGCCTCGGGGCATTGATTTCACTAGGAATCCCTCATCAGCCTAAAGAGAACATCAGAGGAGAACAAAACACAAGAGGATTGTTCTAGCTCCAACCTTACTGCTTCCGATGGGGAAATAAATCACTGAGAGAGGATGGTGCCTCATTTTAACTAGTCTGGGTTTTAACAGCCCATCCGCTCTGGTTTAAATGCTTTTTGATAGCCCTGAGCATTTGACCTTAAGCAAAGCACTCGGATTTGACCTTGACATTTACCATAATTAAACAAAGAGGATTTTCCTCATTAAATATTATTTTTGTTTCTTGGACCATGAACGGAATTGTGAATGAGATTCCATTTCAGGCAACACAGTGGCATAACCCTCAGTACCTCATAGCTGTTGGCAGCCTCAAGCCCTCAAATGCCCTCAAAGGCAGGAGGGAGGCTGATGTTTGCCATGGGACCTCTTTGCTACTGTCAGCTACTGAGAAATGTCACAGAGGCCAGCATCCTTCAAAGGGAGAGTGGGCAGCGTGCCAGAGAGAGGCAGCCCCACCGCTGTTCTCATGGATACAATATTCCACTCCCTGGAATCCTCGCCCACTGAGATATGGGGAGTAGATTATTTTGGGCAATATCTACCATGTTCAGGTTGAAACTCTCAACTCTTTCCTCTTCCACCACAGCACACAAAATCCTGGAACATTCTTCAGGGCCAGTGAGAGAGGAATGGTGAAGGGAGCTGAGAATTAAGAACTGAGAAGCCTGCCCACAAAAGCTCACCAAGACACAAGCGAGGAACTCCCGTAACAATGGCCACAGAGGGATCTGGCCGGGTCTGGGGGCCCGATGGTGGGTGTGACCCAGTCAGAGCACCAGCAGAACCAGAGAAATGCCCGGAGGGCTGGGGACAGCAGAGGGTAGATGGCTGAGCTTGCATCCCGAGGGCTGAGAGGACATGCCCCAGATGCACCAGGCTTGGCTTGGAGCTGTAAGGCTGTGAGACCAGAGGCTCAGCGGACCACACACAGACAAAGGGCTCCTCCCCTCTCCCCTGAGGGTGGATATGGCTTCTCTGCCCTCCATCTCTCATGTCCTCTTGGGAAAGAGCAAAGAACAACTTCTCGAAAAGAGAAAAACAGACCTGAAAGGAAATAGAACATCAGAATATTTACCCACCAGGGATGATTTTGAACCAGAAGGGACTGAGATCTCTTTCACTGGCACATCTGTTTTTGTGTTTTTCTCCTGACTCTTACGGGGGCTTCAGAGTGGAAAGAGATCAGTTACTAAAATCAAGGGAGTTCCCTTCTGGTTCAGCACACCTGAGCTCTAGTGTGTAAAGTCCGATCTTGTAAAGTGTGATCTCACCACTGCTGCAACAGAGGAACAGGAGGAGAGAACCTCCATGCCTTGGAAGGAGAGGTGGTCTTCCCTTCCTGTTGGGAGAGAGAAATCCAGCGATAGTCCCAAAGACTACAATTACTTTTAGCATACAAGTCACTAGACTCAAGGACCATCACTATGATATAATAAAGCAGTCAGAAATATGAAGGTTGATTTCTAGAAAGATCATTTGACTCTCTCCCTCCTTTTGCTTCTATAGCAGGTTGCTGAAAGAAGAGCTGGGAAAGGCCCCAGGAATCCAGTTTATGGGGGAACCAGCTGATCCAGGCAGTGGTTTTTCCCAGCTGTTGAGAGATTAGCTGAGGGGCTAAACTGGAAGAGTGTTTGCCCGTTTATTTTTGTCAGTTCACTTTTACCTGTTACACTAGAACAGTCCAAGAGCTGTTAGAGCTGAGGTTTACAGAACAGGAACCAGCCTTGCCAAGTCAATGAGAAGAAAGGTTGGGGGCATAGTCAATGGGAACCAAAACTGTGCCTCTGCCATGGATAAAGCACAGCTCAAAACCAGCCTACAGAGCTGACTATCTGAGAGTGCTCAGCTCTGTTCAGTCTGCTGTTGTCTTACTCTACATCAGCCTCTCATCTGCTTAGCCCAGTCACTCTTGTCCATGCTTTTCAGGTCAGATCCATTAGTTGAGAATCCTCTGAAAGTGGTACGTTAGTTCTAATATTGTCTCTTGCTATGTAGTTGCTATCGATGAAATGCATTTCATAAAACCTGGAATCCTTTAAGGTTTCTTCAAGCACGTCTCTACCACCTTAGCAATCCCTGTTCCTACTAGCTACTGCACAGATCCATGCCAGGGCTTGACTCTTGACTCCTTCCACCAATCTTGCAAATTTGGTTCTCAAGTGGCCGTCTCTGTGGCACACCTACAATGCCCTAAGCACAAGGATAGACATTATAAATGCATTTTATTTAATCCTTGCAACAGTCATGTGAATCTGAGTATCATGAGCCCCATTTTATAGAAGAAATGGAGGTGGAAGAAGGTGAAATTACCTCTCCAAAGTTTCAGAGTGAGTGATATGTAAATCCAAGAGTAAGAACACCCAGGCTCATCTTTAGTCAAAACCCATGCTCATTTCAACACGATGCACTGCTTCTTGGGGTGCTACGTCGCTTCAGTCATGTTCAACTCTGCGATCCTGTGGACTGTAGCCCACCAGGCTTCTCGGTCCATGGAATTCTCCAGGCAAGAATACTGGAGTGGGTTGCCATGCCCTCCTCGGAGGATCTTCCTGACCAGGGATCAAACCCGCATCCCTTCTGTCTCCTGCGTTGGCAGTTGGGTTCTTTACCACTAGCGCCACCTTTACAGCTGCTCTAACTGGAAACCCGCCTGCAGCCACACACCAGTGCCTTCTCTCCATCCTGCTGCCGCTGATGGAGAACAAGACCATCTACATAACTCTGATTTTCACTGTCATTTTTGTAGGAAGAGAATGACTTCTGGATGAAGTGCTAACTGAAAAAGTCTCACCCACGTCCAGAGATCCCGTTATCAATTGCATCAACAACAAGAGTGAAGATGTGTCTGAGTATGAAAAGTGAAAGTGATAGTCCCTCAGTCATGTACAACTCTTTGTAACCCCATGGACTGTAGCCTACCAAGCTCCTGTGTCCATGGAACTCTCCAGGCAAGAATACTGAAGTGGGTTGCCATGCCCTTCTCCAGGTGTCTTCCCAACCTAGGGAGCAAACCTGGGTCTCTTACATCACAGGCAGATTCTTTACCATCTAAGCCACCAGTGTATGAGTGTGTTCAATATATATATTCCTGTGGGTTGTCTGTTAAGAAGATGAACTAGCAAGATGGGAAATGTCTATCCGCCAGTTTATATTATACTCCATTGCTGTCTCAGGAGACCTGTCCATATAGCAACTATCATGCAGAAAGCAAATGACTTAAACAGAAACACAAAACCAGTACATGCTTTTCAGAATTTTGTCGGTGTTTTTTAAGCATCCTAATTGTTGGACTTTTTAAAAGTTAGTCCACACGGATGGCGAAACCCTTTCCCATCATATACCTACCACTTAAACGTAGTTTGTATCATCTCTTGTAGAACAATGCCCTGGTTTTGCCAGTACTGAACTTTGCCCTACTTGTCACTTGTCTCTATCTCCTTCAGGTGGTTATTACTAAGTTCTTAAGGTATTAATTTGGAAAAGGTGATGGCACCCCACTCCAGTACTCTTGCTTGGAAATCCCATGGACGGAGGAGCCTGGTAGGCCGCAGTCCATGGGGTCGCTAAGAGTCAGACACGACTGAGTGACTTTCCTTTCACTTTTCACTTTTATGCATTGGAGAAGGAAATGGCAACCCACTCCAATGTTCTTGCCTGGAGAATCCCGGGGACAGGAGAGCCTGGTGGGCTGCCATCTATGGGGTTGCACAGAGTTGGACACGACTGAAGTAACTTAGCAGTAGCAGCAAGGTATTAATTAATCATGCATTCTCTCCACCCCAAGTTCTAAAGCAATAAAGAAAGGATAGAGGAGTCAGAGAGAGGTCCTAAAAAATAGTTGAACTGGTGGCCACCCCAACTGCTGTACGGGGATTGGCCCTGAGCCTAAGTGAGCTTTCTGCTCCTTCTTCTTCAAACTGCTCCAAGCCAGTCCCTGCAGAGCTTGCCCTGGTGAGCTCATTGCATGAAACAGGCAGGAGCAGAAGGAAGAATGCATTCCACCTTGAGGTATCCAAGCCCAAAAAAGGAACCACAGAGGGTATTGCTGTTTTAGTCACTAAGTTGTGTCCAACACTTTGGCAACCCCATGGACTGTAACCCACCAGGCACCTCTGTCCATGGGATTTCCCATGAATGTGGAATGAAGCAGGGCAAATACTAATAGAGTTTTGCCAAGGAAACGCACTGGTCATAGCAAACACCCTATTCCAACAATACAAGAGAAGACTCTACACACGGACATCACCAGATGGTCAACACCAAAATCAGATTGATNCCAAATAAGCTCCCTGGGCTCAGTCCTCTCCTCAGATCTGCTGCTGGAGGATTCGGAACCAAGACCTCCATCTCTCTCTGCACCCTCTCTCCACCTGCGAACCACGATTCCTGTGGCCACAACCCTGCCCAGCACCCGATACACAGTGGTGGCCCCACCCAGACGTGCCATGAACCAGCAAGGGGGTGACCCGTGTCCTCTGGATCCCGAGGGGCCTGCCCTTGGCATCGCGGGGCCCTGTGGACTTCCCAGGTGCCCTCTCCTGCTTGTGGTGGGGGCCCTTAAGCTCGGATTCTTTGGCTTGGCAGGCGCAGCCTCCTCTAGTCAGGAGCCTGCCTCTGCCTAATTAAATCAGACCTGACCACAGCCCAGCTCCTACTTCTCCAGCTATTCCGAGTGGGCCAGCAGCTGGTCCCCCCTCCCTGTTCCTCAGCTAGGCCCCAATTTAAGTCTCCACAAGGACCTCCAGGTGTCCTTCTGCACCAGCACTCAGGAAGCTCTGGAAATCAGCTGGGAGAGTTTCTGAGCGATGGAAAAAACACTGGGCTCTGGGTCAAAAACCCTGGTGCCAATCCAGTTTCTCTGGGTGACCTCAGGCAAGCCACGCCCCACGCTGGGCTGCAGAACCTGTCAGTGCAACGTGGGGGCCGGGCCAAAGGGTGTCGGGGTTACACTGGGCTCTGAAGGCTGGGACTGCGGCAACCTTCCCCTCCTGCCTCTCTGTGGATGCAGCCGGGGACGTCCAAGCAGCCTCTTCCATCCTGGCTGCATGCATGGAAAGTCAGGAGGGGCCTCACCCAACAGCCTGTGTAGAGAGAGCCTCTGGCCATGTGTCCTGGGTTGGGGGCTGGGAGTTCACAATGACTTAGGATTTAAGCTATGGTTTTTCTAGTAGTCATACATGGATGTGGGAGCCGGACCATAAGGAAGGCTGAGCGCCAAAGAATTGATGCTTTCAAACTGCGGTGTTAAAGAAGACTCTTGAGAGTCCCTTGGACTGCAAGGAGATCGAACCAGTCAATCCTAAAGGAAATCAACCCTGAATATTCATTGGAAGGACTGATGCTGAAGCTCCAATACTTTGGCCACCTGATGCGAAGAACTGACTCATTGGAAAAGACCCTGATGCTGGTAAAGACTGAAGGCAGGAGGAGGAGAGGGACGAGATGGTTGGATGGCATCACCGACTCAGTGGACATGAGTTTGAGCAAACTCCGGGAGCTGGTGAAGGACAGGAAAACCTGGTGTGTTATGGTGTACATGGGGTCACAAAGAGTCGGACACGACAGCAGTTGAACAACAGCGTGACGACTGGGCGGTTGGCTGGAGAGGCTTAGACAGGGACTGGGGCCACAGCTACTGCCCTCAAGGTCAAAGTCAAGCCTCAGTTTGGTTGGGGAAAAGGAGACCTGCTTTTTGGATGCTCCCAGAGCCAGCCTCACTGTGACCGCCCTGAAAGGGGAGCCAGGCAGCACGCCTCCTCTGAGGTCTGACCCCACAGCAGGAGGCCCTCAGTGGACATGGGCTGGACTGGCCCTGGCACTCCTGAGCCTTGCAGCTTCTCCCCTGGGGAGAAGCCTGGAGTCCCCTTCAAGAGTCCCCAGGTGGGGAAAGTGCCCTCAACTGTACCTTCAGGGGCTCCCCACCCTGTGACCACAGCAACCATGAGTGCTGACTCAATTATTCGTTCCTATGGTTGGATGAAAGGTCCCACCTTGCAATTTGGAAACTGTCACATGGCCATAGCCCCTGTGGTTGTGGGGGGCAGACCTGGAGTGGGGAAGGATTTGGATTCAGCCTCTGATGCTTACTGGCTGAGAGATAACTCAACCAATCTGGGCCTAAGATTTCTCATCTACAAAAAGGAGGCATGAACCTCACAGGATTATTGCTTGCTTGCTTGGCTTTAGTTATTTCCAACTCCTTGCAACCCTACGGACTGTAGTCTGCGAGGTTCCTCTCTCCGTGGGATTCTCCAGGCAAGAACACTAGAGTGTGTAGACATTTCCTGCTTCCCAACCCAGGGATCGAACCCACTTGTCTTTCGTCTCCTGCATTGGAAGGCGGCTTCTTTACCGCTAGCGTCATAGATGGTTAAACAAGGTAGACCAAGCTTAGACAGCCAGAACAGTTTCAGGGGTCTGAAAACGCCTGCCTGGATGGGGATTGTAATATCCAGTGCTGCCACAAGAGGGAGCAAGACACACACAGATCCCGTGAACTAAGGCACTGAGAGACTGACCTGAACTGAACTGAACTGAAAGCACTGTAAGTGACCCAGTTACAGAGGTGCCTAAACTCCAATCTACTATAAGACCCAACTTACAGGGCCTGTGACAGGGGGGCAGGTCACGTGATCTCCAGAATGCCTGCCTCTTTCACATCTGACTTACTGTGATTGTCTTCCCTTCTCACAGCCCTTAGCTCCCACTCCGGACCCTAGTGATTACACGCTTGGACGATTACCATAGCCACCTGGTTTTCATAAGATCACACGATGTCAGAGCCAGGAGGGATCCCAGAGACCCCCACATTCTGCCCCCTCATCTGATGCCGAAGCGTAGAAGGGGTTAACGATTGCCCCAAATCACCAGCTGGACACTGCGTGGCCCAGGCCCACCTCCTCTGGCCCAGCTCAAGACAACACTCTCATGTCCAGGCAGACAGACTTTCTTTCAGTTCCTTGAAATGGCCCCAGTCCTGGCTCCTGGGCTCGGTCCGCCGCCTCCCACAGCAGCGAGCCAGGCCTCTCCCCTCAGACCACGAGGCTCCCCAGGGGCAGGGCCTGGCCTCGCCCACTTCCGTTGTGCCTCACACCAAGAAGATGATGAAAAATGCTTGAATGAACCAATGCTTCCTGCCTGGCCTGCAGGGCTGAAGACGTGGGTCCGAGGCTCAGCTCTGCCACAGACTCCCTGTGGAGGGGCAGCTAGCTGGCCAGGGGGCTGGCTATAATGCAGGGCAGCAATTGCAAGGCAGGGGCACCAGGAGTGCCCCGCACAGGACATAATAGCAAAGCAGACCTCAGGGGCTTGGTGGGGGCGCACCCCTCCAGCTGGAGCCTCCAAGGGTGCCGTCACCCTGAGAAGAAGGAGTGGGCACATGGGGCCTGGGCATCTGCACACAGACCCCTCCTCCCAGGGCTGAAGTTTCAGGGAAACAAAGCAAGCACAAGCCTGAGAAAATAACGGGGACCCCGCCCCTTCCCTATAACAGGATACCCTTCCCCAGCCGGCGCCTCTTGTCCATCCTGGCTTTGAGAGCTGAAAGTCCTGTGCCAGGACTGATCACTGAGCCCCCCTCCCCTCCTGGCCGTGGACCTCACACGCCCTTGCTCTGAGCTGGCTTAGAGTTGGCCTCCCACCCGCTCGCCCACCCAGCATGACAGACACACCCTCAGAAGTCCTCGTTTCCCAGAGCCGATGCCCCTTTCAAGTGGGCTGGACACAACTTCCCGCGGGCCCCTTCCTCCCACCTGCCCACCCAGGTTAAAGGCGGGGTGTGGGCAGGGGCTCCTCACACAAAGTTCTGTGCTGTTCCAGCCCCTGGCCTCCTGGGGCCCCACAGTCCCCTGTTCCAGCTGGCCCTTTCGCCCATCAACATAAACAGGCTGTCTATGCAGCTGCCAGTGGCAGAGAGGCTGGGAGGACAGTGTGGCCCATGTCCCCGGCCAGACGGGGGCTGTCCCACTGCTGGGGGTCTGGCCAGGACTCAGCAGAGCTGGGCACTGGTGGGTGGGCCACCCACTCTAACTCCCAAGCCACTCGTCCCTTAGGGAGCGTCAAGAGCATGGGTGCCTCAGAGGTCCTGGTAGCCACGGGGGGCCGGGTGGTGGAGGGGCAGCTTCACTTCACGGTTGGCACGAACCTTGGAGAGAACTCCCGGAGCTGAAAGGTGCTCGGGAGAAGTCAGCCCAGCTCCTGCCTTCAGCAGGACCTCTAGTCTTCTCTGAGCAAGTCACTGCATACGCAGGAGGGGTGAAGAGGAGAGGGAGAGAAGAAGCAAAAGTTTCCGTGGACACAGCATCTGGGATGCCAGGCACCCCTAAGGCATCAGGGCCCGTGAACCTCACGGCTGTCATCCCAAGAGGGTCCTGGCCTCGTTTACAGAGATCTGAGAGGTGAAGGGACTCACTCAAGGCCACAGGCAGAGCTGGGTGTTCTGGCAGTTGTCTCCGAGTTAGTTTAACTCAATTCAGAATTTTCACCTAGTGGTAGCCTTGAGCCCTGAGTTTGTCAGCCTGCCTGGTCCCTGGCACATAGTAGGTGCTCAGTGAACACCTGGGGGTGAAGGCTGAGGAAGAGGTGCTCTCCAGGACTCTTCCCAGGACCTTCTGTTTGCTCCCAGGGAGCAGGAAGGGAAGGAAGAAAAGGGTAACCTGAGTCAGCACGTACCAAGCGCCCCGGGTGTGTGCGCTCAGTGGCTTCAGCCATGTCTAACTCTTGGTGACCCATGGACCGTAGCCCACCAGGCTCCTCTGTCCAAGGGATTCTCCAGGCAAGAACACTGGAGGGGGTTGCCACACTCACCTCCAGGGGATCTTCCCAATCCGGGGTTCGAACCTGTGTCTCTTATGTCTCCGCTAGCCCAAATGCTCCATAAACACACCTTCTATTTCCTCCTCCTAGCACCAAGCAGGTAGGTTTGACTATGGAGAAGGTCACAGTGCTCTCAGCGGAAGCCTGGATCCTGAGATCGGGAGTCAGGCTCCCAAGCAAGGCTGATCTAGAGTTTGACCAGGATTGAGGTAGTGGGGGCTCCTGGAGGAGGCTCCCCCCATTTACAGGGCCATCCTGGCTGCACAGCCACCCACATGCTCCATCTTCCTGCTGGGTCCTAAGGCAGGGCTGGCAAAGCCCCCTCTGCCCTGGATACTGCTTTCCTTCGAGGAGGCAGCCCCCTTCGGAATGGAGAGGGAGGCTGGGAGGCCTTTTCTGGGGTCTTTACTCATGCCACCGCAGCCCTGGAGCAGCTCTGTCCTCTGCCCAGGGCCTCCAACTCTGGAAACCTCGCTCAGCGCCCTCTACTTCAGCACCTGGGCCACCTTCACGAGGCCAGGGCCCAGACCCCAACCTAGCACATGGCCCAGATCAGGTAGGACAGGCCCCCTCCCTTGCAGGCCTGCAGGGCCAGGAACACGCGGTGGTGGCAGGGGGGTGGGCTCTGGGCCAGATGGAGGCTGGCCACTGGGACAGGCCGGGGCAGGGACGAAGGTCCCTCTGAACATTGGGCCATTGTTTCAGGCCACAACAGAGGGTGGCTCTGTGGCCCTGGGGCTGAGGAACAAAAACCTGTTTAGCAAGGCCCTGTTCCTCCCATCAGTCTCAAGAATTTAACCAGGGTCTGGCTGGCTTCAGCAGTAGAAAAAGGGCTGAGGGAGCAGGACCAAGCCTAGAGCTGAGATGGGTGGCAGGGACCAGGAGACCCTCAGGCACTGTGTGAGCCCACTGCGTGCTGCTGGGGTGGGGGGGCTCCTGCAGGCTCCCGGGCCGATGGGCTGGCAGCAGGCCCGTGAGTGGGAGGTGGTGAGAGGGGGCCCCAGCCCTGGCCTCTGTTCTCTCTGTGACATGCCACCTGCCGACGGGCTCAGGCTGGGCACAGAGGGCCACCACTGTCAGAGCAAGAGGAGGCTGCACCCTACAAGTGGCAGGCCTGCTCTGGGGGTGGGGGGCAATTCTCTTGCTGCAGTTCCCCCCGACCCCGGGCTGCCACCATGACAACAGTGAGCCCGGCCTTGGGGGGGGGGTGCCAGGCCTGTTCTGGCACTTTCCATGCGCCATCCTGCCCAAGGCCCTTGGGGGCAGGCACTGTCGTCACTCACAACGTACAGATAAGGAAACTGAGGCACAGAGGGGCCAGGGAGACCAGACCACCCAGCTCCAGAGGGCTGGGGAGGGCTGTCCACTCTGTGACCGGGACAGTGGGCAGCGCACGTTTTGACCTGGTTAATCAGTCCCGACCTGGGTTCAGTCATCATCTGCCAGGGGCCAGGCCCTGCACAGGGTGGGAGTGGGCAGTCAGAGAATGTGGGTCCCCGTGGCGGGCAGAGGCCATAAACAGTGTGGCGTGGCTGGTGCCACAGCCAAGGGCTACGGGCTTTTACTGGGGGAGTCAGAGAGAGGTCCTAAAAAATAGTTGAACTGGTGGCCACCCCAACTGCTGTACGGGGATTGGCCCTGAGCCTAAGTGAGCTTTCTGCTCCTTCTTCTTCAAACTGCTCCAAGCCAGTCCCTGCAGAGCTTGCCCTGGTGAGCTCATTGCATGAAACAGGCAGGAGCAGAAGGAAGAATGCATTCCACCTTGAGGTATCCAAGCCCAAAAAAGGAACCACAGAGGGTATTGCTGTTTTAGTCACTAAGTTGTGTCCAACACTTTGGCAACCCCATGGACTGTAACCCACCAGGCACCTCTGTCCATGGGATTTCCCATGAATGTGGAATGAAGCAGGGCAAATACTAATAGAGTTTTGCCAAGGAAACGCACTGGTCATAGCAAACACCCTATTCCAACAATACAAGAGAAGACTCTACACACGGACATCACCAGATGGTCAACACCAAAATCAGATTGATTATACTCTTTGCAGCCAAAGACGGAGAAGCTCGATACAGTCAACAAAAATGAGACCAGGAGCTGACTGTGGCTCAGATCATGAACTCCTTATTGCCAAATTCAGACTGAAATTGAAGAAAGTAGGGAAAACCACTTGACCATTCAGGTATGATTTAAATCAAATCCCTTGTGATTATACAGTGGAAGTGAGAAATAGATTTAAGGGCCTAGATCTGATAGAGTGCTGATGAACTATGGACTGAGGTTTGTGACATTGTACAGGAGACAGGGATCAAGACCATCCCCATGAAAAAGAAATGCAAAAAAAGCAAAATGGCTGTCTGGGGAGGCCTTACAAATAGCTGTGAAAAGAAGAGAAGTAAAAATCAAAGGAGAAAAGGAAAGATATAAGCATCTGAATGCAAAGTTCCAAAGAATAGCAAGAAGAGATAAGAAAGCCTTCCTCAGCGATCAATGCAAAGAAATAGAGGCAAACAGCAGAATGGGAAAGACTAGAGATCTCTTCAAGAAAATTAGAGATACCAAGGGAATATTTCATGCAAAGATGGGCTCGATAAAGGACGGAAATGGTATGGACCTAACAGAAACAGAAGATATTAAGAAGAGGTGGCAAGAATATATAGAAGAACTGTACAAAAAAGATCTTCATAATCAAGATAATCATGATGGTGTGATCACTCACCTAGAGCCAGACATCCTGAAGTGCGAAGTCAAGTGGGCCTTAGAAAGCATCACTACGAACAAAGCTAGTGGAGGCAATGCAATTCCAGTTGAGCCATTTCAAATCCTGAAAGATGATGCTGTGAAAGTGCTGCACTCAATATGCCAGCAAATTTGGAAAACTCAGCAGTGGC
>SJYV01020857.1:276270-349880 GCA_006410875.1 Neotragus pygmaeus | reverse complement strand
AAAATAAAGTCTGACACTGTTTCCACTGTTTCCCCATCTATTTCCCATGAAGTGATGGGACCGGATGCCATGATCTTCGTTTTCTGAATGTTGAGCTTTAAGCCAACTTTTTCACTCTCCACTTTCACTTTCATTAAGAGGTTTTTTAGCTCCTCTTCATTTTCTGCCATAAGGGTGGTGTCATCTGCATATCTGAGTTTATTGATATTTCTCCCAGCAATCTTGATTCCAGCTTGTGTTTCTTCCAGTCCAGCGTTTCTCATGATGTACTCTGCATATAGGTTAAATAGCACCCTTAGGTCCCTCCATAGCTCAGCACCAATATCTAGGCTCCACCCTTATCCAAAAAGTACCACTTGGCAAGTTTTTAGCCAATTCAGGTAGCACCCTGATGTGTATTAGGGTTCTCCAGAGAAACACATAGATAGATATAACTGATACACATTAAATTTGTAAATTTTTATATAAAATTCTAAATTTTATATAAATACAAAATTTATATGTGTATATAAATGTATATATATAATTATAGGAATATATAATTAATATAGGAATTAGTTCACATAGTTATGCAGGTCAAGAGGCCTCGTGATCTGTCCTTTGCTAACTGGAGAAGCAGGAAAGCTAGTGGTGTAACTCAATCTGACTCCAAAGGCCTGAGAATCAGGGAGGGTAATGATGTAAGTCCTCATCTGAGTCCAAAGGCCCAAGAACTAAGAACACCAATGTCCCAGGGCAGGAGAAGAAGGATGCACCAGCTCAAGCAAGTAAGCTTCCCCACCTGCCTTGGTGAGGGTGATATTGTTGACACAGTCTATGGAGTCAATGCTAATCCCTTCCAGAAACAGCCTCACAGATACACCCGGAAATAATATTTCACCAGCCATCTAGGGCATGCTTTAGCCCAGTCTCATCAACAGATAAACCATCACACCCTGCCTTCTGGCTTCTTAAGTCCTTCTCCCTCCCTTTCCATCTCTATGGCTACCATCCAATCCCAGTCCATTCCCATATTAACTCCTGGCCCATTTGGACCAATTTCTTAACAGTTACCTATCTGCCTTTTGATAACCTGATGCCATGAAGCATGAATCATTCACTGTAAAGCAATTCTTTGATCATTCTAGTCTGTTCAAAATATTTGTGCTGAGTATCGGATGGTAAAAACTCTGCCTGCAATACAGGAGACCCAGGTTCAATCCCTGGGTTGGAAAGATCCCTTGGAGAAGGAAATGACAACCCACTCCAGTATTCTTGCCTGGGAATCCTATGGACAGAGGAGCCTGGAGGGCTACAGTCCATGGAGTCACAAAGACTCGGACCCAACTGAGCAACTAATACTTCTCACTTTCACTTTCATAATGAATTTAAACATACCAGAAATATATAGACTTTTTTTTAAAGAAAAAGAAGAAAGTCCTTTCTGTTCAAATTTCCTTTCCCCAAGGTAACATATTGCTAACAGTTAGCTGTGTCCTCTTGGATGCTTTCCTAGTTATAGATATATTTTATACTTTTTTTTTCCCCAACAAAACATGCTACAGTTTTATCAAAGTTACTACCCTACAAGAGATGGAATGCCCAGAAATCACATGAAAAACCATCCCTACAAGATTCCTCAGAGCCACATTCACTCAAAACAATGGAAATTTAAATTCAGCATCCTGCTAGAGGAGTATTCTGAAGCCCACAACTCCCATTTTTGTTGCTGTTGTATTTCTGTTGTTTCATTCTCCACTGGTTTAATTAGTACACGGTATTGTCTAAAGCAATGCCATTTTTATTTCCGTTATGGCCGGCTGCAGTTAGCCCAAAATTCACAATATTTTTAATTCCAATAAAACAATGGAGTCTAATGGTTCTGTTCCCAGGAACTTTAGAGGTTAGGATACCCAGCGTCTGAAGCAGAAGAGAGAAGGAAAGCTTTCCCTGGGCATCTCAGAAAGAGCAGTCCTCGGAGGGCTCTCCAGCTGCCTATGTACTCCTGGTAAGTCATGGGGCCTTGGTCTCCCAACCACGCCCCAAAGAGCAGACTCAGAACCTCGGCTTAAAATCATGTCATTACATTGCTGGCTTTGGGAGTTATATCATCTCATAATTCCCGAATTCGTTGTAGCTAAGACTGAGACTGCTGAACTTCCCTGGTGGTCCAGTAGTTAAGAGTCCTCACTGCCACTGTAGGGGGCATGATTTGATCCCTGATCAGGAAACTAACATCCCACATGCCATGCAGTGCAGCCAAAAAAATTAAAAGTAAATCAATAAATAAACAAGTGAAATACAAACGAATAAACTAATAAAAAAAAAAGTTTTAAAAAGCTGTGACTGCTCAACAGTTCTGTGATTGGTCCCAGAGTCATCAGTGATGGGCGACAATGCTATCGGGTCTTGGATGCTCCTGAGCTGGCTTTCCCATACAGAGGAGGCATCAGGACCAGGTGACCTTGAAGACACACTGGCCAGATTTGCATCTAGCTCTACCATTTAGTTGGGCTTCCCTGGTGGCTCAGAGGGTAAAATGTCTGCCTACAATGCGGGAGACCCGGGTTTGATCCCTGGGTCAGGAAGATCCCCTGGAGGAGGCAATGGCACCCCACTCCAGTACTCTTGCCTGGAAAATCCCATGGACTGAGAAGCCTGGTAGGCTACAGTCCATGGGATTGCAAAGAGTCGGACACGACTGAGCAACTTCACTTTCTACCATTTAAGTTGTTGTTGTTCAGTTGCTAAGCAGTGTCTGACTCTGTGATCCCATGAAATGCAGCACTCCAGGCTTCCTTGTCCTCCACTGTCTCCTGGAGTTTGCTCAAACTCATGTCCACTGAGTCGGTGATGCCATCCAGCCATCTCATCCTCTGCTGCCCCTTCTCCTCTTGCCTTCAATCTTTCCCAGCGTCAGGGTCTTTTCCAATGAGTGGGCTCTTCGCATCAGGTGGCCAAAGTATTAGAGCTTCAGCTTCAGCAACTATCCTCCCAATGAATATTCAAGTTTGATTTCCTTTAGGATTGACTGGTTTGCCCCTGTTGTCCAAGGGACTCTTAAGAGTCTTCTCCAGCACCACAATACGAAAGCATTAATTCTTTTAAGAGCTGTGCCAAACTGAGCAACATACTCAAACCGTCTGAACTGCAGTTTCGTCATCTGTAGAAGAGTCTATAAAAACCCACCCGAAAGGGTTAGTGAGGATATGTGAGCTGCCTGGCTTGTTAGCAAGACTTGGTAAATGGTATCTGTTATCAATCCATCCCTGTTCGTTAGAGATGAGGTTTCTGCCTTCAATTAAGTAGTTTCTGCTGTCCTCCCCCAGCAACCCCCTCAGAAAAGAAAAAACTCACAAGGAAGGGGTGGATGGCCAAAGACAAGATTTACTGACCCTGGGAAGGATGCTTATGGGGCTGCCAGGAGGGGAGAGCACCAAGCCAGCCACTGTGGTGCTGATGTTGCCAGGAGGCACGACAAGGACACGAAGCATTCCCCCAGATCCTCCCAGGCTGGCCACGCTCCCTGCTTCTCACTTTTCCCTCAGCCCCTTGGGACCCATGACTGGGCTCCTCTTTCCTGGGAAACACAGAAGGTCAGCATTGAAAATGCAATCTGGATTGGAGCTTGCCTCAAACAAGACAGAACTGGCTAAATCATTGTGCCCCAGAGCAAGGAAATGCTGCCTCCCTCTTTCTCTCTCTCTTTCTCTCTCTCTCTCTCACACACAGACACACACACACATAGAATATACCCTGCATACCTTTGTATCCACTCTGCAGGCCTCCTAAACACCATAAAATAACAGCTAGTGATAGAGAAATCAGAAAACCCCTACTACTTTCCTTTACCCTAATAAAGGTCTCAAACTCTCTTCCTAATTCGAGAGGCAGTGCTAGACAAAGTTATGGAAATTTTGGATCTGCTAACAGTTGGAGTCAAAAAGATAAGTATTGTTTCTGTTGTGTGGGTGTGTTTGCCATCATAATCAGCATTTATGCAGACCCAGAGCTGCTGTGTCGCTCTGTGATGTATCACTAGGCATATAATGCTGCTTGGTTGTGATTTGTATTGGCTCCTTATAAGAGATGCACAAAATACATTCTGCTAAGATCTTACAGTACAGCTCTACTTATTTCATGCATGGTTAAGAGTTTTCTCAATATTATTTTTAAAATAACACAAACAGTACAGACTATTGGGGTAGGTACCTACAACATCATGGTCCAACTCAGAACTGACCCTTTATTTTTTTTTTAATTTTAATTTTATTTACTTATTTACTTTTGGCTGTGCTGGGTCTCTGTTGCTGAGTGTGGACTTTCTCTAGTTGTGGCGAGCGGGGCCTGCTCTCCAGTTACGGTGCATGGGCTTCTCATCGCAGTGGTTTCTCTCGTTGCTGAGCACGGCCTCTAAGGTGCAGGCATCAGTAGTTGCAGCCTGCTGGCCCTGGAGTAGGCACGTTTTGGTAGTTGCTCTGTGGCATGTGGCATCTTCCCTGACCAGGGATCGAACCTGTGTNGGACTGAGAAGCCTGGTAGGCTACAGTCCATGGGATTGCAGAGTCGGACACGACTGAGCAACTTCACTTTCTACCATTTAAGTTGTTGTTGTTCAGTTGCTAAGCAGTGTCTGACTCTGTGATCCCATGAAATGCAGCACTCCAGGCTTCCTTGTCCTCCACTGTCTCCTGGAGTTTGCTCAAACTCATGTCCACTGAGTCGGTGATGCCATCCAGCCATCTCATCCTCTGCTGCCCCTTCTCCTCTTGCCTTCAATCTTTCCCAGCGTCAGGGTCTTTTCCAATGAGTGGGCTCTTCGCATCAGGTGGCCAAAGTATTAGAGCTTCAGCTTCAGCAACTATCCTCCCAATGAATATTCAAGTTTGATTTCCTTTAGGATTGACTGGTTTGCCCCTGTTGTCCAAGGGACTCTTAAGAGTCTTCTCCAGCACCACAATACGAAAGCATTAATTCTTTTAAGAGCTGTGCCAAACTGAGCAACATACTCAAACCGTCTGAACTGCAGTTTCGTCATCTGTAGAAGAGTCTATAAAAACCCACCCGAAAGGGTTAGTGAGGATATGTGAGCTGCCTGGCTTGTTAGCAAGACTTGGTAAATGGTATCTGTTATCAATCCATCCCTGTTCGTTAGAGATGAGGTTTCTGCCTTCAATTAAGTAGTTTCTGCTGTCCTCCCCCAGCAACCCCCTCAGAAAAGAAAAAACTCACAAGGAAGGGGTGGATGGCCAAAGACAAGATTTACTGACCCTGGGAAGGATGCTTATGGGGCTGCCAGGAGGGGAGAGCACCAAGCCAGCCACTGTGGTGCTGATGTTGCCAGGAGGCACGACAAGGACACGAAGCATTCCCCCAGATCCTCCCAGGCTGGCCACGCTCCCTGCTTCTCACTTTTCCCTCAGCCCCTTGGGACCCATGACTGGGCTCCTCTTTCCTGGGAAACACAGAAGGTCAGCATTGAAAATGCAATCTGGATTGGAGCTTGCCTCAAACAAGACAGAACTGGCTAAATCATTGTGCCCCAGAGCAAGGAAATGCTGCCTCCCTCTTTCTCTCTCTCTTTCTCTCTCTCTCTCTCACACACAGACACACACACACATAGAATATACCCTGCATACCTTTGTATCCACTCTGCAGGCCTCCTAAACACCATAAAATAACAGCTAGTGATAGAGAAATCAGAAAACCCCTACTACTTTCCTTTACCCTAATAAAGGTCTCAAACTCTCTTCCTAATTCGAGAGGCAGTGCTAGACAAAGTTATGGAAATTTTGGATCTGCTAACAGTTGGAGTCAAAAAGATAAGTATTGTTTCTGTTGTGTGGGTGTGTTTGCCATCATAATCAGCATTTATGCAGACCCAGAGCTGCTGTGTCGCTCTGTGATGTATCACTAGGCATATAATGCTGCTTGGTTGTGATTTGTATTGGCTCCTTATAAGAGATGCACAAAATACATTCTGCTAAGATCTTACAGTACAGCTCTACTTATTTCATGCATGGTTAAGAGTTTTCTCAATATTATTTTTAAAATAACACAAACAGTACAGACTATTGGGGTAGGTACCTACAACATCATGGTCCAACTCAGAACTGACCCTTTATTTTTTTTTTAATTTTAATTTTATTTACTTATTTACTTTTGGCTGTGCTGGGTCTCTGTTGCTGAGTGTGGACTTTCTCTAGTTGTGGCGAGCGGGGCCTGCTCTCCAGTTACGGTGCATGGGCTTCTCATCGCAGTGGTTTCTCTCGTTGCTGAGCACGGCCTCTAAGGTGCAGGCATCAGTAGTTGCAGCCTGCTGGCCCTGGAGTAGGCACGTTTTGGTAGTTGCTCTGTGGCATGTGGCATCTTCCCTGACCAGGGATCGAACCTGTGTCCCCTACGCTGGCAGGCGCATTCTTATCTATTGTACCATCAGGGAAGTCCAAACTGCTCCCTTTTATGCTTTCTTATATACTACCTTCCCTGCCACAGTGCAAAGGCCAGGTGAACCAAAATGGTAGAAAGAGCTGGATGGTCAAATGGACCAGTTAGATTTCCTCTCCCTGGAACATAAACACTTGAATGGGAGGTGACTAGAGCTGAGACATGGTATACCTGTACTTTTGAGGGAAGGCCCTCCTGCTTGCCTACCTGGCGCTGTGGAGTTCTGGTGCTTTCCAATACCCAATTTTCAGGTCCTTCACTGATGCTGGGAACTCCTTCAGCATCCTTCTACCAAATCCCATTTCTGCTTCTTGACTTAGCCAGTCCATTTCTGTCACTTGACATCAAAAGTACCACAAATGACTCAAGAGTAGTGAGTACAAATTTTACAATCACACAAAGATGGGGATATCAAAATATCACGTTCTTCATTACTCTAAATCTGATTTTAACTTTTAACTTGAGCCTCCACACACACACCCATTAATACATACAGAGTGCTTTCTCAAATGCATCAGAAAGGATAAAGAAGAAAATGTATAGATAAAAAGTAAAAGTGCCGCCCACACACAGATTTTTTCCTTAAAGAGTAATGCTATTAATCGCTCAGTATGTCCTCTCAGGCATGTTTCCATGCAGCTGAGTGTGTGGTTTTTAATACTTGTTGAATACATACTATATGCCAGAAACTGTATTGGAATATCTCACCTGCTATCTTTATTAAGTCCCATACCCTTATTCAATTCTCATAATACTCCTGTGAGGCAAGCATTAACATCCCATCTTAAAAGAAAGAAAATCAAGGCAGGAAGACTTCTAGTAGTCTAGGCATCCTCTCTGAGCCTAAACAGCCATACAGATCTGTCATCATCACCCACTAAGTGACCCTCTCAATGGAGAAAGGCAACAAGGTCAAGTGCCCTACCTTGGTCTCTTGGCTTGGTTTGGCCCTGTGCGAGCAAGGGTTTCAAGTATAGGAGCAGAGAAGTCAGAGAAAACTTGTTTTTCACCATTTCTTCTCTGCCATCTCAGAGGTATTTTATGATAACTACCCTCCTCCCACAATCCAATGATCGGTAATTACCGTCTCTTTCTGCCTCTGACTCTCATTGATTAAATCCTCTATTTCTTAACAGAATCAGGCTGGCAAAGAAAATGATTTCAAGATAATCTCTTTCTTTTTTCCACAACCCTCTGGTTTCTCTTTCCCTCCTCCTTTTTGTCACACTTGCTAATGAGAGAAACAGAAAGCACCATTTAAGGGGAGAGGGGCTTTTAACTATTACAGGTTTGGGGGAACTATTCCTGGGCTCCTTTTCCTGCCATCCTTAGTGGAGTTTTACTGGTCACTGTAACATACATTCAACAGGGATTTGCAACCATGGGGAAAACCAGAGGTTGTGACAAAGTCTGCAGATGTGGACTAAACTGAACAAAGTATGAATGCCATGGGGATGAAACGCCCTGGAAAAGCCCTGACGTGGAAGCCAGATAAAGCGTGTGCAAGTTCCAGGTCTGCCAGGAACTAGCTGTACATCCCTGGACTCATCACACAGCCCTCCATCACACAGCAAGGCTCAGTTTCTCCTTCATAAAATAGCAACAGTCACTAACACCTGCCCTACTACCCATCTCTGTGCTTAGTCCTCAGTCCTCTCCGACTCTTTGTGACCGCGTGGACGGTAACCCACCCGGCTCCCCCGTCCGTGCGGATTCTCCAGGCAAGAACACTGGAGTGGGTTGCCATGCCCTCCTCCAGGGGATCTTCCCAACCCAGGGACTGAACCCAGGACTCCTGCATTGTAGGCGGATTCTTTACCAGCTGAGCTACAAGGGAAGCCCCAACCCCCTCTCTAGCAGATTATTGTAAAAATTCAACAAGACTGTCACAGGAAAGAACTCAGCAAAACTGCAAGGAGCTCTAGAAATATATCACCATCATTATTCCTCAGCCCTCCTCCTGCTATTCCTCAGGCCCACACTGTCCCTAAAGACTCTCGTTCTTTAAACTCAAGGAGGCAAGAAACAGCCTCTGCTTTTTTTTTTTGTCTTCCTGTTTTCTTCTGGGGAAATGAAAAGGAACCAAAGACATTCAGGAGCCGGGAGTCTCAGTGCCCGGTGCATAACAAACATGCCCCGCCCCATGAAGGGAGTTCACTGCTTCTGTGTGGCAGTCTCAGAGTCAATTCTGAGGAGGCGTGAAATCAGAGGAGAAATTATAGCAGGGGATGGCCATCCCTGCAGTGCTGACCTTAACTCAGGCTAATCTTGTCCTGAGATGGAGAGAGTGCTATCCTCAGGACCACTGGGTCAGCCAGCCAGTCCAGCCCACTTCTTTTCCAATCCCTCTTATCCACCCCCATATGATATTAATCACAGGGAGCTTTCTGTGCTACGACAGGCCTCTCAGGAGATGGGCTGGGCTCGATCACCTAGCAGAGAGAAAGAGAGATGTAAATACCCGTTTCCAGCATGCCTGGTGAAAGACAACATGCCAGGGAGAGCTGAGTCCCTTGTAGGAGGCCCCTTGCTTAACTGGCCAGGGTGTTTCCCAGCTCCAGGAGGTCACATGGCACTGCAGTTAAGCTAACCTCTGTCTTTGAGCTGACCAGATTTGAAATTGTTCTGTTACTTAGCAAAAGTAACAGTCCAATTAGAAGTCTTCCTTCTCACGATACTCTGGTTTTCCCATCAGTGAAATGGAGGACTGATACCTCCAAAGGGTGGAGAGGGGAAGGTCATAAAGACTGAGTTCATGAAAAGCTCTCACACATCACATCACCTGCAGCAAGGACCCCCAGCATCTTTCAGTGGTGCCCCCCCAGGTTCTGTTCCCAACCTGATCCCAAGGTCAACCTGGACCTGAAGTGGAAGAAGCTGAGATCCTGCTGAGGCCTGAATGGCAGCAGGCCATGAGAGAAGAGGGAAATTTTGCCTGTTTCTCCACAAAGGGTAGAAGGAAAAGGAAAGGAGAGCTGGATGAAAGAAGGCTTTACATAATGAGGTGACCCCAGCCCCACCCCAGAACCACCTATAAATCTTCAGCAAAGCTACTAAACTCATCTCTTGGCCCTTGGGGGTGGGGTCTGTGGATACGGCGGTGAACCTCACACCCATGCTACTGTGTGTTGGAGTCAAAGCAACAAGCATAGAAGCGGGAGGCGGACACAGAGACACGCTTGAGGGACAGAGGCCCAGGCACTCTCAGAAAGGGAGGGAATGTTTCTGGACCCTCCCAGGCCATGGAAACGGAATTTGGGTCAAGATTAACTGGACCTCAAAAGAACAGGGAAAGTTCAACTAGCAATGGGGTTAAACCATTGTCATCATCATCAACATCACCATCATTAGATATTGTTGACTGTCTTCCATCGAAGGCGGGGTTTCAGAAAATGAAACACCAGGGGCCAGGAAGCTTGCACATTCTTAACAAGGGCTGCATGACTGCAGAATTTTTGCTTGCTCACACACGTTCCTGTTGAAAAACAATGCCACCTCTCCATTCACCATCCCCCACCAGGGAGTGTCCCTAAGTTACCCCTTGTTTTTGCATATTCCTCCAGGCCCTCTTCAGGCCAACAGCGATGACTCTGGCCAGGCCTGGAAATCCCTCGGTCTCCCACTTAGGCTGCTCGCTATTCCAACGACACCCGCCACTCTGCAGTGAGCCCCCCAGTTATAAATTACTTACCTACTGGCCATCATTTTAATGTAAATGGATTTTAAAAAGCAGCAAGGGAATATATTTTCATTTGGAGTTAAAGCATCATTTTTTACTTGAATTTGAGCCTGGTCTAGAAGAGATGGCAGAAGAATGGCTCTGAGGCTAATATAGCTAATGATTATGATGGAGATCCCAGGAGCTGCCGATATTTCACTCGCAGCCACCTCTGGTCCAGCTTCTCTGCCTCCAGTACATTTTTTTTTCACAGTCACTTACATTAACACCCACCACCTATGATGGAACCATTATGATAATCTCTCTGCTCTCGGCAGCCTCAATTGGTCTTGACACATTATCACCCTAAGAGCTCAGCCACGTGGCACTGAGTCCTATTTATAATAACCCTTGGCAGGAGCCACCAAAATAAAATCTGGTACTTATGGGCCACCTTTCATCTAAGGAAATCAGAAAGCTTTACAAGCTTAATTAAGCATCAGCGTCTATCTGACTGATGAGATGCATGGGGCCTGGGGAAGCTGAAGAAGCACAGCATTGTTAATTGCACAGCAGATAAGGCTCTGGGCTGCTATGAACAAAGAAATCAACAAAGCCAGCGAGAGCCACCTTCTTCAGTGGCAAATGTTTGTTGAGTGAATTTCCCCAGGATGGGTTGAAAAATGATAGGTGAGTGATAAAGGGGCCACGAAGAATCTCCCATCTGGAGCTTCTCAGTCTAGGGAAGGGACCTGAGATTTGTTTCTTTCATGAAAAGAGGATTGAGCTAATCCAACACACTCAAGTGCTTTTAAGGATGAGGACATTGAGCTCCTGAAATGCAGGAATGAACTCAAGCACAGCTCCTTCTGCTCACCCCCAACGTTCTTCCTCCCCAAACCCTGACCTGCAAATCCCCAGTTACCCTTCAAGACCTTGATTCACATCTGTCTCCTTGGTGAAGCCTTCCTCCTAATTCTTCTCTAGTAGAATTAGTTGCTCCCTCCTCTGGGCTCTTGTGTGGTTTCTATCAATATTTCCATAATAGCTAGAGCAATTGATCACAGTTATTGAGCACTTAATAAGTCTTAGTGTGCATTTCATCCACACAACATCATAACGAGGCAGGTGAGGTTTTTACCTCCCTTTATTAGACGAGTTAATAGGTTAAGTGACTTTCCCAAGACAACACAGCCAATAAGTGCAAGACTCAGCCTGGCTGCAAGCACATGCACCACAAGACCACAGCATACTGCTTTCCCAGCAGCACAGGTGTGGTGGAAGGGTTCTGTTTATATGTCTGCTCTCTTTCTGGTTTGCAAATTCGCATGTGAGAGGTATATCATTTAGGAATCTTTGGGCTGCAAAGAACAAAACCCCCAACACAGAATGGGTTAAACCTCCAGGGAACTCCAGAGGCAGGATGGCTCCAGAATGGATTAATCCAGGAGCTTGGTGACATCACCAAGGATGTGAAGACATCACCAGGGATTTCTTTCCCTCTTTCTGCTCTGCTCCCCTCGGTGTGTCCACTTAGTTCCCCTTGCAGTTACATGGTGATGGCCACAATTCCAGGCCTCAGATCTAGACCTGAGCCATGGAGGAGAATGCCATGTCTTTTCTGTGTCTTTTTGTTATGGTACAGACATCTTTTCCAGAAACCTCACTGTGGACTTCCCTTCTGGGGTCACTGGCCAGACTGGCTGCCATTTGTCTATGCCTAAATCCAACACTGGCAAGGCAATGGAAGGGACTTGATTGATTTAGCCCAATCAGGACTCAGCCTCCCCTCCAGCACCAGGCGCAGGGAGGAGGATGGAGACCTGCCAAGAAGCAGGAAGGGAAGGGAGAAGGGTGAAGAAAAGACAACCAGTGCTTCCTGATGCAGGTGTTAAAGATAAGAGAAAATCCGATGCCATCACTTTTTGCTCAGTTCTTGGCCTTTAGCACATGAACAATAAATGTCAGTTGAACTAAGTTATAGTAGAGAAAGAAATTCATGTCCCCAAATGCCCAGTCCAGAATTTTTACCATCATTCTACCATCTTACTAGGGTATGATGATATATGACTGAGATATGCATCAGCAACTGCTTTGAAATTTACTAAATTAATTCACCAAGGCTCCAACTCTAGATTCTAGTCTCTAACAGCAGTGGCTACAGGAGCCTTTTCCAAAAGCAGGTCACAAAGAGAGCTACATGAAATAAAGAGAATCCTATAACTATTAGTCTCAACATAAATTAAGGGTTCGTGTCAACCTTGACTTTCTTTCCAGAAACACAGTGTGTTCTTAAATCTGGGACTCAGATTTGCCTGGTGGTCCAGCAGTTAAGACTCAGCATTTCCATCGCAGAGATCATGGGTTTGACCTCTGGTCAGAGAACTAAGAGCCCACATGCTCCATGATATGGCCAAAACAACAACTAGAACTCACTCATGTAGACAGGTTGATTGTAAAGACTATGTTTCCAGACCTCCTTCTAGCTATCCAACAGGATTTACCTAGAGTCAGGTGTATATAATACCTGTCCCTAACAGCCAGATATATAAAGATGAAATCAGTTAAGCATTCCTTGGGAGATCCAGATCATGGTCAAATAGATACCAAGAAAAGGAAAATGATCCCCAAGCAGAAAAATAATGTACCCTAGGGGGAGACAGAGTAGAGAAGGAAACACAAATAATGAAACTGTGGCCCAGCGAGACTTGACAGCTACCTGAAGTCACACAGCTAGTAACAGCTACAACAGGAGTCCTACCCAGTTTCAAGGAATACTGTACTTATCTCTGACACGGTCTTTCCCTCTCTTCTGTTTTGAAGAACCATCCAGAAGAGTGCACGTTGGCATCTTTCCCCCGGAAAGGCTTGATACTCAGAAGACCCAGAAAAGGTCAGGATTGAATGAGGCAGAGTAGTGAGAGAAAGCCAGCTGTTCAAGGCTGGTTGGAGGCTCTGGGATTTCAACAAGAGTTATCCTGAAACTTTTGACCAAATGGACTGACTCTATAGGGAAGGAAGAGAGTAAAATATTTCAGGGAAGATGCTCATCTGGGGCTTAAAGAGAGTACATTGGGCAGGGTTGCCACCTGCCTTATGTTTCTCAAGACTCAAGTGAGGCTTGGTGCAGGACAGCAACAGGAAAACAAGGAGATAAATAGAGAAACAGAAAGAAAAGGGAATAATAAAAACTAGGGGTTTGGGATTAATAGATACACACTACTATATATAAAACAGGTCAACAACAAGGACCTACTGTATAGCACAGGGAACTATATCATCTTGTAATAACCTATAATGGAAAGAAATCTGAAAAAGAATAAATATATACACATATATGTGTAACTGAATCACTTTGTTGTACACTTGAAACTAACACACTGGTATGTGTGTGTGCTTAGTCACTTCAGTTGTGTCCTACTCTTTGCAACCCTATGGACACCAGGAAGCCCGCCAGGCTCCTCTGTCCATGGGATTCTCCAGGCAAGAATACTGGAGGGGATTACCAAGCCCTCCTCCAGGGGATCTTAACCAACCCAGGGATGGAAACTGCATCTCCTATGTCTCCTGCATTGCAGGCAGATTCCTGCTAAGCCATCAAGGAAAAACTATATATGTGTGCGTATATATACATATATGTATACACATGTATTGGACTTTGTCTTCTAAGAGTTTTACATACAGATGCTAATTTAATCAGGATAAACTGTAAGGTTATCACTATTAATCAATTCCTATTACTCATCTGTGTAGAAGGTAATGGCAACCCACTCCAGAATTCTTACCTGGAGAATTCCATGGACAGAGGAGCCTAGTGGGCTGTAGTCCATTGGGTCGCACAGTCGGACACTAATATGCACACACATATTACTCATCAGAGAGTATACTGTTGTTGTAACTAGTAATATCAATAACACTGGTATTACTGTGCTTTAAAGATGAGGACACAGAGGCACAGAGAGGTCAAGTAACTTACTCAAAATCACACCGTTGATAAATTTTAAATCTGAACAGTTTGGTTTGAAGATTCATGCTTTTCAGCATTTTACTTAAGAGCCACCCCTGAGAACATTTCAGAGCAAAATCTGAGTTGAGTTTCAGTTCAGTTCAGTCATTCAGTCATGTCTGACTCTTTTCAACCCCATGGACTGCAGCACGCCAGGCCTCCCTGTCCATCACCAACTCCCGGAGTTCACTCAAACTCAAGTCCATTGAGTCAGTGATGCCATCCAACCATCTCATCCTGTGTCGTCCCCTTTTCCTTCCACCTTCAATCTTTCCCAGCATNGGCACCGGCGCGGCCACGGAGCATGGGCAGGAGGATGCGGGGCGCCGCCACCACCGCCGGGCTCTGGCTGCTGGCTCTGGGCTCGCTGTTGGCGCTGTGGGGCGGACTCCTGCCGCCGAGGACCGAGCTACCCACCTCCCGGACGCCCGAAGACGGACTCCCGCGGCACCTGGCCCGGAGAGGCGGCCGGGAGCCCGCGCCTCGCTTTCCTCTGCCCCCGCCCCTGGCGCGGGACGCCCGCGGCGGCTCCCTGAAAACTTTCCGGGCGCTGCTCACCTTGGCGGCAGGCGCGGACGGCCCGCCCGGGCAGCCCCCGGGTGAGCGCAGGCGGCACGTGCCACCCGGGCGGCCCCGGCCGGAGGAACGCGCCGCGGTGCACGGGGGCGTCTTCTGGAGCCGCGGCCTGGAGGAGCAGGTGCCCCGGGGCTTCTCGGAGGCCCAGGCGGCGGCGTGGCTGGAGGCGGCGCGCCGCGCCCGGGTGGTAGCCCTGGAGCGCGGGGGCTGCGGGCGCAGTTCCAACCGGCTGGCCCGCTTCGCCGACGGCACCCGCGCCTGCGTGCGCTATGGCATCAACCCGGAGCAGATCCAGGGCGAGGCCCTGTCCTACTACCTGGCGCGCTTGCTGGGCCTCCAGCGCCACGTGCCGCCGCTGGCACTGGCTCGGGTGGAGGCTCGGGGCGCGCAGTGGGCTCAGGTGCAGGAGGAGCTTCGTGCAGCGCACTGGACCGAGGGCAGCGTGGTAAGCCTGACTCGCTGGCTGCCTAACCTCACCGACGTAGTGGTGCCCGCGCCCTGGCGCTCCGAGGACGGCCGTCTGCGGCCCTTGCGCGCCGCCGGCGGTGAGCTGGCCAACCGGAGCCGGGCGGAGCTGGTGGACCTGGTGCAATGGACCGACTTGATCCTCTTCGACTACCTGACGGCCAACTTCGACCGGCTAGTCAGCAACCTCTTCAGCCTGCAGTGGGACCCGCGGGTCATGCACCGAGCCACCAGCAACCTGCACCGCGGCCCCGGCGGGGCGCTGGTCTTTCTGGACAACGAGGCGGGCTTGGTGCACGGTTACCGGGTGGCGGGCATGTGGGACAAATATAACGAGCCGCTGCTGCAGTCTGTGTGCGTGTTCCGAGAGCGGACGGCGCGGCGCGTCCTGGAGCTACACCGAGGCCAGGACGCGGCCGCCCGGCTACTGCGCCTCTACCAGCACCACGAGCCTCGCTTCCCAGAGCTGGCCGCGCTCGCCGACCCCCACGCTCAGCTGCTGCAGCGCCGCCTCGACTTCCTTGCCAAGCACATTTTGCACTGTAAGGCTAAGTACGGCCGCCGACCCGGGACTTAGCATTACCCGGAGGAAGAGAGAGTGTGAGACCCCTGGCTGGGAGATGGATGATGGGGGGAAGGGCCGTCGCTTCTGCCACCTCCGGCGGACCAGCCGGCCAACGCCCAGCCGGAGACCCGAGCGCGAAGGCGACCGAAAACTTCCGCTTCACCCACCTGCCCCTTTCTCGCAGTCCCAAGCAGTTTCCTTTCAAAGTTCTGGGAGGATGAGCTCACCCAGCCTACAAAAGGATTCTTCCCTGTGCCAGCACGGAGTTTGCATCCAAAGAAACTGGCTGCTGCCGGAGTTTGGCCCCCGGGTGGCAGTCTCGGTAGGAGATACAGCCCATTCCTTGGCAACCTCTCCACCCGCCCCTTCCCTTCCCGAAAAGGGAAAACTTCTGTTGGAGCCATTGAGCTAATTCTGCAATTTCCTACCGATCGCCGCGCTGGTGGCCCGGGAGCAGGGCTCTGACACTGGCTGGTGGAGCCCCGTTCCCGTGTTCTCCCTTTGTTCCGGCTCCGTGATGGTGAGGTCACTGTTAAGAGCTGGGGAACCGCTCCGATAGGACAAAGGGAGCAGGACCTACAGAATGGGGGGAGCCCTGCAGACCCTGGCAGTTTGTCTGACTTGTTCCTTAACAGCTTGTCGCCTTGGCCTGAAGGCTACAAATGCAGGACTGCCTATGTGCACGGAGTCAAAGAATGAATTTCTAATCCCTCCCCCTTCCCAACCGGCCACAATTTTGACAATGAGGATGTTCACCAGAAGGAAAAAAAAAAATCCGTTTTATGCACTTTACTTTGTTTTTATTTTTTATTAAGAAAAACTTTTTTTTTATTTGACAGAATTTGCCTTCTATGTATATATGTGCATAAAGTGTGGTGTAAATATACTAAGCAAACTTATATTTCAATAAAAGGGAGTTTAAAATTTAGAATTTAATTCCTGTGGTTTTAACTATTGGAGGTATCTGACATCCTACCTGGTTTTTGAATGAGCTTAAGGGTTTTTCCCATGTGGATGTGCTTTTACAACAAAGGACGCATGTATATCCCAGTTGTGACCACGGAACTTAAGAGCTGAACAAAGGCAAGAGCAGATTCCCTGTCCTGCTCACTCAAATGAATCCTAGTGCTGGAAATTTCAGAGTTCAGCAGAGAACGTGGGGGATGGTGGAAAAAGACATGGAAGGAAAGTATTCTATTTCCTGGCAAATAAAACTTTGATATAAAAGGATTTCACTGTAATAAAGGCCTATATTAATCATTCGGCAAATATAGAACCAGATGTGCAGACTGAAATATGACAAATGCCCACCCCCCTTAAGCTTAACTACCATGGTCGTGTTGCACCTGATTTTCAGCATTGTAATTACCGTGCATCTCAATGTGTACCCATAATAAGTTGAGCACATGTTGCAAACAGGTAAAGAAAGTCATAAATCAATTCTTCTCTTTAATCTCCCAGCATAAATTCCATTGCATCCAGGAGATCATACTCTCCAACATCTGGACTCGTCCAGCTCTCTTAAGAGATTGAACTGGTCAATACCCGCCACCAGCCCTCCTCCCCGTCCTGCTCCCCCCCAGGTACTAACTGCGTGGTCCCCTCAGAGCAGCCATTGTCAGACCAGGAAAGTGTGTAGTACTTTGTATATGGCATGTGGACCCTTAACTTCTTGGAGATTTCAAACTTAGAAAACACCTTTATATTTTCTTAAGCTTCTTTTTGACCCATAGGAGAGAGGAGAGGGAGGCGGTTTATGAATGTATTTTTGTAATGGCCCACTGGTGTTTTATCTTGGCATTTTATTTGACATGTGGGTCCAAATAATCTTGCCTATTATCTTCTTTTTATTTAACGACCTCTAACACAAAGCAACTTTTGGCTACTTTAATAGATTTTTATTTGAGTTGCATTTGTAAACCTGGGGTTTTATATACTCATGATGGTATTAAATCTCTAGATTTCCCATCTCACTGTGCATTACAACACAGCATGTAATTTAACCATTTAATGCCATCCTTATGTTTCAGTGCCTCTGCTAAGACAACTCAGAAAAAGAGTCCATAAACTTTGTGGTGTAAGCCAAATATTTTCATAATACAGCCGCAGACGGTAGTGATAATGGGAAATCTTTTTCAAGACGTTAATGTGAAACCTCTGATAGTTACATCTTTCAAAAAGAAACATTTTCCGTTTCTGATGATTAATAACTGTGAGATTTGCTGCCCAAATCAATAGAGGCTGCTCCAAGAAAAGGATAAATATTCAGCAATCTGCATGTTTACCCGACATGTTCCTGGAGAAAAACCATGGGCAGAGCGAAGTTAGAAGTTTCACAGATGAACAGGAAATACACCCTGACTCCCATTTAACTTCAGCACTGGTACACTCTGGGCCAGCAGCATTCTCCACATTCCTCCTGAACTTCACTTCCAAGCCCAGACTTGACCATGGTTAACTCAGAGCAAAAAACTAAGGGTAATTGAAACAGTTCTCGGATTCTTTAGTGAACCATTTCTGCCTGTTTGAGAAATAAGTTTTAATTACGTGGTAGAGTTGTTATGGGAACCAAAAAATTACAGAGAAGAGGTTTTAACTGTTGCTATTCCTTGTGGATAATCAATAGGCTGTGACATGAAAAGATCAATTAACATTTTGGCATGGTCAGTGAATGCTGCTAGAACCAAATCATTTTTCAGATGAAAAAAAAAAACAAAAACTTTCAAGCTGTAGCATGATGTAAAAGAGTAATGAGTTCTGCAGGCAGACTATATTCTGAATTCTGTCCCTCACCTATTTACTTTCAGCAAGTCATTTAATTTAGTTCTCTCATCTATGAAATGGAGATTCAATCAGAGTATTGTGGGATTTAAATGAGATGTGTATNTTTCAAGCTGTAGCATGATGTAAAAGAGTAATGAGTTCTGCAGGCAGACTATATTCTGAATTCTGTCCCTCACCTATTTACTTTCAGCAAGTCATTTAATTTAGTTCTCTCATCTATGAAATGGAGATTCAATCAGAGTATTGTGGGATTTAAATGTTAACATAGAAAACATAAGGATACATAGAGGTACTTAAAAAAAAATTCCTATTGCTCTTTAAAAAAACAAAAACTCTTGCCTTTCTTACAGTTCAGTAAATTTCCACTAATTTTCATTATCAAAGTCAAATTTAGAAGTTTCTGAGTACAGGTCCAGTTTTTGAAATTAATAATAAACTAATTTTTAAATGATTGAGAACCGTCTTCTAGCATACGATCCTGAACAAAGCACTGGATCCTATGGCTGGGGACACAGGTTTGATTTCTATATGAGCTTGAGTGGGTGGTTTCAGGACCCAAGCAGACCCTCTGCACCAAAGGCAGCTGCACTGCAAATATATGACGATGATTTTTTTTCAAGAGTAGATGGCTCATTGAAAATCCATCACCACTTCTGGAAAGCATCAAAAAGTGATGAATCTTTGCAAGAACAATCCTCCTCCCAATTCCTTCTGCCAAGAGAAAGTAGGCAATTGACCTTTACTCTCTGGATTTGACTGTTGATTAATGCACTTTGTCAATGACATAGTTCTAAACTCTATTAAGAGTGCTTGCCCTCCTGTCTTCAGATCCTGAAGAAAAACAAATTATTTTAACACCTCTCAACACTTCTCCACCTTCTGCCTAGGACTGCAGCTAGGAGAGTCCTCTTAAGGCCTAGACGTTGATTATTTGGATTAAATGAGTAAATATTTGTAATATTCTCAGAACAGTGCTTGGCACAGAGTAAATGTAATATAAATGTTTGCTCATTCATAGGGTAGATCGTTTTCTTCTCTAAGTAAAAACCATAGGCATTTTGAGTCCCAGACAGGATCCTCTTTCCTAATCCTGCTGTATCTCTGTAATCACAGGACACCTTCTACATGCTTCTATTTTGGCTCAGGAAGACCAGCCAGAGTGCAAGAGTCTGGCAGGAGTTACCTAGAGCCCACAGTTGTCAGCTGGTTGCCTTCTTTCTGAGAATGCCCTTGTAAAAGTTGTCTCAAGCAACTCTCTCTTTTTCACAGGGAAGCTGTGCTTCTATTTCTCAAATGGCTCATCAGCCCCAAAGAGCAGTAAGCTGTGGAACTGTGCACCTTCTGAGCTACCCAATTGCCATGGATCATCCAAGTCTGGGAACAGGTTATTTATCCCTCCACACACCTGCCCCATCCTAGGGAACCACTGATCCTGGGTGGTGCAAGGTTGGCAGGAGTATGAGAGGAGAGGGGAATCCAGCTGATCCAAAAGCACAGGAATTGTTGCAGGAAGGAATAGAATGTCAGCTGCCAAAGTGGCATGGAAACCACAGGGCAAGAATTGACACCCACCTCCAAGCATGCTGTGGTCATTAAAGTCAAATGGAAAGGATATTGTAAGCCCAGAAAGGAGGGCTGTTTATGAGTCATGGACTTGGGAAAGTCATTTCCCCTCTCTGACTCCAGGTATCTTACCTCGAACAAGGGGTGTTAGATTAGATTGGCAACTTCACAATGTTTTTCATCAGAACCAGATGGCAACCCACTGCAGTATTCTTGCCTGGAAAATCCCAGGGACAGAGGAGCATGGCGGGCTACAGTCCAGGGGTCACAAAGAGTCGGACACAACTGAGCAACTAACAACATAACATGCCCTTGTATGTGTTGTCACATGCAACCCCCTCTTTTACACAGGGAGGCTGTGATTCTATTTCTCAATGGCTCATCAGCCTCAGGGAGCAGTAAGCTGTGGAACTATGTACCTTCTGAGCTACCCAATTGCCATGGATCATCCAAGTAAGACACACTTTATGTTGTAATCCAGGATGCATGCACAAGCACACAAACACACAATTGAAACAACTTTCACAAAGCAGTCTATACAACACACTTTTAGATTCAATTCAATTTTATTCTATTCCTCCTCTTCCTCTACTCCCAATGTTAGTCCTGATCCTCTAAACTGATTTAATAACTCATCAGTGCAGCATAGTCTACCCTAGGCAAAACACTGGATTAGGTGGTGTCTAGTCAAGGCTATGGTTTTTCCTGTGGTCATGTATGGATGTGAGAGTTGGACTGTGAAGAAGGCTGAGCACCGAAGAATTGATGCTTTTGAACTGTGGTGTGGGAGAAGACGCTTGAGAGTCCCTTGGACTGCAAAGAGATTCAACCAGTCCATTCTGAAGGAGATCAGCCTGGAATTTCTTTGGAAGGAATGATGCTAAAGCTGAAACTCCAGTACTTTGGCCACTTCATGCGAAGAGTTGACTCATTGGAAAAGACTCTGATGCTGGGAGGGATTGGGGGCAGGAGGAGAAGGGGACAACTGAGGATGAGATGGCTGGATGGCATCACTGACTCGATGAACACGAGTCTGAGTGAACTCCGGGAGTTGGTGATGGACAGGGAGGCCTGGCGTGCTGCAATTCATGGGGTTGCAAAGAGTCGGACACGACTGAGCGACCGAACTGAACTAAACTGAAGCTCCTTCCCAGCTTCCCTGGTGGCTCAGAAAGTAGAGTCTTCCTGCAATGCAGGAGACCAAGGTTCAATCCCTGGATCAGGAAGATCCCCTTGATAAGGGAATGGCAACCCACTCCAGTATACTTGCCTGGAGAATCCCTTCGACAGAGGAGCCTATCGGGCTACAGTCCATTGGGTCACAAAGAGTCAGACACAACTGAGCAACTAACACTTTTCACTTTTCAAGCTCCTTTCCACCTCCAAGATTCTAGGGAAGTTCCATTTATAACCAATTCACCACCTACTATAATTTTTCCCCAAAGGGAATCCAGGCAGATTTCAATTTTGTATATTTTCTACAAACAAAAGGCTGAAGTATATTGCAAAACATAACTGGAAGAACTGCTCAAAATCTCACCTAGGGTCTTTTCATAAACACCTTTAAAATCCCCTAAATGTGGATGGAATAAAGCTTTCAGTATGTTCCTACCATGTGTACAAATGTTGTGAGGCTTTGGAAGGGAAAAAATGCTTTGCATCTCTGCCTCAACATGGCCCAAGGACGACTCAAGAGGACGGTTTCATTTCTGTGTATTCATAAAGATCAGATGTAAGAGTCATAATTTTTTAATGTGACTGTTTTACCAATTTCTCTTTCTGTGTCCTGCTGTGGGGGAAACGGCATTAATAAACTATGTCTCAATGCTGCCTAGCTGGAATTTTTTTCTCGGCAGGACTCCTCCAAATATAGCTAAAGGAATGCTCATTTTATTTATCTTTTCAACTTTCTTTCCATTCTGGCTATGTCTTCTTGATATTTTTGATTTTTTTTTTCTCTTAATGACACCTTAATTTGGGGGGAGAATAGAGAACTAATTGTTCTTTGAAGAACAGCGACAACAAAAAAGTTTTTTTTTCTCCCTTCCTTGATGCCATATGGTATCCTTTATGGCTTTAACAGTTATTTTACACTCTATCCAGAAAAAATTAAATAGCTTATGAAACTGGCCTTTTTCCAGTATCAGCTCACAGATTTTACTTTGCTGAGAAATTGTGGGTTAATAATAGAGAAGTGTCACTTTTAATTTAATGGCCCTACATCATGGATTTATCTCTGCCTATTTACACCTTCCCCTTAATAATTTTCTTCAGTGCTTGTTAGAGTCTTTGTCTCCATCCTATATAACTGGCCTAGAGAAGCAGGGAGAGTGGGGGCTGACTGTAGCCATGATCTTTATCTTTTTCTTTTTAGTTTTGATAAATTACACACATCATAAAATTTGCCATTTTTAAGTGTGTACAGTCTGTGATATACTATCAACGTGGTACAATCATCCCACTATCTATTTCCAAAACTTTTTTTATTGGCCCGAACAAAAGCTCTGTCATCATTAAGCCGTATATCCCCATTCCTCCTTTCTACCAGCCTCTGGTAACTTCTAATCTACTTTCTATCTCTGCAAACTTGCTTATTCTTGGTATTTCAGGTAACTGGAATCCTACATATCTGTTCTTTTTGTCTGGCCTCTTTCACTTACCCAGCCATGATCCTGAAGGCAGCATGACAGAATGTAAGCAGTATCATCTGGGAACTAGCAAAACTGCACTGGGGTCTGATTTCCATAATTTTCACACCAATTGATGAACTCATTTTCCTCATCTTGAAAAATAATGGGAAGGCTAGATGTTCTCTAGTATCCCTTTCAATTTTAGAAAATGCTGTGTTTTTCTGTACTAATGAATTTGACCCCTAGCTTCCAGTTTCTTCTCTCTACCTGAAGACTCCTTAAAAGTCTCAGGTCATATGCTAAGTTCTGTGGCATCAATGATGAGCAAGATAAGTAAGGTCCCTGCTTCTAAGGAGCGTAGAGTTTAGTGGGGAGGATGGAAAACAATCCAGCAGAAACAATGTGATCAATAGTTTTGCTCAGTCGCATCCAGCTCTTTTGCGACTGCATGGATGGCAGCACACCAGGCTTCCCTGTCCTTCACCATCTCCCGGAGCTTGCTCAGACTCATGTCCATTGAGTAGTGATGCCATCCAACCATCTCATCCTCTGTTGTCCCCTTCTCCTCCTGCCTTCAGTCTTTCCAGAGGAAAGTGCTGTGGGACCAGGTAAACTAGTCTGGGGTAAGGGAGCCAAAGAAGTCTTACAAGTGGCCCTTGTGTTTGTCTTTGATTTTAAGGAAGTCTTGAAGAAAAGGAAGCTACAAAAAGAGGGATTTTCATTGTATTCTGAAGACGTCTTGCTGACCACACTTCAGGGAGGCTTGATCTTTATGGTTTGTCTTGGAGGGTTGAGGGAGTCCCATGATGGTGGTTTAAGCTTTTGTTACAGCAGAGATGCCATCTTTTTTCTGCAGTATGATATATGCTTAAATATTAGTCATCCTGAGATTGGATCCATGGGAAGGTAGAAATTCATATTATATATTGTAAAAATTCATATCATAGATAAATTATGAATACTTGTGTCAGTAGTATTAATAACTCCTTTTTGCTGAACAAATGCTAACAGGCAAGACTTTCTGTCACGCATTTTGCCAGGTTGTTACGGAATTAGCAATGACAACTATGGATTAAATATTTACAGGTGTGGAAGTGAAGACTCAAAAAAATGAATTTCCCACATGACTTGGGGGTGGAACTGTGGCTTGAAGTTAAACCTGTCAAGTTCCAAAGAGCAGGTTAAACTTTTTCCTTTTGTCTTCCTTCCTTTTTTTCCCCCCTGTTTTTAAAATATTAGTCTTTTCTAACCGGTTTCTTTTAAGATCTTCTCTTTGTCCTTGATATCCTGTAATTTAATTATGGTGTAGTTGGGTGTAGATCTTTTATTCCTGATAGGCGCATGCTGTGTTTTCTTAAGTCTAATGAACCCTTTTTATCAATCTTAAAAATTTTTCAGTCATTATCTCTCAGTGTTTACTCTGAAATATTTTATCTTTTTTATTTTTTTCTGTTCCTTCCTTCTAGAAATGTTAGTGGGCATGTGTAGGACCATTTTCCATGGCCCAAGTTCTCCTACATATGTTTTATGTCTTAATCTTTCTAGGCAACCCCCTAAGTAATTCCCTCAGATCTCTCTTCCAGTTCACTAGTTCTCTCTCCAATAGTGTCTAAGCAACTATTTTATGCATCCCTGGAGTTTTGTTGTATTTGTCTTGAGTTTATTTTTATTTCCAAAAGTTCCATTTAAAACCCTAAACTTTCTTTTTTAGAGGAATTTTAAGTTTGTAGCAAAATTGAGTAGATGGTACAGAGATTTCCCATATACTCCCTGCCCTACGTATACATAGCCTCCTCCATCATCTACATTTCCAAGTGAGAGTTTCCAACCAGAGTGATTCATTTGTTATAATTGATGAACTTACATTAACGCATCATCATCACACAAAATCCATATTTGCATTAAGGTTCACTCTTGGTGTTATACCTTCTACAGATTTGGACAAATGTATAATGAAATATATCCACTATCATAGTATACAGAGTAGTACCAGTATCATCATTAGTATCATGAAGGGCAGTATCCTAAAACTTCTCTGTATTTTTCCTATTCATTTCTTTTTGCTCCTAATCCCTGGCAACTACTGACCACTTTATTGTCTCTATAGTTTTGCCCATTCCAGAATATCATACAGTTGGAATCATATAGTATGTAGTCTTTTCATTCTGACATCCAGTTAACTTTAAGTTTTAGATAAAGATTAATATTGTAGTTTTAGTATGTTGCAAGCAATATTTGAGGTATGCTTATATTAAAATTATCTGTGGGGCCCCCATTGTAGTCCAATGGTAAAGAATTGGCAGGAAATCTGCCTGCCAGTGCAGGAGACATGGGTTCAATCCCTGGTCCTGGAAGGCCCCACCTGCCACAGGGCAACTATGCCCATGAGCCACAGCTACTGATGCCCACCTGCCTGGAGTCCATGCTCTGCAGCAAGAGCATCCACTGCAATGAGAAGCCCGGGCACCACATCGAAGAATAGTCCCCTCTCCCCACAACTAGGGAAAGCCCGTGCACAACAGCTAAGACCCAGCACAGACATAAACAGATCAATAAATTTTTTTCTTTGTTTTTCTCAAATTCAAAGTTACTTGATTTCTTGTTTTCTTTTATTTTCCTAAATCTGCAATCTGAGTCACAGAAGCTTTATATTTTATAATTCTGGATTTGAAGCTTATGTTTGTGTGTGCATGCTAAGATGCTTCCGTCGTGTCTGACTCTGCGACAGTAGGGAATACAGGCCACCAGGCTGTATTCCTCTGTTCATGGGATTCTCCAGACAAGAGTACCACGCCCTCCTCCAGGGGATCTTCCCAGACCTGGGGATCAAACCCTCATCTCATATGTCTCTTGCTCTGGCAGGCAGGTTCTTTACCACTAGCGCCACCTGGGAAGCCACGAAGGTTGTGCTCATCCAGGCTTTTATCTGTGACACTCCCATTTTGTTCAGGTTGAAGATGTGTCTTCCCCAAGTCGTTTTTATTCCCTTGTATCAGGCACTCCAGGGTTAAATACAAAACTGGCTCACTTTTAATATTAATTTTTCTGCCTGGAAGTCGAAGTCCTAAATGATAGTGTAAATTTAAGTACTAAACATATATGAGGACAGGAAGAGTCTTCCCAGAGAGTTTTATTTTCCCCAAGCAGAGTTCAGGCTAAAACAAGCAGTCCGGTCTCACATCTCCCTTTGCTGGAAGGATATACTTACCCTTTAAGGGACTTAGCTTTGGTAAGGCCTTGGAACGATCCAAATCCACCCTCATCATCCGCAAGACAGGGCACATTAAACCCAGATCATCTGATTACAAAGATCACACACACACACACACACACACACACACACACACACACACACACACACTCCTACACATCCGAGCAGCCCCAATTTCCGTTTACACCTATCACTCTGATTTTGATTCTCCCTTTGTTTTGGAACCCGCTGGGAATTTTCTTACATTTTTATGAATTCAGCTATGCATTTAAAAAGACATTTGTTATATTTTATAAAACATTTATAGTTGTTTTACCAAGGGAAGGTTTTTAGGTCATGTAGTTTGCCTTATTGCTGGAGACAAAGTCCACCTGAGCTCTTTCTAAACCCTGCTATCAAATCCTGCTTGCTAGCTGGCCCTTACTTGAGGATTAGATGCCCTATTTGGTTATTCAGAGAGATTTCCCCACAGTGGAGACATTTACTTTAATAGGATTTGACCTGAAATAATCCATGAAACAAGAGACCCAGGAGTCAGTAGCAAATTCTGTTCTGTTTGCCACTAGCAAATTTGAGATGTGAGGCAGGAAAATGATTAAAAGGGGAGAAGAAAGGAAAAGATGGAAAGTAAAAGAAAAGGTGAATGAGCAGGGGTTGTTTAAAAGAATCGCATGTGGTAGAGTGTCAAAGGGGCAGCGCTTGCCTCTGGAACATCTAGCCCTCAGACTGACCTTCCATCTGCATCAGAGCCAGCAAAAGTGATGCCACAATGCAGGCAAAAGAGCTCGTACCTCCACAGGTTACACTTAGGGTTAAACAGAGGTCAAGGATCTTCAGAGAAAATTACTTTCCATCTGCAGGCAGCTTCCTGCCTCCACCACAGCTCTCAAATATGCAAAATTCAGCCATGCCACTTGGTCTCAGACCCCTTGACACTGAAGCTTAGACTCCACCAGCCTTGTGAAGAAAACAAAGCCTTTGCCATCACACCTGACCCTCAACCTTGCGTTTCCAGGCTCAGTGCGTTTGGCTTCACCATTTAATAAGCCCATTTCTAGTGATCAATTAGCAACACCACAAATGCTGATGAAGGATCTCCCTGGTAGTCCAATGGCTAAGACTCCACGCTCCCAGTGCCAGGAGGCATGGGTTCTGGTCGGGGAACCTACTGCAGGCCATAGGGCACAGTCAAAAAAATGCTGATGAAGGAAGAAGTTAAGCATCTTTGACTTCCTAAGGCATCAAGCTAGTAAAATAAGATATTCAAAAAAAGTTGCTGCGCAGCTGGTGTCTCCTCCATCTCTTTACAGTTGAGCCCCACCCAGAGTCTCCTTATAAAACAACAGTCATGATCCAATTCCACTTTAAATGTGTATCTTTTCCAATGCTGTGATCCTGGGTACATGACTCATACCATACAAATTATTGTCATGCCTCTAGATATAGCAACTCAGAAGTTGGTGCTTCATATGAAATCCCTGTTAGGTTATTTTCAAGAGATTACTCATGGCCCAGATACGTGTAGTTATATCAGTACAGTTATGTTGGTTGTTAGACTACTGAAATACTTCTAGCAAGGTTGATAAATGCTTATTACTGCCAGGAGTTCCCAGAGTGCCTCTCCCACTTTCCCAAGCACCCCAGGCCTTCTCTGAGTAATCCTCACACTATACTATGAACCAGTCACTAATAGGTTAACACCCAGAACAGCAGGAAGTCTCTTGGACCAGTGTTCCAGCACTAAGACCATCAGTAAGTTCTGATCACTTCTTGTGTGATATGAATATCATCCCTGCATATAAGGTATAACAGTATAAACTCCTGAAACAGTAGAGTTGTCATCCTAAGCCTTATCCTTGGTTCCCATGCTTTCTTCAGAGCTTTCATCTGTTTGGCAAACAGACAATGGGCATCTACTTCATCCGCAAATATTTCCTGGCTGCTTACTTTGGATCAGGCAGTATTAGATAGTGGGGACAGGTCAGTAACTAGAGAGACACGGTTTCTAATCTTTTGGAGTGTAGAGACTGGTAGAGGAGACAGACATTTAGGAAATCATTACTGTAATAAATGGGCTGACGGGAAAGTACATGACCCTATGAGAGTGTTAACTGGGGACAACCTCACGTTGGAGGTTGAGGGATGTTGCACTCATTGAGCAATGAGTGGAAGCCAGCCAGTGTTAGAGAGGAAGAGAAGGTGTGGAGAGCATTTCAATCAGGAGGAATGTTTGCATGTTTGAGGCCCTGAGAAAAGGAGTTTGAAATATGAGAAGATCATGATCGAAGAGAGTGGCCTCAGAAAGAGAACTGCAGGATTTGAGGCTGCAGAAGTATCTGCTAAGTGCCAGATACTAACGGCAGGAGATGCATAACATGACCCTTGTTCCTTAGCCATATATTCTAGTATGGTGGTAAAAGACTGGATTCTAGAGGGAGATGCTCTCGTTTCAATCCAGCCCCCCTCCCCCTTTTGGCTCTATCACCTTGGCCAGAGTTACTGATACTCTTTTATCTTCAGTTTCCTCATCTGAAAATTGGGATAATAAGGCCTAACTTTTGTTACTGACAAAATAATAGTGGACTCAAACTTGGGTCCACTTGCCCTCATGCAGTAAAGCCAATCTATTGACAGACAGTCACGGTGAAGGACAGTACAAGCATTTACTGCAAGGCACCAATCAAGGAGTCCCGGTAGTTAGTGCTTAAAAGGCACTCCCTGAAGGCTTTCAGAGAAAGGTTTTTAAAGACAGGTGAGAGAGGAGGGTAGGGAGGTATGTGGTCGGCTCGTGGACATTTTTCTGATGGTTGGTAGTGAGGAAATTGGGAGTCAACATCATCAACCTTCTGGTTCCCACCAGTATGGGGCCTACATGCCCATGGGCATCATATAGTTAATTTCTTCTACCTGGTGGGGGTTTCAGTATCTGCAAAACAGCTCAAAGGATATGGCTCAGAATATTATCTGTAGACTTTGAGGAGGAAATAAATGTCCTTGATTTCCTTTAATGGCTACACTATTATTATTTTGTCTTGTTTGAATGTTTTCCTTTCTTTTTGCATTTTTCACACTTCTGGTTAAATGTACTCTTTGGAATTCAAGGAAAGCCTAGGAGGCTAAAGTTTTTCCACCAATAGGAGGCAGATGAAGGACATGATGGGCTCTGTTGCCAGAAGGCCCCATAAGGTCTTGCTTAGTTACACTGTTAGGGGAAGCACATTGATTGAAACCACCCACCCTGGCCAGATACCACAGTAACCATTTGCATGAGTTGTTACGGCAGGAAATCCTGATGAGGAATACAGAACTAATAAGCCATCACCAACCAGAAGAGTTCAGGAAGGTCTAAAGGAGACATTGCATGTCCGTCCACTTCCCGGAATCCCTCTCGCTAGCATCCGTCTTGGCTGAACGATGCATGCACTACTAGGAAAGACTCTGAATTAGAGTGATTGGCCAAAGATCACCCGGAAACTAATCCCATCACCATAAAACGCAAAACTGTGAGCCACGCGGCAGAGCACTTCTCCTGGGTTCCCTTACCCTACTGCTCTCCACCCGGGTGCCCTTTCCCAATGAAATCTCTTGCTTTGTCAGCACATGTGTCTCCTCGGACAATTCATTTCCGAGTGTTAGACAAGAGCCCAGTTTTGGGCCCTGAAAGGGGTCCGCCTTCCTGCAACAGAATATTATCTGTAGCCTTTGAGGAGGAAATAAATGTCCTTGATTTTGTTTAATGGCTACACTGTTATTATTTTGTCTTGTTTGAATGCTTTCCTTTCTTTTTGCATTTTCTCACACTTCTGGTTAAATGTACTCTTTGGAATTCAAGGAAAGCCTAGGAGGCTAAAGTTTTTCCACCAATAGGAGACAGATGAAGGACATGATGGGCTCTGTTGCCAGAAGGCCCCATAAGGTCCTGCTTAGTTACACTTCCATGAGCTAACACATATAAAGCACTTATAAAAACACCTAGCACATAGTAAGGAAACAGGAAATATTAGGACTAACCACTAGGGCGCAAAAAAGAAGTAAAGCCCAGACAGATTAAGGGGCTCCTTTTCTATCCATGTCTATGTAATTCAAAGGTTGTTATGTGGTTAACTATTCTGTGTTTAATCATCCCCTTTAAAGACATCCAGTGCTGTCTGTTTTTATCACATCAATCATTACAAGAAGCTTGCATGTTGACCCCATTCCCATGACCCAGTCTATCAAAAGCGGGTTCCATGTGTCTTCAGGGATTCATTTCCATTCTTTCCTGAACCAATCTCTCAGCATACTCCTCAAAAGAAAAGCCACAGAAACTTAGTGATAGAAGATCCTCCAAACAGAGTCAAAGAAATGAGGTCATCATCTAGAGTTGTGGTTGTTGTTTTTAAAGAAAAAACCAAAGAGGATGAAAACCACCCAAAATCAATCACCCTGAGAAATTCAACTAGAATAGGCCCAGCAAGGCCCAGCAGTACTTCTGACAGATTTACAGAAAGCTTCCTGGGTGCTTAGTTGGTGCCCATAGAAATACACAGGGGCCTGGGAGAAAACAAATCATCCCAGGATGCCATCACAAGATTACAGATCCCTGGGGATTCTGCGGGGCTGTCATCAAAGCCGTCATCACATTCGTCATCCTGGGCAGGAACAGGAGAAATTGGAGGTGAAAAGGACCCATTAAATTCTTAAGTCTTTCCCCAGAGAATGCCACATGGAGATCACCCTGTGAATTGCACTCCTATGAACTCAATGGACTTTGGGACTATCCAAGCTAAAGGCAGGGAGTGCTTCCCTTGAAGTTATTATTTTCTGCAGTCTAGCTGGCCTAGGGTTTTTTTCCACTCATCTCTGCTGCCCCCACATCCTGTGGAAGACCTTGCACATGAGGTTCAGTGGGCCTGACCCTCCCCCTTTGCAAAAAGGGACTGCAAAACATATCCCACCATGAGAACTGAAAAGATAGAGTGAACATTGTCGAGGCTGTGGCCACACAGCACACATTTCTTCAAGAGCATCTGGTTTATTCTGGGAAATTACCCAGTTGTGGATAATTTTGCTGAGTCCTAAAGTTAGATTCCCCCATTCAGCCAACAAGTGGATATGTGATCTAAGCTCAGTCCACTGAATTCTCCCTCTTAAAACTGCTCCTTAAGCAAGAAAAAAATAAAAAGCTTAAAGCCTATTTACTCCAGTTGGTAGGATAGTTGAGTGATTCCTGCTACCAGAACTTTCTGCAGCTGCCTAAGTTATATCTGTTCCAAGCCAATGACTTCTTCATTCTTCCTTTCAAGCCTGTCAATGCACCATTTCCTACCATGAAAGCCCTCTTTGTCTTAGGTATACAGAGCTTGTTTCTGTTGCTTACTATTAAAGATCCCAAGAATATTCAAAAAGTAGGAGAAGTAGAAATGATTTCTGGAAAGATTCTCTGACAATAGATGTTGCACCTAAAGCATTGTCACAGAGATAGATGGGTGTGAAGACTGCAGGGTCAGGGGAGGAAAAATATCTGCTTCTTCCCACCAACTTGATGGGTAGTAACCTTTGACCTGCTTGGTCTCCTTGTTCTCGCCTGGCCCTGGAGCTGTGGGAAGGCACTTAGTGGCATCTTGGGTTCCCTTGTAACCAACAGCACGTTGGTAAACGTTTAACATTTGAGTTTGTGTAGAGCAAGGGGAGAGAGGTTGATTTGTAATGTTTGTTAATTTCCTTGCGGTAAATATTCCCACTGCTGCCAATTTCAAGCTACTAGTGTACTGTCATTGAAAACAGAGTTGGGAAGAGATGTATGTAAACCATGAATTCTTGTAAGCCAGCGTGGGCCAGCTCCACCTCCACCCGCCTTCTAACTGTGGCAGCTGCATGGGAAGGCTTCTGGGTAATAATAGTGGCTTATGTTTACTAAACACTTACCTTGTACCACTCTAGGCATTTCACAGGTATCATCTCATTTAATCTAATCATGACCTCTAAGGTAGGCGAGTCTCATGCCTACTATACAGATCGGGAATGGAAATACAAAGAGAATATGAAATTATTCAAAATCATAAAGCTTAGAAGTTGATGTGCCATGGCTTGATCCTTGATAATTTAGCCAGAGGTGTCCCTGCAGACACTTAAGCCAGACTGTCTGCTGACAAAGGGAATCAGATTATGAAGCGCTTCTGTCTTCTAGGGTATGGGAGGTTGCATCAGACTCAATATCCCAACAGAGATAGCAGTGACAAACTCAACACAGAGTTTTTTTCTCCTTGAATCCAGATTTTATTTTCTGTATGTACATTCTGATTATTTATCCCCATCTCCCTAGACAGCATATTAAAAAGCAGAGACATCACTTTGCCAACAAATGTCCATATAGTCAAAGCTATAGTTTTTCCAGTAGTATGGCATGAATGTGAGAGTTGGACCATGAAGGCTGAGCACCAAAGAATTAAAATTTTTGAACTGTGGTGCTGGAGAAGACTCTTGAGAATCCTTGGACAGCAGAGAGATCAAATCAGTCAATCTTAAAGGAAATCAATCCTAAATATTCCTTGAGAGGACTGATGCTGAAGCTGAAGCTCCAATACTTTGGCCATCTGATGTGAAGAGCTGACTTATTGGAAAAGATCCTCATGCTGGGAATGACTGAAGGCAGGAGGAGAAGCAGGCAACAGAGAATGAGATGGTTGGATGGCATCACTGACTCAGTAGACATGAGATTGAGTAAGCTTTAGGAGATGGTAAAGAAAAGGGGAGCCTGGGGTGCTACAGTCTATGGTGTTGCAAAGAGACAGACATGACTTAGCAACTGAACAAAAACAACCCATCAAAAAGATGGAAGGCATCCTGAAATATTAATAGTTAAGCTGTTCTGTGCTTAGTCATTCAGTCATGTCTGACACTTTGCGACCCCATGGACTGAGGCCGCCAGGTTCCTCAGGGGATTCTCCAGGCAAGAATACTGGAGTGGGTTGCCATGCCCTCCTCCAGGGGATCTTTCCAACGCAGGGATCCAACCCAGGTTTCCCAGCCCAGAGATCAAACCCAGGTCTCCTGCATTGCAAGCAGATTCTTTATAGACTGAGCCACCAGGGAAGCCCAGGAATACTAGACTGAATAGCCTAGCCCTTCTCCAGGGAATCTTTCTGACCCAGGAATCAAGCCGGTACCTCCTGCATTGCAGGCAGATTCTTTACCTGCTGAGGTACCAAGAAAGCCCATTAACAGTTATAACTTACAGTTATGAGGACCTACCACGGACCATTTACTTATGCTATATTCTATCTCATCTTCACAATACTCTTGGAGACAGGAGTTATTCTACCCACTTTGCATATAAGGAAACTTAAAGCTCAATTAAAGCTGATCTACCAAAGCCCACATCACTAATAAGGGGCCAAAGCAAAGAGGATTAAAAAAAAAATCCTCTTCATTTAATTGATGAGGAAACAGGTACAGGGAGGTGAGGTAACTTTTTCTACATGACATGATTCATCCAAATGCAACCCCCAGTCCACTTTTGCCAAAGCCCATGATTGTCACACCATTCCAGCGACTTCTTCCATTGAGCAGTTCCCCTGATAATGCAGCAACAAGTGATTTTTCCTAGAAAGTCCTGTCTGGGTGACTTAGGAAGGCAGCTCTGCCAGGGCTGCCCCCCAGCCTCCTGCCATTTGCACAAAGTTTTTCCCTCTGCAAAGCTCATCTCTCTGCTAAGATCAGCAACAAGTTTAAAAAGCCACATCAAAAGAATAATGAGTTTGGTTTCTGGCGACTTCTGATCTCTTGGAACCTGCCTTTGGGGACTGGACTGGATGGGGCGGGGCATGGCCCGAGGGCACGATTCTCCTTGTGTGTGCTGCCAGAGCTGGCTTTTCAGGACACGTGGAAGGCCCAACCTGACTGCCGTGACAGGTGGGGTATGGATGAGGTGCTCCCGTTATGGGTGATAATGAGACTTTTCAGTGTCTGTCAGTTACGGAACAATTGAAGTCATCGAGTGACTGGCAGCTCCGCAGCTAGCTCACGGATCCGAGGCAGGGCTGCTGAAATGCGCACTGCTTTGAGGAAGTCGTTGGTGCTGGCACGGGAAGGGTTAACACACCCCGGTGTGCTTGCCTGAGCAATTCCAGCAGAGGGAGGAGGGGGCGGCGTGGGGGTGGGATCTGTGTCACATGCACCCAGAGCAAACAGTAGGGAAACAGTTTTAAACCGTATCTGTTCCCCGTTCTGGTTTGCATACTAATGTCTTTCGGATTACTCTCTCTCCTGCTCTGGTAACCTGTCACCTGTAAGTGGGGGCCCGCGGAAGAGAGGGAATGGTGGGGGAGGCCCCGGAGAACCTAAATGACCCAGCAGCCTGCCCTTGGTTTTATGGAGCTGCTTTGTGGGTCCTTGTACTAATTTAGGGACTGATTCCGGGACAGTCATGCTGGAGCACCTGAGAACTCCCCCCAGGGTACCTCTCAACACCTCTTCTGCTCCAAATAATAAATACGAAGGACACCCAACCTCAAAAATTTCAACATGAAATTACCATGTGACCCAGCAATCGCACTTCTGGGTACGTGTGCTAAGTCCCTTCAGTCGTGTCTGACTCTGTGAGGCGCTACAGACAGGCTCCTCTGTTCGTGGAATTCTCCAGGCAAGAATCCTGGAGTGGGTGGCCATGCCTTCCTCTCGGGGGTCTCCCCCACCTAGGGATCAAACCTGCGTCTCTTAGGTCTCCTGATAGGCAGGCAAGTTTTTTTTTTTTTTTTTTTTTTTTTACCACTGACACCACCGGGGAAGCTCAACCCCCAAAATTAGAAGCAGGGTCTCAGATATTTGGACACCTATTGACGGATGACTGGATAAACTAAATGTGACATATACATACAACAGAATATTTTTTAGCCTTAAAAAGGCAGGAAGTTCTGACACATGCTACTACATGGATGAAGCTAGAAGACATTATGCTAAGTCTGTGAGAGAAGCCAGACACCAAAATGCAATTATTTGTGATTCTTCTTCTATGAGGTACCTAAAATAATCAAATTCATGGAGGCAGAAAGTGGAATGGTGGTTGCCAAGGGCTGGAGGAATAGAGAAATGGGGAGTTTTTGTTTCATGGGTAAAGGAGTTTCAGTTGGGAAAGATAAAAAAGATGAAAACATTTATGTACTTCTTGCACAACAATGTAAATGTACTTAATGCCTCTGTAGTATACATTTAATATGGTTAACATGGTAAATTTTATGTTGTGTCTATTTTACCACATATTTTTAAAGAAACACACTCACAATTAAAGCACGCACAGAGCTTGGAATTCATTTCCATAATCCATAAAGCGTTGTACAAATATCAGCTAAATGAGCACACTTGCCTTACTGTCTTCTTCAAGGAAGCATCACCAACTTCTTTTGACAGAGAAAGAAATTGAAGCTCAGAGGGGTAAACTCAGTTGCCCCAGTTCCTCTATAGTGATGGAGGGTTTAAACCTTGATCTCCCCGTCATCAAATGCAGCACAATTTACATACTCCAAAATGCCTGAAAAAATCCCTGCTCTTTCAGGGTGCTCATATGCCAGTCAGATGAAGCTGAACTCACCTGCTCTCTGAAACATGGGCAACTCAAACTAAGAAATATTTTAGAAATCATCAGTAGTACAAGCCTAACTTATAATTCATAGAACCGAAATATACGGGAACTCTGATAATAGCTAGGTTAAGAGGAACCTGAAGAATGCCCCTAATAAAGATGCAACCGTCTGTCACGTGTGGCTTTGGGTGGCTTGAGGAAATAGTTTCACAGGATTCAAAGCATTCCCCTGTAATCAAGAGAGTCATGCCTGAACTGCAGTGATAATAACTACAAACCACTGGTTATTTTTTTAAGCCCAGTTGGAATAACTTGCTTATGCCTGGCCAGTTCTCTTGGTTTGAAATGGTTGCGATGTGTCATTCTCAGTATGCTTTGTCATTCTCAGTATATTATTCTCTTATAGTTTTAAAAATACTTTTTCCAGGTCTTTATGCCCATAAAATATTTATATGAGAAATGTATAGTCTAAACTAGACAGCATAGCACAGTGATTAAGACAATAGGCTCTGGGGTCCCGCTGTCAGTGCACAAATCGTGGCTTTCCCACTTACTGGTTATATGACCTTGACCTTGGGAAAATTATTTTGCTTCTCTCTGCCTCAGTTTCTTCATCTGCGATATGGGGATAATAACAGCACATACTGCATTCGATTATTTTGAGATTTAATTTCTTTGAATATATTGATGCCTCTCCTTTCCCAAATTCCAATGATACAGGAAAAGGAATAAGACCATTTATCTTCAGAAGTGCCCCGTGACTATTTCAGGAGAGGGAGAGGCAGGGACTGGGAGGTGAGGAAAGGTGGCTTTGAACCAAGTATAAGCATCATAGAGTCTCCTCTGGTACCAATTACTGTGATAAATTGAAGGTGACAAGTTATTTTATGACATAAATGCAAATCAGCATTCACTTCACCGTTATTTTCCAATGCCCTGGCACTTTAACGGTCCCCATAAGTTTGCTTCACTTGCAGCAACTATCGGTATGTTCACAGTCAGCCAGAGAATTTATTTTTAGGTGGGGTGTGCAATGAACTGAACCCCACTGGCTGACTTAGAAAAATGATCACATTCCCATCCACAAATTATTCACAAAGCTAGTTAGCATTTGCGCCTCTGACGGTGAAATAGCACAATAAATAAAGATTTGTCAAAAAGGCTCATTTCCACCTGCCAGGCTTGACTTTCTAAATATTAGGCATTCACACACTTGTGGGTGTGTGTATGTTTAGAAAAACAAAAACCTGCCCCCATATGCAACATTGCCTTGCAAGCGGCCAGGCGCTGAGACCTCCTACTCTTGACTCACACGGTGCAGAGGGAGGAGAAAGGCTTCCTGTCTGTTGAGCCAGTAAAGCTTACGTACCTGAAGCTCTCTTTCAACATGATGTTCACCGTCAAACGTGATTTCTTGTCCAGCCAGTTCCACCCTTCTCTTTTGATGTTGTTGGGGGTGGGGGGAACAAAAAGTCAAAAGAAAGAAAGAAAACAAAACCAAAGAGATAAGTCGTCTCCTCACTGTAAACAGGACTGCCTCTCCCCACCTGCCACTCTCCTATGTTGGCGTTAACAGACAGCAGAAGCTGTTAAATACACTGCCTAATTAATTTAAAATACAACTCCAGAGCAACAATCCCTAATTGTTCAAAAGCGCTTTTATTAGGGCATAAAGATAATCACAGACTTAAGTCATTAAGAATCATAATAGAGAAACTAGTGCACAAAGTGAAACGTGACCACCAATGTAACCCTCTTTTGAAGAGCTCCTGGCTGCATTCATTCATTTATTTATTAGCCAAATATTTAGTGAGTACCCATTGTACTGCCTCGCCAGTAAGCCACCAAAAGGTCCTACATTCTGAAGATCAGTGACTTTTTTTTTCTAATTTTTCTGTTTCATCCAAGAATTGATGTTTGACAGTGTGTGTGTGTGTGTGTACACAGTTTACATTCTGTAATGCAATCAGCATGCAAGGGCAGCAAAGGCTGAGGGAGCTGGGCAGTGAGAGGCATTTTGTATGCATGACACAAAGCAAGGAGTCTTTCTATCTACACCTTTCTTTAAGCACATTGCATTAGGCATTCTGTCTGACAAGTTGCCACTTGGAGACACAGTCTTACCCCCTCCCCCACACTCCAACCTGCCACCTGACATTGCTTCACATCAAGTGTTTAATTTCCCGTTGTCTGAAATAAAATGGTATGTAAAGCATGCGTTGCCATGGATGCAAAATCCAACAAGGCATATAGAGGTTCCTGAAGCTGGTAACTTGGATCTGCCCAGGTAACAAGGTGCTGAATTAAGGCAAAGGAAGAACTGACCCTCCTCAAAGACGGTTCCTGTAGAAAGTTTTCCAGGTGTAGCTGCGCACTCGTATATTCACCAGAACCAAACTCTTTCTTTTGCCTGCAGAGAATGTGCCTGTTCCATCCTTTTCTCATCTGCTGTCAAGAAAGTCACTTTCTTCTCCATAGAATGCTTCCAAGGTTCAAGTCCTTGGCTGGAAGCTTCTCTGAAAAAGTTCTAGCGCAGGGCTGTTGTGAGCTTCAAGGAAGCTTCAGTTGCACGCAACACTTAAAATTGGGCCCACTCTACTAAAGCCGGATTCTCCTTCAATTCCACACCTAGGTACATACCCAAGAGAAATGCACACACAGCTTCACAAAAGCTCTCACTAGCATGTTGACGGTAGGGCTATATTTTTAAAATTGGAGTACAGTTGCTTCCCCAGTCACACAGCGGTAAAGAATCTGCCTGCAATGCAGGAGTTGCAGGAGGCACAGGTTCGATCCCTGGGTTTGGGAAGATTCTTGGAGGAGGGCACAGTAACCCATGCCAGTATTCTTGCCTGGAGAATCCCATGGACAGAGGAGCCCAGCAGGCTACAGTTCATAGGGTCGCACAGAGTTGGACACAACGGAAGCGGCTTAGCATGCACGCAAGGTTGTTTTACAATTTTGTGAAAGTTTCTACTGTACAGCAAAGTGAGTCAACTGTACATATACATACACCCCCTCTTTTGTGGGTTTCCTCCCCACTGAGGTCACCACAGAGCCCTGAGTAGAGTTCCCTGTGCCATACGGTAGGTTTTCATTAATTGTCTATTTTTATGCATAGTAACTGTAGTGTATATATGTCAATCCCAATCTTCCAGTTCGCCTTACTACTCCCTTTCCTGCATGGTATCCATACATTTGTTCTCTACATCTGTGTTTTTAATTTCCCTATTTTGTAAACATGATCATCTAAATCATTTTTTTCAGATTCCACATACATGCGTTAATATATGATATCTGTTTTTCTCTTTCTGCCTTAGTTTTCTTTATGTGGCAGTCTCTAGGTCCATCCACACCTCTACAAATGACCCAATTTTGTTCCTTTTTCTGGCTGAGTAACATTCCACTGTATGCATGCACCACATCTTCTTTACCCATTCCTCTGCTGATGAACATTTAGGTTGTTTCCATGTCCTGACTGTTGGAAATAGGACAGCAGCACAATTCACAATAGCCCCCAAACGGAAATTGCCCAGTGCTCAACGTTATGTTCTAAGGCCCAAATACCAGAAAATGGAACACTAAAAAGCAAGGAGGACGACTGGACCATAGCGACACACAACACAGATGAATATCACAAGTGATGCTGGGGAAGTGGAGCGAGACCCAAAAGAGGATGTACTGTGTATGATTCTACTTATATACAACTTCATAATAGATGAATCTAGATAGATGAATAATAGCCACTACTCAGAATAATGGCTGTCTTTAGGCAGAAAAGGACTTCCCTCGTAGCTCAGCTGGTAAAGAATCTGCCTGCAATGCAGGAGATCCTGGTTTGATTCCTTGGGTTGGAAGATCCACTGGAGAAGGGATAGGCTATCCACTCCAGTATTCTTGGGCTTCCCTGGTAGCTCAGCTGGTAAAGAATCTGCCTGCAAGGCAGGAGACCTGGATTTGATCCCTGGGTTGGGAAGATTCCCTGAAGAAAGCAACAGCTACCCACCCTAGGATTCTGACCTAGAGAAGTCCATGGACTGTTTAGTCCTTTGGGTCACAAAGAATCAGACAAGACTGAGCAACTTTCACTTTCAACTTTCTTTTAGGGAGAAAAGGCTTCCCTGGTGGCTCAGATGGTAAACAATCTGCCTGCAATGCAGGAGACAGGGGCTCAGTCCCTTGATTGGGAAGATCCTCTGGAGAAGGGCAAGGCAATCCACTCCAGTATTCTTGCCTGGAGAATTACATGGACAGAGGAGCCTTGTGGGCTACAGTCGATGGGTCTGGAAAGAATGGGACACAACTGAGTGACTAACAACTTAGGGAAAAGGGAAAGTCTGGACTGGCATGGAATGCAAGGGGATTCTGGGGATGCTAGCAGCTGTCTGTTTTATGCCTGGGTAGTGGTTTTGCCTACTTTTGCTTGTGTGATGTATTTCACAAAAAGTAAAAAGTTTTTTTAAAAAACTCTTCAGTTTGGCCTTGAAGAAAGCAACGGCGGTTAGCTGTCTGGGTCTGTTGGCATCTGTGGTTTTCTCACAATCACTCCGAGGGAGAGGGAGAGGCAGATCCAGGTGGTCAGCACATGGCAGGAGCCAAGCAAGGCTTTCTGCTGCCACCCAGAGAGAGCATCTTCAGTCCTGCTGGTGAGACGGCTGCAGCGCTGCCTCAGTGTCCCTAAGGCACACAGTAGGAAATTAAGAGTCCTCAATAGTCAGTGGTTATTACCTTTTCCTTAAATTATGTTAAAAAATCAATTGTAAAAGATACTTCCCCGCCCCAAACACACAAGCACATTTTTACCTCTTTGAAACGGGCTGTGCCAAACTGTTGATGACAAGAAAGCACTGGGTCCTTGTAATTGGCAGCTATTTTCTTTTTTCAGTGGTGCATAAATCTTAGATTTGCTCAAGCTCAGTATATCTCTCTTACAATGAGATGTTTTGCTGATGCTCTCTGCACCTCAGAGAGGAGAAGCCAGAACCCCTTTCCTGCCTGGTTTCAGGTTCAGGATGGCCAGGGGAAAGCCCTTAAGGAGGTATTAGGAAGGCAGACGAGAAGTCTTTCTTTCCTCCTGAGATCGTGGATAGACTGGTATCTGCGGGCAGACCGTTGAACATTCCCCTGCTCTGAGGCAGCAGGACCAGATGTCAGAGACTGTGTCGAGGAGGAAAAGGTTTTCCTAAACCCTCTTAGGGTCCCTGGCTGGGTCTGAAAATTAAACTGACAAAGACAGATTCTCAGGACAAAAGCACACAAAGCGTATTGAATTTTTACGTGCACGTGGAGCCTTCACAAGAGAATGAGCCTTGAAGGAGTGACAAGACCTGAAAGTTTTTATCTTTTAGACAAAGAAATAATACACTGGTGAAGAATTGATAAGGCAGAGGGGTTTGGGATAGGGGTGGTAAATGGTGACGAAGTAACTAGGAAGATAAGGTGAGTTTATCAGGGTTTGCTTGTAAGGATTTCTTGGCCCCCCAACTCCCCATCCTTGCAGATAAGACCTCCTGGTACAGGGAAGGTAGCGTCCACCTCGAGTTTTAGGATCTGTTTCAAGGAAGAAGAGTTGGGGAAGTCAGATGCCTCTCCTGCTTTGCTGTTTTCCCAAATTCCTTCAGTTTAGATTTTCAATACACCAAGCTGCTGTGTCCAGAATCTCATCAGTTGTTTATCTGACCTTCGCTCCCCTATCCCTTCTCCTTTCACCTCAGTTTTGTGAAACTCTGATTCCTTGTATAGCTCTTGAATCTTGGAATATATTGAGCAACCTTTGTTTTCCCTGACTGAACCCTGACAGGGTAGAATTATACAAACACGCACATATGCACACATGGAGAATTCTACCACTGGGGTCTATTGTGTAGACTTAACAGTGCGATGAAAGTGAAAGTGAAAGTCGCTCAGTCGTTCGTGTCCAACTCTTTGCAATCCTATAGACTGGGGAATTCTCTAGGCCAGGATACTGGAGTGGGTAGCCTTTCCCATCTCCAAGGGATCTTCCCAACCCAGGGATCAAATACAGGTCTCCCGCATTGCGGGCAGATTCTTTACCAGCTGAGCCTCAAGGGAAGCCCAAGAATACTGGAGTGGGTAGCCTGTCCCTTCTCCAGAGGATCTTCCCGGGATATCCTGCCCTGCAGGCAGATTCTTTACCAACTGAGCTATCAGGGAAGGCTGCTACTTATCTCTGGGCCTCACCTGAGGAGCTGGCTTCCACAACAGGACTATAAAAACTCTGTAATCCCACCTCTGGCTCTGACCTCACCCAACATCTACCATTCCATGCTCTCTGAGTTCCAACCAAACTGGACCCTGTTGGCTGTGAGCTCTTGGAAACTCTCCTTCTACACTGGCTCTGAGACTTCACCCCAGCTCTTCTGCTTGCCTGGGGACCTCTAATTCCCTCCCCTTGATCAACTAACATTCCTCCTTAAGGCATGAATTGTCCCTTTCTCGGGGAGGCTTAACAGAATGGTGGTAAGTAGGATTGCAAATAAAATAAGCAAAAATGGAGGCAGTAGAGGATGTTCTGGGAGTATGTGGCAGGAGCCCTAATGTATTCTGGGAATCAAATACTTATCTGGGACTTCCCTCACCATACAGTGGTTAAGACTCTGTGCTTCCACTGCTGGGGGAATGAGTTCAATCCCTGGTTAGACAAGATCCCTAAGATCCCACATGATGTGCAGCATGACCAAAAAAAGAAAAAAGAAGGAAAATGCTTCCTGAATTTTTGCAAAAACCAGGCAGGTCCAAAGGGAGCACTATGGTATCTCTAGCACCCAGCACCCACTCTGGGTGGACACTCAACAGGACACGCAACACATATTTGTTGGTATTCAAATCCCCCTCTTCATGGATAAATGGTGCATCTCCCTCAAGACAGATGGGCCTCAGTTTTATAGCAGGTGGAATTGAGAAGAGAACACAAGGGAGAATTCACATGTTTTAGGCACTTTCTGTGTGCTGTGCGTGGTGCCAAGCGATTTGCCTACATTATCATCTCTTACTTCTTGCAAGAATGCTAAGAGGTAGAGGCTATTAATATCCCCCTTTTACAAACGAGTGGACTGGAGCTCAGAGAGGTTAAGTAACCTGGCCAAGGTCATACAGTTTCCCCCCAAGTCTCAATTCCTCATCCTCTCTTTTATCAGTAATTGTTCATGATGTCATATGTCCCTCACATGGCTGGCAAAAATGTCTCAGAAATAGCAACAGTTGATTTCCCTAATAATTAGAGGAGGTTGTTTTGAATGTGCCCTGATATTCTATTTTGTCACTTGGGCAATGACAGACTTGCATTTCTCCATTGCTTAGCTACGGTGGCTTAGTCTTGACCTCTAACCTCCGCCAAGTCTTTGAAATTGCTTTATTTCTCTCCCTTCAAAGGGAGCTAGGGGTGCACCGGTTAGGAGGCCCCATCACAACTTCCTTCTAAATCCCTCTTTTCTCAGTCTGTGTTGAGGTTATTTGTTCTGAGAGGCCCCCCCACCCCTATGCCTAACTAGCCTCCAGGGTGCATGGCTCTGGCAAAAGCAGGTGGGTATTTAACACTGTCCTGTCATATCACAGCCTAGTACATGCCTGGACTTGAGTTAAAATATCTGATCAGGTCCTGGCTATACCCCTTGTCATGTGAACTCAGGTAAGTTACTCTCTTGGCCTCTTTTCTCCCTTATAAAATGCACATGATAATCATATCCACTTTATGAGGCTGTTGAGGAGATTAGTTGTTGTNGAGTTAAAATATCTGATCAGGTCCTGGCTATACCCCTTGTCATGTGAACTCAGGTAAGTTACTCTCTTGGCCTCTTTTCTCCCTTATAAAATGCACATGATAATCATATCCACTTTATGAGGCTGTTGAGGAGATTAGTTGTTGTTTAGTCCCTAAGTCATGTCCAGCTCTTTGCGACCCCATGGACTGCAACACTCCAGGTTTCACTGTCCTTCACTATCTCCCAGAGTTTGCTCAAACTCATGTCCNGGGAGCTTGTGTGCACCTGTGGTGGATTCGTGTCGATGTATGGCAAACCCAATAGAGTATTGTAAAGTTAAATTTAAAAATAAATAAATAAATAAATTTTAAAAAAAAAAAGAAAAAGAAAAAAAAAGAAAAAATACTATTTCTTATTGTTCTATGGTCCACTGGGTGGTTTCTCTGTTTTGGGGCTGGATGGTTCTAGAATGGCTCACCTAGTTGGCACTTGGTTCAAAGACAGCTGGGATGTAAGGGACATCCTGGCCATGAATAGTTCATCATGTGGCAGAACAGACTAGGCTTATTCATTTGGAGGTAGTGCAGGGATCACCAAAGAAGCAAATGGGGATACTTCTGTGCACAAGGGCTTGTCAGACATCTGCTTGTGTCATGCTTACTAAAGCCTAGCTGGAGCAGGTCAGGAGGCCAGCCTGGAGTCTGTGTGGGTGGGATCTACCAAGGAGTGTGGGTAGAAGAAGGGGAAATTTTCTATTTTTGCAGTTGAGCACAGTCTGTGCTGTTGCTTGCTTCTTATGCAAAGTCCTTTGTACAAAAACTATGCCTCTTCCTGCTCAGTACTTCTACAAGAGAGTCAAGAGGGAATCTTTCCCATTTGTCTTAAATTGGTAACATAATTTGGTGCTTTTTTGTCACTTGTGGCCCAAGTTGTTGGTGTTCATGGAACCTAGTTATGGGCTAGGATAACCCTTTTGGATCCATTCCTGAGGAGAAGTGAATCCCTCCACTCAGGGGTCCTGGATAGCTAAGAATCATGAGAAGTTCTTCCTTTGTCACAGATCTGGAATAGTGTAAACAAAGAATAAAGGGATAAGAAAAAATAATACATTGACTTCTATCTCCTGATGTTCTAGAACTACCCCATTGCAGTTGAGGAATCAAAGCAGTTCCTAACTCAGGGAGGCAACTAGCCCTTAAGTTAAGCACATTGTAGGAAAAAATGGAAACAGTGATAAATTTTATTTTCTTCAGTTCAGTTCAATCGCTCAGTCATATCCAACTCTTTGCAACCCCATGGACTGCAGCACACCAGGCTTCCCTGTCTATCACCAACTCCTGGAGTTTGCTCAAACTCATGTCCATTGAGTTGGTTTATTTTGGGGCGCTCCAAAATCACTGCAGTTGGTGACTGCAGTCATGAAATTAAAGGACACTTGATCCTTGGAGGGAAAGCTTATGACAAAACCTAGACTGCATATTAAAAAGAAGAAACATCAGTCTGCTGACAAAGGTCCATATAGTCCAAAAAACTATAAAGCTATGGTTTTTCCAGTAGTCATGTGTGGATGGAAGAATTGGACCATAATGAAGGCTGAGTGATGAAGAACTGATGCTTTCAAACTGTGGTGCTAGAGATGACTCTTGAGAATCCCTTGGACAGCAAGGAGGTCAAACCAATTAATCCTAAATGAAATCAACCCAGAATATTCATTGCAAGGACTGTTGCTGAAGCTGATGCAAAGAGCTGACAGAGGAGCCTGGCATGCCGCGGTCAATGGGATCACAAAGAGTCAGACATGACTTAGTGTCTAGAATGACATGATAGTACCATCCATCCAGTGCTACCTACCATTTTAGGAGGTTTGCTGATACCCTGAACCCAAGTCATCCAGGCTTATATGTTGTAGGAGGCGATAATTATGCAGGTGAGAAAACTAAATTCAGTTTCTTAAAAGTGATCAGGGGATAAAGTACAGAATGTACAGATTTAGAGTTGATAATTAGATGTGCCAGCACTTTTAGTATGTTTACACTTCATCATCACAACAAAATCTGTGAATACTGTGTGTGTATATGTGTATGTGTGTGTGTGATTATCATTAGTACTTCTCTGCCAGAGTCCAGCCCTGGTGGATCCAGGGTAATTTGAAGGGGAGATGGAATTGGCGTCCTAAGAAAAAACTTATTTAATTACAGAAATAGAGACAGATTAGAAAAGAATACTGTAGTAGGAAAATTAGTGGAGAAAAAGAATCTAAATAACTTGGTTTATGTGGAATACCAATGAAACTCCAAGACAAGGAATTTGCACCACCTACGTAGGCCACAGGCGTCTTTCCGTTCTCCCGAAGGAGAGGAGGTACTGAGGCCTCCCCGATCCGATCTTAGAAGCCCAGGCAAAATTAGCAGGCTTGGTGAGTACCCACACTCCAGATGGGAATTCAGCCAGANGCTTTAACTACACGGACCTTTGTCAGTAAAGTGATAGCTCTGATTTAAATATACTGTCTAGGTTTGAAGGGATTAGATGATATAACATAGTGGAGTGCCTGGACCATAGTGAATGTAAATAAATGAGAGTGTTGATCACAGTCCATGAAGCAATGGTCAGAACTTTACACAGAACACAAGCAGCCTTATCTCCTGTCCAAACAGTAACTCGAGCCTCCTTTCTGTTTTGTTTTGTTTTCCTTCCTCCAATGGACTAGAAGCTAAGTACCCCCAGGCTGCTAAGCTGTGGATTCAGGAAGGCTGTTTCCTAGAGGGAAGAACAGACTGGTGGGGTAAGCAGTTTCCTTGTGAAGTTTCCTTTCCCCCGATGGCCCTATCCTCTTCCCTCATCTTTCACCAGTGCTCCTGTGGCAGAAAAATTCATTCCCTTTTCTAACTGAATCACAGCTTTAATAAAGCTATTGTATTTGACCACAGGCTTAGGAAACAGTAATAAAACATAATAAGAGAAGATCATTAAAGTTCTATAAAGCAAGCTTCCAGCTTCTTCATTTCCAGTGTCCCCGAGCCTTAGATAAAGGATAAACATTTTTTAATCAAAATCTAAATAACAGTAAACCTCACTTTTCATTTCATTTCAAGTATTTTTCCAGTTAAGTATGTTTTCTAATTTCCTGTGTGGATCAGATACACTGTAAAAGTTTGTGTGTGTGTGTGTTTAAGTTTTCAGGGCACTTTTCTGACTGCCCCTTCCAGCACATGTCTTTGGTAAGGTTGTCAGAAAAGTGAGCCAAGAATGATTAAAATTTTGGAGACTGATTTCTGAGAGAAGAACAAATGAGTACTGGGAGCTTAAAGCACTTCTTGGAGGTCTAACTGGGTAAGCTCAGAAAGACTGAGGAAAAGCAGACATTAATTATATGATGCAACAGGTTATGGTTCACGAATTTTTTATAAAGGAAAAGAGAGGCTCCCTCCAACCCTTTTGCTTACATGAAAAACAGCCATTAAAAAAGCAAGCATGAAGTCAGAGACTCGAGTCTCATCTCTGGCATTTGCTAGCTGGGTGTCCTTGGGCAAGGTACTAAACTTCCATGAGCCTCNTCCCTCCAACCCTTTTGCTTACATGAAAAACAGCCATTAAAAAAGCAAGCATGAAGTCAGAGACTCGAGTCTCATCTCTGGCATTTGCTAGCTGGGTGTCCTTGGGCAAGGTACTAAACTTCCATGAGCCTCGACTGTCTTGTCTGAAAATGGCAATAATAAAAACCCAATTGTTTGTAAGAAGATTATGTGAAATTAAAAAGAGTGGCGCATGTAATGCACTTCGCACAATGTCTAGCACATAAATTGTGTGCTGTGCTAAGTCACTTCACTCGTGTCTTACCCTTTGCGACTCCGTGGACTGTAGCCCACCAGGCTCCTCCATCCACGGGATTCTCCAGGCAAGAGTACTAGAGTAGGTTGCCATTTCCTTCTCTAGGGGATCGTCCCAACCCAGGGATAGAACTACATCTCCTGCATTGCAGGCAGATTCTTTACCCACTGAGCCACCTGGGAAGCCAAGTTCATTATTTATGTTTATGGGGCTACTACTTAATAGTACCACATTTTGAACAATGAAAGTCTTCCAGAAGAATTATCCAAAGGGAATTTACTAAAGATATTTTAAAACAAGCTGAGCTAAAACATAAGAAACCTAAATCATGGGTAAGACTGGAGGTGGATTAGCAAACTGGAATTTGACACTTCATCAACATCATCATAAAAAAAATTTTTTTTCACTCTACGGGGACTCCCAAGATACACATTTTCCCATATTTTGACATCTCTCCATCAGGGAATCTGAACAACTCCCAGCATGTTTTCTTTCTTCATGTTTTATGAAATGATGATGCATGTTCCAATAGATGGTATCTAAGATTTGATAAAATATAGTCCTAAGCACTAAGCTTTCTGGTGCTCTGTTCTGAGTAAATAAGACCAGACAGTTCTGGCTACCAAGTAATTTACAATATGAGGTACACGGTGTACAGAGAACACTGAAACAGCTAAGCGAACACTGCAGAAACAGAGAGGATGTGTGGTTTTTTATTGGCAAAAAAAAAATAAAGCTAATTAATTTTTTAAAATTCCTTTTCACTGTTTACTTATTGGTGACATTTCTTAAACTAATTACACTTTAACTTACTGTAATTAAATTTCTTAAGTTAATTAATACTTAATTTCTATGAGCCTTGATTTTCTCCTCTATGAAAGGGGTCTAATAACACCTCTTAGAAGGTTGAGGTGAGGTTTGATACCATCGGTGCTTGGTGCATAGAAGCATGGGTTTCCCTGTCTCCCGTCCCTTCTCATAGCTCCATCCTACCAAAACTGATGTTTCTCCCTTCCCTGAGCACCCACATAGAGGAGCCAGACCAGTCTCACCTTAAGACTTGCATCCTAGATGGACTTCCAAACATCTACTGTTTCAGTCCTTATTCCAATTAACAATCCCTGCTCCACTGCTACTTTCCCTCTCTAGAAGTCTCTGTTCCAGGTAATTGCTTTGACTCACGTCTCCTAATTCTTAATGGTAAATCCCATACTTGTTACCAAATAGAATCTCAATAAAACCCTGGATACCACAGAATATGGGCATCCCTGGTGGCTCAGATGGTAAAGAATCTGTTTGCAATGCAAGAGATTCAGGTTCAATCCCTTGGTGAGGAGGATCCACGGAGAAGGGAATGGCTATCCATTCCAGTATTCTTGCTTGAAGAATCCCATGGACATAGAAGTTTGTGGGTTGGCATACAGTCCATGGGTTGGCAAAGAGCTGGACAGAACTGAGCAACAAATACTTCCATTTACCCCACAGAATATGCACCCCCCCATAAGCTCCATAAAGGAAGAGCTAAGACTTTCTCATTAATTGCTGAGTCCCTGGTAGCAATTACAAGATGATATAGAGGAAAAGCTTTGTAGAAGGTCTCCTGGCAAAAGCCAAGCTGTCAACGGAGCTGCATTTCTTTCTGAAGGTTCCAGGGGAAGACTTGCTTCCTTGCCTTTTCCAGCTTTTAGAGCCTGCCCACATCCCTTGGCTCATAGCCTTTTTTCTCCATCTTCAAAGCCAGAAATGGCAGATTGAGTCCTTCTCACATCACATCACTTTGACTAATTCCTCTGCCTCCTTCTTCTATTTTTAAGAAGCGTTGTGGTACAGATTTTGTTCAAATTTCACAAAATTTTATGTGAGTGTCCATTATTTGTTTTCATACCTTATTCAAGGTTCCACACTGTATTTAGTTGCATTGAGCAGCTTCATCTGAGTGCAAAAAAATTCAGGTAAATTCTCTTTTCATTTTTACAAATATTTTCTAGTTTTCCTTGTTATGACTTCTTAGACATACCCATCATTTAAAAGTGGTCATTTGATTTCCAAATATATGGGGTTTTTAAAGTATCTTTGATCTTAATTTCTCATTTTGACATTAATTTCTTACTTAAATACTGTCTTCTCTGTAATTGCCCTCTGTGTTTTTCCAGTCTTCTAACTTTATTGAGGCTTTCAATGGCTAAGTCAAAGATCTCTCTTGGTAAATGTCACTTTGCATCTGAAAATATATGGGCTATTTTCAAATATCTTTTGATATTGATTTCTAACAGAATTCAATAAGAGATAAGAGAACAGACTCTGTATGATTTCAATGCATTTAGACCATGAAATGTTTGCACCTTGTTTTATGTCCCTGGATATTTTCCAATGCCTTCAAGTTTACAGTCTATGGGAACTTGAACAGAATTTATATCCTAATGTTGTATGAAAATTGTATAAATCTTAATTTGTTGACTTGGTTCATGGTGCTTTTCAGATCTACTGTATCATTCTATATTTCTCTATATTCATTCTATTAATTTTTGAGAGTTTGTTATTGAAACTCCTGTCGAAAATCTTATCTACTTAAAAGATAATTGTAATATATAGTGGAACTTCATGTAACTTTGTTCTATATTTTCCAAATCTCTTATATGTTAAATTTTCATAATTAAAATAAAATTAAAAAGTGAAAAAAAAACTAAAAAAAAAAGAACACTTGGACGTTTGGACCCACCTGGATAATCTAGGTTAATCTTTCCATTATAAAGACAGCTGATTAGCAACCTCAGTTCCTTATACAATCTTAATTTCCTTTTGCCATGAAATATAGTATATTCACAGGCTCTGAGGTTTGCTTATTTAACTTATATGCAGAGTACCTCATGAGAAAAGCTGGACTGGAAGAAGCACAAGCTGGAATCAAGATTGCCAGGAGAAATATCAATCGCCTCAGTTATGCACATGACACCACCCTTATGGCAGAAAGTGAAGAGGAACTCAAAAGCCTCTTGATGAAAGTGAAAGAGGAGAGTGAAAAAGTTGGCTTAAAGCTCAACATTTATAAAATGAAGATCATGGCATCTGGTCCCATTACTTCACGGGAAATAGATGGGGAAACAGTGGAAACATTGTCAGATTTTATTTTGGGGGGCTCCAAAATCACTGCAGATGGTGACTGCAGNCGAAGGACATGGGTTTGGGTGGACTCCGGGAGCTGGTGATGGACAGGGAGGCCTGGCATGCTACAATTCATGGGATCGCAGAGTCGGACATGATTGAGCAACTGAACTGAACTGAAGGTTTGGGAGATGGTTATCTTCATGGAGTCATTACTCTGCCCTACCCTACTAGGTTAGGTTTTTCATTTTTAAAAAAATTGCACTGCAGCTGCAGCATCATGGGCCAGGCATCATGCTGACTAGGCATTTTGCATACATTTTCTGCTTTGGTCCTCACGATAACCCTAGGAGGCAGGAACCATTATAGTTCTAATTCTAAACATGCCAAAGCTAAAGAATACAGAAGTTCAAAAGATCTACCCAAAGTCAAGATCTAATCCATAGCAGTGCTGGGTTTGAATCCAGGGCCAAGCATAGTCCTAAGGTCTTACTCTTAATGGTAGACAGTATAACTACAGGTGCTGAAAATACATCTATAGCAGTGGATACGCCTGGGTAAAAACCAGAAGTTGAAGACTAAAGTTCTAGTGCCCTCCAGTCAAAGTGGTAGCTTGATGGATAGTTTCNCATAGTCCTAAGGTCTTACTCTTAATGGTAGACAGTATAACTACAGGTGCTGAAAATACATCTATAGCAGTGGATACGCCTGGGTAAAAACCAGAAGTTGAAGACTAAAGTTCTAGTGCCCTCCAGTCAAAGTGGTAGCTTGATGGATAGTTTCATAATGATTAGCTGTACATCCTCAGGTGGGAGTCTTCTCCTTGCAAATGACAAAAGTCTCATCAGACAGCTTATTCCAAAAAGAGTGGGTCAAATAACCTGAAAAATGCAGGATTCGGGCTTCAGGTATGCCTGGATCCTGGACTCGAATGATCTTACCAAGAATCAGTTTTCCCTTTTTTCTCTTGAATCTGCCTCCCTGAGTTGAGGCTTCAAGTCAGTGAGATGGTAATAAAACAGCTACGGCAACTCTAGCAGTTTTTCCTGTCAGCATTTGAGTCCAACACGAAAAGAGTGAATTCCTTTTTACTAAAGTGCCAGGGAAAACTGCATGGGTTATGCCAGAGTCCTTGGCCCATCTCTGAAGTAACTGCTCTGGTCGGATGAATGCACATTCTGATTGCTTCTGCTAGGTTGCTTCAGTCGTGTCCGACTCTGTGTGACCCCATAGACAGCAGCCCACTAGGCTCCTCTGTCCCTGGGATTCTCCAGGCAAGAATACTGGAGCGGGTTGCCATTTCCTTCTCCAATGCATGAAAGTGAAAAGTGAAGGTGAAGTCGTTCAGTCGTGCCTGACTCTTAGCGACCCCATGGACTGCAGCCTACCAGGCTCCTCCATCCATGGGATTTTCCAGGCAAGAGTACTGGAGTGGGGTGCCATTGCCTTCTCCTTCTGATTGCTTAGTTACGGGTTATATGTTCCTTTCTGGGCTCAGGGGTGGTGTCGGTATCACTAGACCAAATAGGTTCACGAGAGTGGAGGAGGGATAATTTTGACTGTAACTAACAGACTCTTATTTACAGGGTCTTTACAAAAATACTGGGTAGGGAGTTCCAGCTTGGATAAATCTGAAGTTTAATAATGTCAAGGGTCTGAGTGCTTCTCTGTGGTCCTTGGCGTTTGCCCTTCATGATCACAAGGGGGCTTCCACAGCTGGTTCCACATAATACGATCCTAAAGTAGGAAGGAATGGACAGGGCTTTCTTCTTATGAGCCTCTTTCTTTTGCTCAAGAAAGAAAATCTTTTCCAGAAGGCCCCTCAGGAGATTTGCCTTGATGTGTCATCAGCCAGCACTGAGTCACAAGTTTATCTCTAAGAAAGCTCATGCTCTTAGACTGAGGACACTAACATCTAAATAACTAGAAAAAGGGTTCTACTGGTAGGGAAGAATGGGGAGTGGCCACTGGGTTGTAACCAACTGTGTCTGCACCAGTTTCCTGGAGGGAAATTGGGGCATTCGATTATCAGGAGGAGGCCGAGAAGATATTGGATAGCAAAAACACTGGGTTTGTATTGGGGCTAAACTGAGAGCAGGGTAGGTTTTAAATTCTGGAGCATACTAGGAGCTCACTGGGAAATTCAGAGAGTCCATAAACCAAACCAAGAAATTGGATTGCCTCTGAGCTTTAGGTTTCCATGTGGACAGTCAAAACTAGCATGGAACACGGGGATTGAAGCGATTGCTTTGAAAAATAGTCACAACAATCCCTTTCATCCTGCTCCTTTTTTCAATAATGTGACTTTGAAAATCTTCCCTGGAAACTCAAAGAACCTGCCTGCAGTGCAGGAGACCCCAATTCTGTTCTTGGGTTGGGAAGATCTTCTGGAGAAGGGATAGGCTACTCATTCCAGCATTCTTGGGCTTCTCTGGTGGCTCAGACAGTAAAGAATTTGCCTGCAATGTGGGAGACCTGGCTTCAATCCCTGGGTTGGAAAGGTCCTCTAGAAAAGGGAACGGCTACCCACTCCAGTATTCTGTCCTGGAGAATTCTATACAGTTCATGGAGTTGCAAAGAGTTGGACATGACCGAGCAACTTTCACTTGAAAATCTTCAGGAGGTAAAGTCTCTTCGCCTACCCTTAATTTTAGCTGGCCTGTTTCTCTGACAAACGTTCTATAATGGAACTAACACTGACCTCTGACCTAAGTTTGAAGCTTTCATTTTTTTCCCTCTTAGAAGCTAGTTGCCCAGTAAATAGAACATAGGGATCCTGCTGGAAGGGCCCTGTAGAGAGAGAACAGCACCAGAGGATGAGTTGACTTGAAAACTGAAGCTGACAAATATAGCTGCCAACCACATGAGAATATTCTGGAATATTCTGGCCCCAGCTGAGCACCCAGCTGAAAGCAAATGGATGGGCAACCCCGGCTAACATCACACAGAGCAGAAGAACCACCTAGCTGAGCCCAAAGAATTCCCAAGATCCTGAGCAATGTGTGTGCTTAGTAGCTCAGTCATGTCTGACTCTTTGTGACTCTACGGACTATAGCCTGCCAGGCTCCTTGGTCCATGGGATTCTCCAGGCAAGAACAATGGAGTGGGTTGTCAAGCCCTCCTCTGGGGATCTTCCCAAGACAGGGATCAAACCCAGGTCTCCCACATTGCAGGCAGATTCTTTACCATCTATGCCATCAGGAAAGCCATGAATCATTATTGGTTTAAGCCATTATGTTTTGGGATGGTGTGAGACAGAGCAAGGACTTCCCAGGTTACTCTAGTTGTAAAGAACCTGCCTTCCAATGCAGGAGATGTAAGAGATACGGGTTCCATCCCTGGGTTGGGAAGATCCCCTGCACAAGGGCATGACAACCCACTTCAGTATTCTTGCTTGGAGAATGCCATGGACAGAGAAGCCTGGAGGACTAGAGTCCATAGTGTGGCAAAGAATCGGACATGACTGAAGTTGTGCCTGCACTCTGCATGCATGCACGCACTTGACAGAGTAATAGGTAATTGAAACAGAAATCATCTTCAGTTCACTCATTGCACAGAGCAGTCTGAAAAACTAACGTTAAGTGATTTACTCAGAGCCATGTAGCTCAACAGGCACAGAGGTATGGTAAGAACTCAGATTTCTGCATTCTCAACCTACTGCTCTGATATCAAACCTGACATAACTGTTTATATACAGACATAATGAGTGCTTTTGCAACTTTACTTGATGTGTATACAATGTAATAGCTTGCACTGAGTATTTATTATGTGCATGGCACAGTGCTAAATGCATTATCTCATCTAATTCTCACAGTGAGCCTCTAAAGTAGGCTTGGTGCAACCCCTTATTTTACAAATAAGATAAATGAGGTTAAAGAGGTTAAGTAATGTGCTCATAGTCACCCAGCTAAGTAAGTGATGGAGTCAGAATTCAAATCTAGATATGTCTGATTCTAAAATTCTTGCTCTTTTAATCATCATGGTACACAGCTTCCACTGACTCACAAGGGCATTTTCCCAACAAATCAAGTTTTTCTATCGTGCAGGATGCAGTGATTCCATTCAGCCCAACTCTGCCTTTCATATTTTAAAGGTGCCTTAAGTTCATTGGGGATTTCAGGACGAAGGCAGAGAAGACAAGTTTGGCTCATTTAAGACCTTAACCTAGTTGAATGCATACTCAGCGTCACTAGGACTTAAGGAAAGAAAGAAAAAAATCTTGAGGGTTAACTTCACAAAAACTATATTTAAGGCACTTCCCACCCAACCTCAACACACTGCCTCTCAGGGGCTCTTATCCTTAAATAACTTTATGAAGCGAAGGATGAGAGTGCAGCATGTTGGTTCAGCAAGTTTGTATGCGTCTTGCTGAGCAGAAGAAAGAAAATAAGGAAGAGGAATAGGAAAGAAGGCATAAGCAGATAGGAAGCTGGACAAATGAAGGGTCAAATAGTGATCCACTATTTTCAAACTAGAAACCAAAAGTCACCTCCCTGGTCATCTTATTAGGTTGATTATCTCTCGGTTTACCAAGAACAGTTCTGGTCCATGCCTAGTGTCTTGGCATAATTGTCAATAGTGCTTCATTTCACATCCAAACAAGATGTTCTGGTTGGGATGATAAATAATATGATGACCTCGTCAACCATTCTCTCCCAGTCAACCACTTCAGGTTTGTTTCATGGAAGAGAACAGGAACTAGATGCTACAAAGTGTGCTAAGGACCCCAGGGTCCTCAGACACAGCCCCTGACCTCAAAGAGTCCACCGCCTGGTAGCAGAAACAGGTAACAGCTTTCTGAGGGATGAAACACAGTCACAGAGGCACTGTTGGGTGCAGGGGCAGGCAGAAGCTGAAGTGAGAGACGGGGCAGTGCATGCTGGACAGAGGGAAAGCAAGTGCAAAGGCATGGGAGTAGGGAAACACGGCATGGTTTGGGAACCATAGCAACCAATCCTTCCTATGGGCAAGTGTAAGCAAAAATCTCCCCCAAACTTATTTTTCAGAAAAGTGTCATACTTTATTTATTCCCAAGTCTATTGTTTTATGAAGAGATCCCCTGTTTATTTTACCGTTTTATTTTATTGAAGTGCAGTTGACTGGTAATATTACATTAGTTTCAGGTATACAACATAGTGATTCAATATTTTTACACAGTATGAAATAATCGCCATGATAAGTCTAGTTACCATCTGTCACCATACAAAGGTCTTACAATATTATTGACTATATTCCTTATGCTGTACATTATATCCCTGATGGTTACTTTATTTTAAATAAAATAAATTACCATTTGGGGAAGATGACATTAGGGGAGAGAGAGAAGGAGAGAGAGATTTAAAGTATATTTAGTACTATTTTTTTTTTTTGCCTGGGATGTTGTTCTGTCGCTCAGTCACATTTGACTCTTTGTGACCCCATGGATGATAGCACACTAGCCTTCCTCATCCTTCACCATCTCCTGGAGCTTGCTCAAACTCATGTCCATTGAGTCAACAATGCCATCCAACCATCTCATCCTTGTTGTCCCCTTCTCTTCCTGCCTTCAATCTTTCCCAGCATCAGGGTCTTTTCCAGTGGATTGGCTCTTAGCATCAGGGGGCCAAAGTATTGCAGCTTCAGCACTAGTCCTTCCAATGAATATTCAGAGTTAATTTCTTTTAGGATTGACTGGTTTCATCAGTCTTCTCCAACACCACAGTTTGAATATGTCTTCAAAATTGTTTGGATATGTCGTCATGAATTGGCCTTTTAAAGACCATTTAAAAAATAGCACATAGCTACATAATGTAGAATACATATATACACTCATCAGAGACTTTTTGAAATGTTTATTGCTATATAAAAGGGTATGAATGTGTGTGGCTTGTGATAAAGATTCCAGTGGCACATCACTCGGCTTCAAAAAGTTCTGTGTTCAAACAACANTCCAGTAGTTCCGTGACTTATGACAGTAAAACTCCAAGCTTCACAAGGCATTCTCGTTGTTTCCTGTCTGTGTCCATATCGCCCCTTTAACTAAGGACACCCATCAGATAGAAGCAGGGGTCCATCCTACTCCAACAGGACCTCATCTTAACTAATTACTTCTCTGGGCTTCCCTGGTGGCTCCGACAGTAAAAGCATCTGCCCACAATGCAGGAGACCCAGGTTGGATCGCTGGGTCTGGAAAATCCCCTGGAGAAGGAAATGGCAATCCACTCCAGTATTCTTGCTTGGAAAATTCCATGGATGGAGGAGCCTTGCAGATTACAGTCCACAGGGTCACAAAGAGTCAGACACGACTAATTGACTTCACGTTCTTTCTTTTCTAATTACATTTCTGACCCTATTTCCAAATAAAGTCACATTCTGAGGTATTGGGGGGTATGATTCAGCATATGAGTTTTTGGAGGACACAGTTCGACTCATCGTAACAGCATCTTTCTAATGGAAATAAGACAAGGGTGAAGACGAATTTGTCTTCCAAGGACAGCATCCAAAGAAGTGAAAAGACACCCAAACAATGGAAGGCAATTTTTGCAAAACATATACTTCACAGGGGACTTACATCTAGAATATATAAACAGCTCTTACAACTAAGGAATAAAGGACACATAATTTAACTAAAAATGGGCAAAATATCTGAATATACACTTCTCCAAAGAAGAAACACAAATGGCCAATAAACACATGAAAAAGTTCAATATTATCATCAATGAGAGGAATGCAAATACAAACCATAATAAGGTACCCCTTCATGCTATGGCTAGACATAGGCGTAGGCTGGCTAGAATCAAGAAGCCAGATAAAAGTAAATGTTGACAAAGATGGAGAGAAATTGGAAGCTCATACACTGCTGGTGGAAATAATGTGTTGAAAATAATAATGTGTTGAAAAATAGTCTGGTAGTTCCTCCAAAGATTAAACATGGAGTTGCTGTATGATCCAGCAATTTCACTCCTGGTTATGTACCCAGAAGAACTGAAAATTCATGCTCATACAAAAACTGGTAAATGAATGATCATAGGAAAGTGAAGTTTGCTCACTTGTGTCTGACTCTTTGGGACCCCATGGACTGTAGTTCATGAAATTCTCCAGGCTAGAATACTGGAGTGGGTAGCCTTTCCCTTCTCCAGGGGATCTTCCCTATCCAGGAATTGAACCTGTGTCTCCTGCATTGCAGGTGGATTCTTTACCAGCTGAGCCACCAGGGAAGCCCATGGTTCTATAACCGTGAGCATTATTCAAAATAGCCAAAAAGTGTGAACAACCTGAATGTCCATCAAAGAAGCCAGTTACAGAACATCATGTGCTGTATTATTTGATTTTTTGTTTTTAAATGTCCAGACTAGGCAAGTCTATAGAGAGAAATAAAATAGATTAGTTATTTCCTAAGAGTAAAGAGAGGAAGGAAGTGACTTCTAATGGGTACAGATTCCTCCTGGGGGTGATGAAAATTCTCTTAAAATTGACCATGTTGAGAAGTGCACAGTTCTGTAAATAAACTAAAGACTACTGCCTCTGACTGGGGCAGGTTGCTTAACCGTCCAGGGTTTCATTTTCTCCTTGCAAACTAAGGACAACTACCTTCCTCTTAACGTGACTGTGAGGATAAGATGAACTGACGCACCGAAAATACTTTCAGGCAGACGCCAAAGAGGTATTTGCTATTATTATTAAATGTGAATTTTGAAACTTTAATTCCATGTACATTGTCTGAAAAGATAAAAGAGTACACTCACAAAGTATACTGTAAGAGCAAACCAATTTTTCTAACACCTACTGATTTAAAATAACCGTGTCCTGAGAAAACCAAGTTTTTGGTGTCGAGTTGATACGTAAGTCCGGCAGAGATGGTAGGCCCTATTCAAGCTGTGAAAACCAAGCACAGGCCCTACAAATCAGAGGATATAAAAAAATCTTTTTAGAGATGATCTCCAGTGGGAATTTTTGAACGGCTTACTCTTTCTAGGGAGATGTTTACACATCTGAAGATACTGATTTTCGTTTTCCTTTATTTCTTACAGCTGTGCTGAAACAGACGCGTGCCTCCAGTTCATTCCCGTAGAGTGTGTCCTTCGGGTTTTTGTTTGTTTTTGACCAGGGGAAGGTCCTGCAATATTTATGCAGGAAATGACACTTGGCCGCCGTTCTTGGCTGACTCCAGGCTGACTCAGATGCCTTCTTCCTCCTCCTGGCTGACGGCTGCCTGCACAGCCTGTTATTCAGCCAGCATTGTTTGTTGGGTGCCCGTGGTGTGCAGAGACCAAAGCGAACTGAAAACAAAACGGGAGCTGAGGTTGCGCTTTTAAGGCTTTACAGCCAGGACCAGCACACGGGATTCATTCACAATGCATAATACATGATGNACTCATCACACGTGCCGTCGTGCGGCAGCTCCTCGAAGGCCGCACCCCCTCCGGAGGCCATGTGGAGGCTCTGCCGCGGCCCGGGCCTCGGGGCTACCGATCTCGCCGTCTAGCCTCGGAGCGGCCTCCACCCCAGCCCGGGCCCGTGCCCGGGGCTGGCCGCGCAGTGCCCCGCAGCCTCGGGGCGGCTGCTGCCTGCTCCCGGTAGCCCGCGTCCGGCGGAGGAGCGAAGGGCCTTCCCGCCGGCTCGGCGGCTCGGCAGCTCGGCGTCCGCTGCGCTTCCTCCCGCGGTTGGGGCACTTCCGGCGCGGCCTCCCCGCGCCCCCGTCGGCCCCCGCGCCGCGCCGCCCGCGCGGCCTCCCGCTGCCCCCGACGAGATCGCGGAGCCGCCGGGCCTCCGCGCCGCCCCGGTTCCACTTTGCCTCCCCCCTCCCCACAATCAGGCGGCCTCCTTTCACTTCCTGAGTCACTTAAAGTGGCGATGGTCCTTTTCTGCGTTTCCCGCGGGGGCTCAGCATCCCCGGAAGGAGGGGAAAGATGGAAGAGGTGTCCGGCTCACTCTGCTCACCCTGGAGGCGGGAATGGCGCCCCGCCTCCTCCACTCGCTCTGGAGTTGTCAACCTGACTTTTTCAGGTCACTAGGCAGGTGTACAGGTGCATTTCAGCCTCCTTCCTTCGAATTTGTTGCTGACCGTCTCATCCCCCGCTGCTGCCTGTTCTGCAAGGTGCCAGGAGTGTTGTTTACCAGACTGAACCTGTCCGCTTGGGATTTCCAGGGGGAAAGGTTGTGTTTGTTCCTCTAGGCTCAGGGAATCGGAGTCAGGATGAGCAAACAGATATTTTCGATCTAAAGCAATACTATGCTTTGTCTATTTGCAAAGTTTGTTTGCATTCTTGCTCTCTTAGGGGCTCCGAAACTCTAGAATGGTAGCCTCTGCGCCTTTTTTTGAGAGCTTGCCTTGGGTTTGGCTGAGATGTCAGTGAAAGTAGGTAGGGAAAGACAGTATTTGTCGAGTGAGAGTTCTAGCATGCCGTCATTATCCTTTATGTAAGGAGACCATCTGGATTCAGACTGGTTCCTGGAGAAAGAACGAGGACTGTTATTTATTAACCAATACTAAAGAGGCAGGAATTGAGCGGGATCTTTTTTGGCTCTTTAAAAGCCAAGTTGGGAAGAGCCACTGCCCAAGGACCCACAAATCCTGGTACTACAACTCACTGGCTTTGCAACTATGAAGAAGTTAATTGATCATTCTGTTTTCCACTTTAAATANAATTGAGCGGGATCTTTTTTGGCTCTTTAAAAGCCAAGTTGGGAAGAGCCACTGCCCAAGGACCCACAAATCCTGGTACTACAACTCACTGGCTTTGCAACTATGAAGAAGTTAATTGATCATTCTGTTTTCCACTTTAAATATATATACATATGCAAAGTGGAAATAATAGTGATACCTACTCATAGGCCTATTTTGTGGATGAAATGTAAAGGTATCTGCCTTGTAGAAGTATTCACTATATTTTAACTGTTACTGGCACAAATTATAATTAGGGCACATAATGACCCTTAACACATTTTGGCTGGCTGCTGTTTTAAGCAACTCCCCACCTCTACCTCAACATATGTCTCTCCATTCATAGAAGAGTTTTGATTTGTTTATTTGGGAGTGGAAATGGACATTTTGATCTAGTCCAGGGAGAAACTGAGATATAGTTGAGAAGAAGGAGGGGAACTGGTATGGTGTCTGTCTTTTATTGACTCACTTAGATACATTTGAGCTAGGATTTCTAGATGATCTTCACAAAAATGCCAGGGGATTGGGGGGTTGTAAAAATCATTTAAAGTAATTTTTAATACCCATACCTATACTGCTGCTACTGCTGCTAAGTCACTTCAGTCGTGTCTGGTTCTGTGCGACGCCATAGACTGCAGTCTACCAGGCTCCCCAGTCCCTGGGATTCTCCAGGCAAGAACACTGGAGTGGGTTGCCATTTCCTTCTCCAATGCATGAAAGTGAAAAGTGAAAGTGAAGTCGCTCAGTTGTGTCTGGTTCTTTGCAAGTCAATGGACTGCAGCCTACCAGGCTCCTCCACCCATGGGATTTTCCAGGCAAGAGTACTGAGGTGGGTTGCCATTGCCTTCTCCACCTGTATCTATGATGTATGCTTAATTTCTGTGCAGCTTTTGTCAGAGATTTTATTTTGAAAAAAATCTTTTGTTTTATTAACCTCAAAGCAATTCTAGGGATTTGCTTTGAGGAATCCAAAGATTCGTTTTGTTCCAATTCCATACACATTTCTTTCTTTCTTTCTTTCTTTTTTTGCAGTTCATTTCTCCAGAAATTATACCTTTTGTTGTCATTATTTGGCTTCCCAGGTGGCACAGTGGTTAAGCATTCACTTGCCAATGCCGGAGAAGTAGGTTTGGTCCCTGGGTTGGGAAGATCTGGAGAAGTACATGGCGACCCACTCCAGTATCTTGCCTGCAGAATTCCATGGACAGAGGAGCCTGGCAGGCTACAGTCCATGGGGTCACAAAGAGCTGGACAGGACTGAGCATGCATGCTCACTGTTATTATCGTCATTATTGTTTGTTCTTAATTTTGTCTGACAGAAAGTTAAAGAATCATATAATTCAGTATCTGACACTTGACAAGCCTTTTTGGAGTCCTCTGTAGTGAGAGGGTCTTAGAGACAGAAGTTAATGGAAATGTTAAAAAGGGACTTCATAAAATTCTGGAGATGGAATATGGCAGACTCACAAGATGGGCCATCTGTATCCCTCTGCACAGAAATCAGAATGGTCTGATTCCACAGGAATTGGAAACTTTGGGTGTATGTAGAGACAGAAACGTATTATAAACCATAAACTATAATCCACTACTGCATAAAAATACCTCAAAATGTAGCAGCTTAAAACAATGAACAATTATTACTTCACTTATTCTTGAGCCAGGATTATAGGAGTGGCTTAACTGAGTGGTTCAATTCAGGGTATCTTAAGAGATTTCAGTGAAATGTTGGCTGGGGCTGTAGTCATTTGAAGACTTGACTAGAAGTGTAGGATTTGCTTCCAAGATGGCTCCCTCACGTGGCTGTTGTCAGGAAGCCTTGCCATTTTCTGTTAGGTTGCTTGAATGTCGTCATGATATGGCAGGTAAATTCTCCCAAAGCAAACAATCCAAGAGGAGACAAAGTGAAAGATACAGTGTCTTTTTTTTTTCTTTTTTTGTCTCCACTACATGTTTGCAGGATATTAGTTCCCCAACCAGGGATGGAACCGTGCCTACTGCATTGGGAGCATAGTCTTAACCACTGGAACTCCAGAGAAGTGCCTGCAATGTCTTATATTGCGATGTCTTATAATGTCTAAATTCAGACATGAATTTAATGTCTAAAATCATTTCCAACATAGACTATTAGTTTTGGAGAGGACTATTTGTGCAGGTCATGAATATTAAGAGGTGGCAATCAGGGGCGTCTTTACGGCGGGATATCATATTCTGTCCTTTGTCCCCTAGTGATTTATGTCTGTCTTAAATATGAACTGAACTGAACTAAATGCAAAATGTGTTCACTTCCTCCCAAGTTGCGTCAAACTCTTAACTCATTATATCATCAGCTCAAAGTCCAGAATCTTATCATCTAAAACAGGCCCAGGAGTGGAAGAGCTTCCTAGGTTTGTGTGTGTGTGTGTGCTCTGGGTGACACAAATACATGCACAAATACACACACACACACACACACACACACCCCTAGGAACCTCATCCACTCCTGGGCCTGTTTTAGATGACAAGATTCTGGACTGCAGATCCTAAAGTTCTAACAACAGGTAGCAGACTGGCAAACTACACAGCTGCAAACATGAATTTCTTTTCAAAGAGAAAGAGTAACTCCGAGAGTAGAATCAAGAGCCCAAGGGATAAAGTCAAAAGCCATGGAGAATCATTCTCAGGCAGAAGTAGGACTAAGCCCTAATCAGGGCACTTCTAACACATGTCTAGAAAGATTTGTAGGACTGTTAGGGAACTCCAACTCTTCTGTGCCTCCTATCTTTTCTTCTTTTTGAACAGGAGTGTCTGTACCAATTATCTGAAGCTCGTCCCACCATTGTATGTTGGGAGGCATTAAATTGAAAAGGAGGAGTGGCCTATGGGAAACATCTGGGGCTTCCTGGGTAGCTCAACCAGAAAAGAATCCGCCTGAAACGTGGGAGACCCTAGGTTGGGAAGATCCCTGGAGAAGGGCAAGGCAACCCACTCTAGTATTCTTGCCTGGAGATTCCGTGGACAGAGGAGTCTGCTGGGGTGTAGTCCATGGGGTTGCAGAGAATCGGACCCAAATGAGTGACTTAGCACTCACTCACTCATCCCTTGCTTAAGTCCTCAGTAAGTCTGCTGGTTAAAATATAACTCTCCACTTTTAGGCTGTGAGTCAGTCTCCAGCTGAAATTAACTTCTCTTTTCTCTGAGCCCCCATGCGTGCGTTCTAAGTTGCTTCAGTCATGTCTAACTCTCTGTGACCCCATGGACTACACCCTGGCAAGGTCCTCTGTCCACGGAATCTCCAGGCCAGAATACTGGAGTGGGTTGCCATGCCCTTCTCCAGGGGTCTTCCCTACTTGGGGTCTTTCCGACCTAGGGTCTCCCACATTTCAGGCGGATTCTTTTCTGGTTGAGCTACCCAGGAACTCCCACTCCTCCTTTTCACCTGAATGCCTCCCAACATACAATGGTGGGACGAGCTTCAGATAATTGGTACAGACACTCCTGTTCAAAAAGAAGAAAAGATAGGAGGCACAGAAGAGTTGGAGTTCCCTAACAGTCCTACAAATCCTTCTAGACATGTGTTAGAAATGCCCTGATTAGGGCTCAGTCCTACTTCTGCCTGGGAATGATTCTCCGTGGCTTTTGACTTTACCCCTTGGGCTCTGGATTCTACTCTCTGAGTCACTCTTTCTCTTCTATGAAGAGCTATTCACGTTTGCAGCTGTGTAGTTTGTCGGTCTGCTTCCTGTCGTTAGAACTGCAGGGTCCAACGTCTCCTTTTCGTTTTGTACTATCGCTGTCCCATTTACTCCATGCAGGCAATGTTTTGGCCAGTATCATTCATTTAAAAAGTCTGTGAGTCTCCTGCGAATCTAACTGGGGGTCCATTCCATTGGACAACAGTCATACCTGCAAATCTCTGAGGTAAGCTCTTCTCTACACTGGAGGCTCATTCTGCTGGGACTGCTGAGGTACAACACTCATAAGTTTCTTTAAAGCCCTATTGTTTGTCTGAATGATGCTGTGGATCTTTTTGAGGTCTGAACAAATGGTTTTATAGCCACACTCTTGCCTTCATCATCTGATGATGTTTTCCTTGCAGCACCCTAGAGTATATTTTTAACTGGAAGTCATTTCTTCATTTTAGTATTATTTGCCATCCGAAGAAGACAGGATTTTTCCAATCTAGCAAGCCCTGGGTCCTTTTTTAAAATTAGTTGTTGATATTATCTTTTTCTTCTCACATTTTGTTATAATCAGGAAGAAGACTTCAGTCAACACCTTCAACACTTTACCTGGAAATGTACTTAACTAGAATACCCGATTAATTAGGCAAATTTTCCACTTTCCACATTATTGCAGGTGACAGTATTGCTAAGTTCTTGCCACTACATAACAAAGACCCTCTTTCTCCAGTTTCCAGTAACATTTTCCTCATTTCCCCTTGAGCCTTTATCTACAGCTTTTTCAAAACCCATCAGGGGGACTTCCCTGATGGTCCAGTGGTTAAGACTCTGTGCTTTCATTGTAGGGAGGTTGGGATTGATCCCTGGTGGAAGAATTAAGATCTTGCATGCCTGTGGTGCGGCCCCAAAAAAAAAAAAAAAACAGGATTCTCATAACAGTTTCTTCAAGTTTCTTCAGGCTTTTACAATACTCTCCTCCAAGTCTTTCTGTTACAAAATCCTAGCTCACTCTGCTCACAAGATAGCCAGTGAATCCGAGACAAGGTTTTGGGACTACCAAGCCACTTTATTTGGGAGCTGGCTGGCAGAGAAGATGGCAGGGTAACACCTCAAAATAACCATCTTGTTGGGGCCTGGTTGCCAGGTTCTTTTATGGATTAGAGTTGGGGGAGGTGAGGAAACAAAGTAAAAAGACTATTCAGTCTTTGCAAACCTCCCCTAGCATGGCGAGCTTCAGGCAGGGGAATGTGTTCGTTTTACTTCCTTACAGTCCTTCACAGGTCGGTGGCTCAGGTTATCTCCCTGGGGCAAGCCATTGTGTATGCCCACAGTCACAAAAGCAGCAAGATGAGGGTTAAAGTCACAGAAGCAGATCCAACATAAATTCAAAACTAACCCTTCTTGGTTATAATTCCAGCTTTTCCCTCTATCTAATTCCAAATGCAGTCCGACATTTTAGGTTATGGTTTTGTTATGGAGTGAGCATGTGAGTGAGTCACTCAGTCATGTCCAACTCTTTTCGACTCCACAGACTGTAGCCCGCCAGGTTCCTCTGTCCATGGAATTCTCCAGACTGAAATACTGGAGTGGGAAGCCATTCCCTTCCCCAGGAGATCTTCCTAACCCAAGGATCGAACCCTGGTCTCCTGCATTGCAGGCAGATTCTTTACTGTCAAAGCCACCAGGGAAGTCTAAGAATACTGGAGTGGGTAGCCTATCCCTTCTCCAGCCAATCTTGCGGACCCAGGAATCAAACCGGGGTCTCCTGCATGGCAGGTGGATTCTTTACTATTAATTAAGTAATAATAAAATATATATTTGTTGTCTATTGGCTCAGACAGTAAAGAATCTGCTGGCAATGAAGGAGACCCCAGTTTAATCTCCGGGTCGGGAAGATCCCCTGGAGAAAGAAATGGTAACACATTCCAGTATTCTTGCCTGGAGAATCCCATGAACAGAGGAACCTGGTGGGCTACAGTCCATGGGATCGCAAAAAGCTGGACAAAATTGAGTGACTAACACTTTCACTTTCATTACATAATAAACTACTCCAAAACTTTGGATCGTCCTGGGGGTACCACATTTGGCACTGGCATTGTCTTCTTGTTTCAGTTAGCAACACCGATAAGGTACCTCCAAGATCCTCAGCAGGCAGTACATGTGGAAAGTGGAGAAAAGAACAGAAGAGTTTGCATTTGAGACTGTTCATGTGGGACTTTTAGAAATATATGGTGTGTTGCTAAAGTATATAAGAATCTCCTAACTATAGAGGTGATAGCTCTTAACTTATTAGACATTTGAACCTATATACTAGGGAAGCCTAGGTTCAGAGAGGTGAAGAAGCTTGTTACATGTTACCCAGCCACAAGGTAGCTAAATTGGGATTCAAACTCGGATCTACCTGACTCCATCTTACCACATTCACTGGTGGTATGAACAGGTGATACCTCCACCCTCTAATTGCCTAACCGCTTCCTAGTAAACTTACCTGTCTTTACCTTTCAACACTGAAATCAATTTCTCTCTCTTTCATGTCTTCCAAAGAGACAACCTCGGTTTAGTAAGATTCATAGCATAGTACATTTAATTTCAGAAAAGCCTCTAGAAGTTGAAAAGTGGAATTTCTAAGTCCACTGCTTTAGGGAAGGTATTTGCACCCCTCAGCCTATCCCATTCTCATGTAATTACATTGTTACTTTAGTGACTGATTTCATTCCCCTTCCCCAAGCTCCTGGGAGGACCTAAATCTCATCTCAGGCTGTTATCATATTCAGTTCAGTTCAGTTCAGTCGCTCAGTCGTGTCTGACTCTTTGTGACCCCATGAACTGCCAGGCCTCCCTGTCCATCACCAACTCGTGGAGTCCACCCAAACTCATGTCCACTGAGTCAGTGATGCCATCCAACCATCTTATCTTCTGTTGTCCCCTTCCNGGCCTGGACCCCGGGAGCCCGCGGGGGTGGGGCCGGGGAGGAAGCAGTCGAGGCCCCGGTGGAGAATGAGAAAGCCCTAGAAAGCGAGGCGGGGGAAGGGAGCGAGTCCGAGGAAGACAGTGAGCCCGAAGAAGAGAGCGAGACAGAGGAAGAGAGCGAGGACGAGAGCGAGGAAGACAGTGAGGAAGAAATGGAGGACGAGCAAGAGAGCGAAGCCGAGGACAACCAGGAAGAAGGAGAATCCGAGGCCGAGGGAGAAACGGAGGCGGAAAGCGAATTTGACCCCGAAATAGAAATGGAAGCAGAGAGAGTGGCCAAGAGGAAGTGTCCGGACCATGGGCTTGATTTGAGTACCTATTGCCAGGAAGACAAGCAGCTCATCTGTGTGCTCTGCCCAGTCATTGGGGCTCACCATGGCCACCATCTCTCCACCCTCGATGAAGCCTTCGAGGAACTCAGAGTAAGTATTGGTCATTCGGAGCATAGGCCCAGAGGTCAGGACACGTGGGTTTCAACTCAGGTGGCCTTCCTGTGGCCACATTCACATTCACCGTGTCACTAAAAAGCTGGCCTGTTCAACTTGTTGGGAACAGTGCTTAATGGCCCCTTTTTGATTGAACTCCTTTGAGAATCAGATGAAAGTTCTGGACTCTGACCTGAGAAAAATTAATGTACACGCAAAGTCTAGGGTACAGTGTCTGGAAAATGACAAGCCTCTGGTCTTTGGATGCCATTCCTTGGGATTTTGACTCCATTTAAGCTATTTCCCACAGCATCGCCATTGTTGAGACTAGTGCCTTGACTTAAAGTTCTTGATAAGGCAGTCATTTTGCCTACTTGAAAACGTGGCAAACCGTAGTTTAGCCAGAGAACTGGAGCGTGTGGTTCCTCTGTAGTGAGGAGACTCCCTAAGGTTAGGTTTTGATGATAACTTCATGTGTATTCCTGAGGTCCATTTTAGTTCTTCATCTTTGATACTTGTTTGGCAAAGAGAATGAGTGGTTGGAGGCAACATTTGGCTGGGAGTGGGGGTTCNAGACTCCCTAAGGTTAGGTTTTGATGATAACTTCATGTGTATTCCTGAGGTCCATTTTAGTTCTTCATCTTTGATACTTGTTTGGCAAAGAGAATGAGTGGTTGGAGGCAACATTTGGCTGGGAGTGGGGGTTCCCCTGTCCTTTATCTTTTGCAGGAGGGCAGGGCCTTTATTTATCTTGAACCGTGCTGGTCCCTTGGAACAGTGTATGGAAATATTATAAATAATAAATATTTGTTGAATGAATTTGAAGATGATTTGCCTTTTATTTATACTGTGAATGCTTACAAATCAGTGAGAGAGACATGTGGAGTTAACCAGGCAGGAAAGTGAGTGATCAGTTCATTAAGTGATTAATTCATTAGCTTATTGTCATTGTGACGTCTTTTGTTTCTCTAAGCAACCTTGCAGTTGCTGCCACTGGGATGGGAAATAACTTTGATAACGAAATCTGCTATATTAGGATTTTTCCTCTTTTTTAAAATTGTAAAATGCACACTCAAAGTGTATAAAAACATGCACAGTCTAACAACTGTAAAGCAAATACTGATGTAAGAAGTAGATTTTTAGTAGCACTATTGAAGCCTAATGCCCTTTTTATAATTTTCCAGTTATAGCCATCTCCCTTTCCCTTAGGTAGCCATTATCCTGACTTTTGTGGTGGTAATTTCCTTGCTCATCTTTATACTTTTACCACATTTATGCATTTCTAAACTTATTTAAACAACACAGTTGATATTGCTATTGTACTGTTATCATGCATTCTTTTGGAATTTGCTTCATTTTTCCAACATTGTGTTTGTGAGATTCATCCAGTGGGTGACTGTTCATATTCATTGTTGTATAGAATTCCATTTTATAAATGCCACAAGTTACCTATTCTGTCAAGGAGGAATATCTGATTTCCAAATTCTGTAGCTTCTGTTTATTGTAAATAGTGTTGGGGTGAGCATTCTTGTATATATCTCCTGCTGGACATCTACATACATTTAAATGGAATATCAGCCTAGGAGTGTGATTGTTGGGTCACACACTATGCATAGCTTCAATAATATTCGATGTTGCCAACTGTTTTCCAAAGTTGTACCAATTTGCATTCCCATGAAGGGTGTAAGAGAGTTTCTTTTTCTCAGTATCTTCACCAATACTTGTTATTACAGAATTTTTAACTTTTGTCAGTCATATGGATGTATCATAGTTTCTTCTTGTGGTTTAAAATTTATAGCTACTTTGAATGTCATTTGTGTTTTTTCTTTTTTTTGAAAAATACTCATTCAGGTCTTTTGTTCATTTTTCATTTGTGTTGTCTTTTTCTCGTTAATTTACAGGAATTTATACACCCCCTCCACACACAAACACACAACTAACTTTGTTTTATGGATTACAAAAGTCTTCTACCCTCTTTTTCTTTTCATTTTTAAAAAAATTGTGCCTTGAACAGAGAAGTTCTTCATTTTAAGTTAATAAACTTTATCATTAACTTCCTTTATCATTAGTTCTTTTTGTGTCTTGTTCCACTTAGTATTGATTCTTTGGGCAGTGGAGGTGGGGGCTCAACTTCACTTTTCACCCTGTACAGATCGCCAGTTGCTCTAGCAGCATTTATTGAAAAACCTTTCCTTTCTGTACTGATCTGCTGTGCCACCAGTCACCTATCAAATGCCTGTATGTGTGCAGTGTGTTTCTTGGCACTTCTGTTTTGTACCATTGATCTGTCATTATATTCCTGCATGAGCAACATGTTTTCTTAGTTACCATAAGTTAGTAACATGTCTTAATATCTGGTAGAGCGAGTCTGTCCACTTGGTTCTCCTCAAAGAGTGTCTTAACCAGTCTTGGCCTTTTACATTTCTTAGAATTATATCACGAAGTTCTATATTAAAAATAAAAAGAGTCTGCAAGACTTTTTTTTTGTATTGTATTGAAATTATAAACCGATACAAGGAGAATTAATGTCACTACAAAATGAAGTCATCTGATCCATTTTTTAAAGTCCTTTACATTGCCTCACAGTAAAGTTTTATAATTTTTTTTTCTTGGAGAGCTTATACATTACTGGGAAGTTTATTCATGGGTACTTAACAGTTTTATAGTATTGTAAAAAATGGTTTTAATTTTTTCCCTAATTGTATATAGGAATATGATTAACTTTTATATACTGATTTTCATTTAAACTGTCTTACTATTTTAATAATAAATCTGTAAATTTATTCTACACACATGATCATATTATTTTCAAGAGGGACAGTTTTTGTTTCTTTTTAGTCCTTACCCTTGTATTTTTTTTCCTCCTTGCCCTGATGCTGTGGATAGGCCTGCCAGTATAATGTTGAATAAAACTGATGGTAGGTATTTTTGCCTTGTTCTTAATTGAGGGATAATTCATAACATTTCACAGGTGTTTATAACTTTTTTTCCCACAGATATATTGCATCAGATTAAGAAAATTCCCTTCTAGTCCAAATTTAAGGGTTTTTCTTAGTACTGAATGGATATTGAATTTTATCAAATGATTTTTCTGCATCTGTTGCATGTTCATGTGATTTTACTCTTCTGCTGTGCTGATGTGATGAATTGCATTAATTGATATACTTAATAATTTGAAAATCAGTATTATGTTCATATGTCTCAACCTCTTTTTCATCTTTGGTAACTGCTTTTATTAGTTTTTTCACTTATTGTTCAAGTGTTTGTTTCTTTTTGCAAATATAGGTGTGTACATATATATAGTCTTATTTTCATCGCTTCATTATTATTATTATATTTTTCAATTAAAACAATCTGCCGTTTCTGGGATAAACTCAATTTGATGAAGTATCCTTTGTTTTTGAATTTAACTTATTAATAATTTATGCAGGAGTTTTCATTTATATTTATGAGAGAAATTGGCTTGTAAATTTCCTTTCTTGCAATGTCCTCTTGAGATTTTGCTATCAAGGTTATATTGGCTTTGAAGTATGAATCAGGATGTATTGCTTCTCATATATTTTCTTCCTGTTTTAATGCTCTGGAAGTGTTTGTATAAGATTGGAATATGTCTTCCTAGACTGATTGATAAAACTGACCAGGGAAGCCATTTGCATCTGAAATGAGAGAGAGAAAGAATTTATTTTGTTTTTCTTTTATGGTATTTTTGACTATGGATTCAATTTATTTGATGGTTATATGCCTGTCTAGGTTGTCTATTTTCCTTTGAGTCAATTTTGATAAGTTACATTTTCCTAGAAGTTGGTCCATTTTGTTTAAATTTTCAAATATGCTAGCATAGATTTATGAATCATGTCCTCTTGCTATCTTTTTTCATACTGTTGCTATCCTCTTTATTCCTTTAAGAACAATAAGCATGTTGATTTATAATCTGTCACTGATATTTCTAGTAGGTGAAGACTTTGTAGATCTCTCTCTGCTAGCTATTGTTTTTGGTGGTGGTTTGCAGGTTTCATTATTTCCTTCTGTGCTTGTTATATTTGAGTAACTTTTCATTACCATTAAAAAATTATTTGGGGGAGATTTCCCAAGCCTTGGCATGAAGCTGGATTCTTCAAAAGAAGACTTGAGTTTGCTTCTGCTAAGACCTAAGTGTACAATTTGTTTAGGACCCCTTTGTTGTTTTCCTTGCATCACTCAGTTCTGTCCAACTCGGGTGACCCCGTGGACTGCAGTACGCAAGGCTTCACAGCAGTCACCATCTGCAGTGATTTTGGTGCCCTAGAAAATAAAATCTATCACTGTTTCCCCATCTATCTGTCATGAAGTGATGGGACCAGATGCCATGATCTTAATTTTTTGAATGTTGAGTTTTAAACCAGTTTTTCACTCTCTTTTGCCTTCATCAAGAGGCTCTTTAGTTCCTCTTCGCTTTCTGGCATAAGAGTGGTGTCTCTTGCATATCTGAGGTTATTGATATTTCTCCCGGCAATCTTGATTCCAACTCTTGCTTCATCCAGCTTGGCATTTTGCATTATGTACTTTGCATGTAATTTAAATAAGCCGGGTGACAGTTTACAGCCTTGACGTACTCCTTTCCCTATTTGGAACCAATCCATTGTTCCATTTATGGTTCTAACTATTGCTTCTTGACCTGTGTACAGATTTCTCAAGAGGCAGGTCAGGTGGTCCGGTATTCCCATCTCTTTCAGAATTTTCCAGGTTGTTGTGATCCACACAGTCAAAAGCTTTAGCATAGTCAACGAAACAGAAGTAGATGTTTTTCTGAAACTTTCTTGTTTTTTCTATGATCCAACGGATGTTGGCAATAAGATCTCTGCTTCCTCTGCCTTCTATAAAACCAGCTTGAACTCTGAAAGTTCTCAGTTCATGTACTCTTGAAGTGGCAGCCCCCTCCCCCCAACATCACTTTGTGCCTATAATCAAATGCACATCCCAGTTTCTTGTGATCAGTAAATGTACTCAGATCAATAGAGCTGTTTCTTATACTCTGCTTGTGTTAACAGTGGAACAGTACTACAAAATCTTATTCGAATTTTTTCATCAGTTTTTTTCTCTGATGACTTCAGTGCCAGGGTTCTCTGGCCATATTATAGTTTTTTGTTTTTGATCATGATAGTTTTGCGGAGTGCCAGTCAGGTATTTGGTAGACTGTCCCTCAGTTTTGATTTCTCTGATGTTTTTTTCATGGTGAAATTTGAATGGTGGGTTATGGAGCAATAGAAATTCTCTTTTATGTTTTGCTTTCTTTCACTTAGTAGTATGTCTTGGAAATCACTCCATAGACATCCCTATTTATTTATTTACTTACCTGTTTCAGCTGAAAATACTCTAATTAGAGTGTCAGTCATTAACTTTTTTTAGCTGTTTTGAAAAATCATTTTTAATGGGAAGATAATCACTTTACAATATGGTGATGGTTTCTGCCATACGTCAGCATGAATCAGCCATAGGTATACATATGTCCCTTCCCTTTTAAACCTCCTGGAATCTATAAAGATGGTATGATGGTTCTATATGCAGGCCAGGAAAGGAGACACAGACATTAAATTCTTAATTTATGGTATTGTTTTTCAACTCTAGAGCACCTGTTTGGCTCTTTTTTTAAAAGGTCCATTTCTCTTTTATCTTTTGGGGTCTGATTCTTGATTATATTCCATATTTTCATGATTCTTCATCTCTCATGATGTTTCATTCAACGTTAGACACTCTGTTTAAAAGAACTCTAGATACTAGAGTCATATTTTAACCCCTCACAAAGGGCATACCATTTGCTCTGCAAGGCAGCTAGGATTAGGGGCTGATCATTTCTACCCAGTAAAAATTTGAACTTGATCAGAGCTTGATGGCAGCATTAATTAGTTTCATTTCACATCTAGTTTCATATATTTTGAGGACAGTGTACATTTTACCTATTGACAAGAGAGTAGGTCTCTTAAAATATTAAAAGTGTTTTGGCATGATAATGGCTAGAGAAGAGAATCTTTGTTATACTGCATTTATTTCACCAAATATTTACTGAGCATCAGCCAAGGGCGAGTGCTTTCTAAGCATTGGAAATATAGCAAGATGGAAAAAGTCTACTTCTGCTGGAGTATACATTGTATTGGAAGGAAATAGAACAAATGGGCACATAAGATGTAGTAAGTGATATAAAGAAAAAACGAAACAACGCTGGATTTAGAGAGGGACAGAAGTGTCCCAGTTCTGCCACTGGTTTTTAGACCCTGGACAAGTTACTTAACAGTTGGCTGTGTTTTTATATCTCTAAAATGGGTATAAAGTTAAGAAATAGTGTTTTGTGAGAGTAAAAATAATCTAGTTTGTGATAAAACTTTAACAGTGCTTGACACATTGTAAGTGCTCTTTATTTTTATTTTTTTATTTTACAATACTCAATTGGCTTTGCCATACATCGACATGAATCCACCACAGGTGTACACGAGCTCTCAATCCTGAATCCCCCTCCCAACTCCCACCCCACAATGTCTCTCTGGATCATCCCCGTGCACCAGCCCCAAGCATCCTGCATCCTGCATCGAACATAGACCGGCGCCTCATTTCTTACATGGTAGTATACATGCTTCAATGCCATTCTCCCAAATCATCCCACCCTCTCCCTCTCTCTCAGAGGCCAAAAGTCCATTCTATATGTCTGTCTCTTGTCTCACATACAGGGTCATCATTACTATCTTTCTAAATTCTATATATATGTGTCAGTATACTGTATTGGTGTTTTTCTTTCTGGCTTACTTCACTCTGTATAATAGGCTCCAGTTTGATCCATCTCATTAG